>PVHP010000172.1:0-188008 GCA_004024765.1 Zapus hudsonius
GCAGAGGAGGCCTGGTCACATTGCTTTGAACAGGTGGATCACACAGTTGTACGATTAACTTCAGAGCCAGTTACTAGTAAGGGATTTAGCATCTCACAGCAATAATATCACAAAAGCTATGTGTAAGATCCTTAAGAAATATTCCCAGTTATTTCCCATAGTTTATTTCCACAGTTTGTTCTTATAATTCGTACAAGTTTTCCCTTAGCACAATGCAAAATTAAAAGATGTAGTCACTATTATAGGCTTTTGGAGTATATTTTCTTTGTAAACTGCCTATTGTCATTGGTAGTCCCTGCATGGATAAAGTAATTCTCCCTAGTAGTTAGGGAAATCCGTGAGAAGTAAGAAGGGGACACAGGGCTCCCCATTTCACTGGCAAAAAGCAGAGCACCACCTTGTACCCTTGTTCAGTGGGGGTGGAAGGTATATTTCTTTGTTTGCTTTTGTTTGCACCTCTTTTACCCCAGGGGTGAAAGCCTGGCAAGAGTTCCTCTTCAGGTGGGGGCACCCAGGATTAGCATCAGTCTAGCTCTGTTTACAAACTTTAGGTTGTCAAAAGCACTAACTGATTTCTCTCTCTCTAATATGCTTCTCTGATTCAAAAGACTAAGTTATTTGGGGAAAAATAGTTTTGCCTCATTGTACCTACTAAAAACCACCTCAACACAAGAAGCATGTGGAGGGCTGTTGAACAGATATATTTGAATACTTTGGGGTAAGTAGCTCATAACTAGCATTTGTTGAGTGTACCCCATGACAGTAATATCCCACACATGATCTCATCTACTCTCCATAATAACACCATGATCTAAGCATAGTTGTTATCACATGTTACAGATGACAACATGAAACACAAGTGAACTATACAACTTTTCTTGAGTTCACAAGGTTACCAGCTACATTTTAGGGTCACACTACTGTGACTACAAAGTTCACTGCCAAGTTGGTCTTTCTTTATAGATCCTCTCATTCTCACTGATTTCCAGTGGTTCAGTTCCCTCCAAAATAAGATTAGCCTTTAAAAATCAACCCCCCAGGCCACACTGTATCCTTTGAAAACCAAGAACTATAGGAACCCACACGTTTAGCCAAGCATATCTACACATATGTACATCTCTAGTTCAAGATGCTCCACTGATCCGATCTCCTCTAGGGATGTGATGGATCTGATCTAGTAGCAGTACTTGGGATTCACAAGCCAGCATACCAAATCAAGGTATTGCTAGTTTATCAATAAAGTATCATAGGAAGAGGGGGAAGAAAGAATGTAAGAGCCATGGTGGAGGAGAATATCCAGAGACATTGCCCCCCTCAGCAACAACACACAAAGGGGGAAGAAAAACTGGCTACGTCAGGTGCAATTCATAACCCCCTACCCTATGGACAGATCCAGTATGCACACCAAGGAAGGACTCCAGTGGGTAGGGGACAGAGAGGAGGGAAACGGGGACCCCTTCACAAGAGTTGTTCTTACAATGTATATACTTACTCATAATAAAGATTTTTTTAAAAAGTATCATAACTATTTGGGAAGGTGATGGGCAGATTTTCTTTCTAAAGTATTTGTGGTGCTCCTACAGCAACATTTGAAGTATTTTTCTAAACTAAATGTAGATATGCTTTCAAGATTTTTAATTCTCTGGGAGTATCTTCTCTATTTGGAGGACCTAGCTTGTTAGACCACGAATCCCCGTGGGTTTTATTCTGTTAGCATCTATGTGTCAGACATAGCTCATCAGCTCCAAGTCTGCACTTGTTTGTTGTGATGCTGCACACTGACCCCAGGCCTCTGGCAGGCCAGGCTAGCACTCTGACACTGAGCCACATCCCCAGCCCTCTGTGTTCCTTGAAAAATGACCTCGGGTTTCTTACTCCTAGAACTCACTTGAACATGGATGTTTCACCTAATGATGGAATCTAATGAATCTAATGAATGAACACTTGAGCCAGGTGTGAAAGACGAGAGCTGCCCCAGTAGTGATGAAGATGATTGAAAGGACATGATTTTTCATTAAGTAAAGGGGACCAATGACCTTGTTCTGACTTCTGTTCCCTTGTTAGCCTTGTCTACCTGTTGGTTCATAATCATGTCTTCAACTCACATTCCCATTCATTCTTACCATGTTCTAGACATCATGTGTTTCGTGCCATGACATTGAGAAGATATAGGTGCAGAGATGGAATTATAGTCTCATCAAGGAAAGTCTTCCAGGTTCCCATAGTCCTTTTCAGTTTTGAGCTCAGGGCTCAGGACCCTTGGCTGGTCTGTCTCTGTTCTGATGGCGGATCATGTGGAGGTGTATTCAGAGGTGACCTCAGTTCACAAAATGCTTTCTTGCCTGTGGCTTTCATTATAAGTGTCAAGAAGTGAACCTAGTACCCTCATCCTATTCTAGTTTCAATTTATGAATTTAATCATTTGTACTTCTAAGAGAAGAATGAGATTTTTTTTTTTGGATGCAGTTCTTTTTGGACTAAAGAGGCTGCATTAAAGAATAGTTTAATTTGCTTGTCAAGGAGGAAAGTCTTAAAACCAAGCATTATTTGCTATTGGTTCTTTCTTATCAAATTCGTAAAAGTCTGTGTGAGAAACAGTTTGTGAAGAAAATTAAAACCTTTGATTATTGATCAATGGTAGGAATCATTTATGTAAAACCTTACAACCAAAATAGTTTCCTAAACTTTCAGGACATTGTGCCAAATCCAGTGTAAAGGTGCAATATATAATTAAAGTTTTGATGTATTAATTAGATAATCCGAGAGCTCACTTGAAGATAAAAGGACACCAGATGTGTCAGGGAGAAAAAGTTGACGTGCTTTAGATAAAATTTAAAATCAAAAGCCTTCAAATCGTCTTATGCTCTATTATAGCAGAATGATTGCTTAGTTCAAAGTCTTGCTGACAATTTAACATATTCAGTTTGATCATTTTGGCTTAGAAATTTTTTCCCTTCCCTTATCCCCAAATAATTTTTGAGATGATAGAAGAATATACAGTATATCAAATATCAGACAGGCTTCCCTCTCGAGCTCCTGGCTTTGAGGGTCAAACCTCATTTATATTTAGCTCTCTTGTTTACAAGATGGAAAATGTTCTTTCAGTTTTATCATTGTGGTCCACTTAGGTCAAGCTTTTAACATGAGCAAAGGCAACTTATTAATATTTATAAGTTGTAAAATTTATTGACTTTTAAAAAATCAGATCTCAGTAAAATCTCGCATGCCTGGATCTTGATATTTCGTGGTGACATTCTCTCCTCTTTGTATTTATTATGAGCACAGAAGTAGTTTTCCTTCCTGCTGGGATGTATTGATGGAGAATAATGAAGTTAGCAGTCATAGAGAGCAAGTGTGTAGTGTCACGCTCATCCTTGGCTCACAGAAGCCTTTTAAATGAAGCGGCACCCTCCCCTCTTCTCCCATCTGTGAAGGTAGAACTGAAATAACAGCCATTGTCCCTTCTTAGTGCTGAGGTGACCTAGCCTTACCTGTAGGATCTGGCCGAGGTGAGGAGCCACAGGCTTAGCTCCCTCCTCGCTTCTCTGCTTCACATCTCCTCATCTCTAATTCACTTCATTAATACAAAAGCTATTCTTCCTTTCTCAGTTCTTCCAACAAGGGCTTTGGAGTGTGTTATAAAACCTAATTCTTTGAGGGAAAAGACCTTCTGGTTTTAAAGGGGAAGTCATCAAGCAAACATCTCAATGTCCTCATGCCTTTGTTTTGTCATTACTGATCATTGTTGTGTTCAGCATTGTGGGTTTGATTTTCCTTTTTTTTTTTATCCAGATCCCCCCACAACTATCCCTCCTCCCACAACAACCACCACCACTACCACCACCACCACCACCATCCTTACCATCATCACAGGTATGGTACCTTCATTGCCATTGAAAATGTCCTGAATGTATATTGTCTTTCTGGTGTGGATTTTAAAAAGCCTAGGCATTCCCTTTAATTCCTGAGGACTTAACTGTTCTTCTATTTGGCAACTCCAACAGCACTAGATGCTATAGTCTTGAAGTGAATCATAAGGATCTTGAACATCTTTAACATCCAAGCATTTAACAGCAGGTCAGATACTTTGCAGCATATGCATAAAGGAATTTTTTAAACATCAATATTCAAAGAAAAACACTAGGAAAATGACAACCTCTCCATTAGAAAACCGCTGATGGCTCCTACTCAGCCACAGCTGATGAAATGGTAAGTATTTTCTGTGGATCATATCCTTGTCTAGAATTTCATCTTAACCCATATTAAAAAAAAAAAAAAAATACACCCACACCAGAAAAAAAACATGCCCACTTGGGCCACACTCCTGGATGTGTTGTCGTCTTCCATCCTCTAGAGGGCGCCTGCTGGCAGCACAGCTGCTGGGCCTGATGGGGGCAGCTATGACTCAGGGAGTCAATGTCTTCCATGCTGAGCACTCGTGTGCCTTCTCGCTTTTCTAACCCTCACAGAGGGCAGGGAGTGGAGCAGCATGCCCTCCCTCCTTCTCCAGGTGTCCAGTGGCTCACCTAAGGCTCAGTGTTGCTTGGTTGGGAGCCCTGGAGTTTCTTCTACCTACCAATATAGGACAACGTAGGTTCCACCATGTCAGTTTGACATGCTTGACTTTAGACAAGTCCTTCCCCAATCACTGTTTCCAGGTGTCCACCACAAAAAAGAAGAGAGTGGAAAGGTCTCTTGCAAAGGTAACTTTTCCATTTCAGTCTGTTAAGCTGGCAAGATTGCAAGATCTCTCTGAACTGTGTACCATGGCATTCCATCACTGGACTTCTTGGTGCGCACTGAATATCTCATTGGCACTCCTCACGGTCAGCTCTTTAGTTCCTAAGATCTGGCGGCTGTCCTGCATGCTTGCATTGACTTTCTGGAGCGTATTCCATTTGTACAAGCATTGGTGAGATCAAGATGACAGAGTGGAAAGTGCTCAGTGAAGGAGGAGACCTCGTCAGCTGATGACATAGAGCAATTGATTATCTAATCCTAGTTGTCTTCACCTTCCCATTTCAGTGGAACAAGGAAACCTTAAGTAAGCACCATTGAGGATCTTCCTGAATACTGCTTACAAAACCATCAGTGTTTACACTGAATTGTAAACCTTCTGAAAATCCATCAATTGGCTTTCATGTCTTCCTGTAAACCTGACTCCATCAAGAGGCTCTGCTTCCTGATTCTTGTCTATGTGCTTCTGTTTTAGCTGTATTAGTTCCTGCTCCTTCCTAGTAAGAAAATTCTTTGCATCTTCTGTATCATAGAGAAGATGCCCTCCTTCCCAACTTGGACTTTGACAACAGCCGTGCTGTCGACCCTTCATACTAAGAACTAGGTTTCTCAAAACCTCTTACATAGCTAGCAAGCTGAACGAGGCTTGTGCTGTTAATTGGCTTGTTTTGCTGAGGTGAAACCCAGTCCTCTGGTAAGCTAGGCAAGCATTCACACACCCTCAGCCCTGTAAGCTTGTACTCTTCTTACCAGGCTTTATAAAAAGGCATCACCCAGTTGTACATTTGTCAAGCCTTAAGACCAGGCCTTCAGCAGTGGCTTTGCCTTTGCAGAAGTTACCTGGATATTAATCCAGCCTTCCCACCTCCTGTGGTGAAAGTTTCTCCTTGGGTACCTATCCAAGTGTACATGGGAAGGTCGTCAAGGTATCACACACTGTTTATAATCATCCCATTTTTCTTCCCATACTAGAACATGTTCCATGTGAGAATGGTCTGCTCTAGTTTGGGTGGGTTATTTGTTTCTTTGTTTTTTAAGATCTTGAGTATTTCCTGACCTTTCCTCCCCTTCCACCCCCCACACACATATTCAGTGCTCAGAAGTAAGCTGAGCCCCTTCAGTTCACAGTTCTTAATCCTCACTCCAAGGACCAACCGCCTCCTCATCTGAGGCCCCCAAACATCTACAACTTATTGTTAATCATCAGGCTGTAAAGACCCAATTTAAGAAGGAGTTGTGAGAACAAAGAATGGCCTTTTTCTGCCTGTAACAAAGGTAGCTTTAATAGGAACTTGTCTTTGCATCAGTCTTAGCTGCTGACCTCACAGCTCAGCATAACCTAGGAGGTTCTCGTAGGTGCACTCTGGACTCTGCATGTGGGCAGTTGAATTCTTTCTACACACCAAATGCCCAGATCCTCACTGGCATATCCAAGAGTCATTACACTTAAATTGCTACTAAAACATTATGGGACCTGTTGTCTTAATGGATGTGATCTTATAGGCTTATTGTGTCTTAAAAAGCAGGCTGAGATATATTTATCTTGCCCAGAAAGTAGACTTGTAGAATTGAACATTTACTCCTTCCTCCAAACAGATTAAAGGTTATAGAGTTGAATGATTCCATGCCCTATTTTAAAGGTCCAGGCTATCCTCCAGGTTTAGATAGGGTTCTAAAAAAAATCTTCCAGACTAAATTCTGACAAATGGATAGCTAAATTAATTTCTACTCCTCTTCTCTCTTGCACTGTTTGGTACATTACAGCCACCATTAGCCTTAAAAGCTTCAACAGCAAATCCAGTGACAGCAACATAAAGCCAGAGCTTTGAAAAGAAAAAAAGGAGTCCACAATCATCTATTTCTTTCCTCCCAGGCAAATGTAATAACTGAAACCCATTCCCCAGGTCAGAGTTTCATTACCAAAAAAATGTACAAATGCAATAGAAAAATATTTTTAAGCTCAAAGGGTCATAGTTGATTTCTGACTTCTCTGAAAGGAGATGTTCCAGAGCTTTCTTTTATCTTCTCTAACCTGGATAATCGAATTGTTCCCCTTGTTAGGGAGGCATTCTGTTCCAAGTCACCTGACTCCCATAAAACAGGTTGAAGCTTCATCCTAGAGACCCTTGAAAAAAAGGATTGTATACCCCCTCAGGGCTCCTGATTACCCACCTTGCCTCCTGTCCATCCTGCCTGGAGCAGGTCTAGTGACGTATGTGAGGACAGACATACCTAAGGGCAGCCCTGTCTAGGGAGAGACTTCTGCAGTATATGAAGTACTGACAAGAATAGTAAGTGTAGCTGGAGCTTTACAACTAGGAAGTAAATGATACCCAAATCCCTTTCTAGCTAAAAAAAACAATTTCAAGGATAGGGTTAAATAGAAACCAAATCAGCATCATTTGATTTTGCCATGAAAGTCAGTGGTGTCTCTCATATCTTTTGTGCACACTGACATTCCAACCATGTGTTTCTAGTTGACTGTTGGCCGTTGGTGTTGGTGTTTTGTTTTTTCTAAGCGTGTCTAATTTTCTGTGTGGGTTCATTCATAAATATACCTACAGTGTAACATTGGAGAACAAACTGCATACTTGAAGTTGTTTTGAACTTTTCAGTTTTAGTCAGTCAGCTTGTGTGTTTTGCGATAGCTTTAGCCCCTCTCTCCTGATTGGGCCAGCCATTCTTCTGTCATCATCTTAGGAAAACATTTTGTTTTTCTTCTTAATTAATAAGGAGAGTGTGTTGTTCTTTCCTGTTTGCCTCCTGAGTTAGACTCAGCACTCAGTCCTAAATACCCTTAGTAATTTAAATATGAAATTCAGGCTGGGAGGAGCTCAACCTGTAGGTCACACCGTTCATGGGACTGTCATAAATTTAAAAAAAATTAAAACCACCTTAGAAAAGAAATGAATAGCTATAGGGCCAAATTCTGAAACACATTAAAAAATCCTTTCATAAGAATGAAGTAGGTCATTTCTAAATGAGTTTTTTTTCTTTTTTAAAGTACATATTCAATTAAATATTTTCTGTTTCTTGGAAAAGAAAATAGCAAGGTTTTTCTTATTGGTGTCAAAGCACTCAAAAACCAATATATCTTGGAGGAAATTATTCCTAGCCCCAGGCCCACGTTATTATTTTGGCTTTCACAGCCTGATATCATAAGCTTTTTTCATGCTAATGTGGGTCAGATCATATAAATAAAGAAGGTGGATATGGGCCTTATTCTTCAATGCTATTGGTAAAATACGCCAAAGTAGGAGACCTGGACACCATTGCATGTGTGCAGCATCTTAGGTGCAAAGGAAAGAAGCCCACCTGTCTTGCAAATCCATGGCATGGTCATACACTGTGAGGGAGACAGACACGGAGCTCTCTGTTCCCCAGGTCTGAGCCTGGTTTTGATGCTGCACTGCTGTTACTGGCATGGTATAGGGTTCTAGGCAGGCCCACTTGTATGTATGCATTCAACAAAGACTAAGAACCCATAACATACACCGAAAACTGACTCTTTAAGCCCCTTTGGGATGATTCAGTGTCAAAGGGACCCAGTGCCCAGTAGACTTAGGTCTGTGACATTAACCTATGGGGACTATGTGGGTAAGAAAAGATGGCATTTTGGAAACGAAGCCTGAAGGCCCAGCAGTACTTGAAGCATCTCTCTTTGTGTGAGTGTCCCAGACATAGAATAAGCCTTTTCTCTAGGAATACATCATTGATCCTGAATGTTTAAGAGCTTGGATCTATTCCATTAAGACTGTTTTTCATCATGTATTGAAGACTGCAGAGTGTCACCAACATGCCAGGATGCCTGATGACAGGAACATAATTAGGGCATTAGTACTATTCATGAACCTTGTTTTTACATGAGCCACTATCTCAAGTTTTTAACCCCAAAAGATACATGTCCATGTTTTTCATACTGTCCTGTCTACATTTTTATATTGCCAATAATTGTACATCTGTTAACTATAGCATCATAGCCAAGCAGTTTTGAGCCATCTTGGGTTAGGAAGGGATAGATTCCATATATTTTAAACAGAATAAGAGGTAGAAAATGAGGTGAGACATTTTATTCTAATACTTATATCATAATTTCCATAATTGTATGTCCTTCCTTCAAAAAATAATCCTAGAGATAGGTCCTGTGCTAAATTCTTACAAGAAAGCCAACAAAAGGCTGGGCAGATGGCTCAGTGGGTAAAGTGCTTGCCATACAAACACAAGAATCTGGGTTAGGATCCCTCAAACCAATGTAAAATAGTGGGTATGGAGGCACACCTGATAATTCTAGCACTGAGAAGGCAGAGATAGAAGAATTTCCTAGAGAACCTGCCTGTGTATAGATGTGCACACACATGAACACACATGCACACACCACATACATGTATGCATGCAAAGAATTAAAAAATATCACAAATACAGATCTCAGAATTAGAAAGTGAAATTGAGCTCTCAGTTGTCAGAATAAAGGGCTGGATAGGGATGAAGGGTCTAGCCTTCCAGTATCTAATGCAAGATGAGTTTCACCTAGCTGTGTAGATCCCCTGCCATCCTTCACTCTTGCCATCACACCCTCTGCCTCCCTCTTCTGGCTGGGGTCCTTGCCTCTCAGTCCCTTACCAACCTGGCGTTTACTTAGGCCATGCTAGAGGAGCTGTTGTTCTTGTTAAGTGAAAGCACTATACAGACGTGAATTATTCTACAGAACATCTGGTTTGCCATGGAAAGATCTCTGGAGCACATAACACAGAGTGAACAACTTTGAAAAAGCTTTTATTTTATTTTGTTAATACATAGAAACTTTGTATGAACAAGTCATGTGTTGGTACAATGGCTTAACAACAATAAAAAATTAACTCTTCTTCCTGCTGTTCTCTGACACAGTCCCTTTACTCAAATGGGAAGGTGACATTAAAAAGTAAGGTTAAGGTAACTTTCTTCAGCTCTCTAGTTTAGGCCTTTCAGCTTTAGTTATGTTCTTAGCTACCTCTCCATCATCAAAAAATAGGAGGTTAAAGCAAAGCATACCTGGCCAGGAAATTAGCTGGAAAACCAGTAGAAAATAAAGTTAATTTTCCAGCACTTGCTATTCCTTTCAACAGATTTCACGTACGTTGAAGAAAAGAGAAGGAAAAAGAAAAACAACTATTCACACAGCAAGGCTATGAAATAGCATTGGTCAGAATTGCTTGCCTGACCTGGTGTCCAGGTTTAAAGCATTTCTGTAACACAAACTGAAGGGGAATTCAATTAAGGAAACCCATTGGCTCCTTACTGACTTTAGTTAAGAGAATGAACTGGGGAAAGTATATTAAAATATGTCTGGACTGCTTGCTTTGTTTCCATCTAAGCTTATGACAGTCAAAATGGGAGAATTTAAGTTCCTTACAATAGAGTTCTGCTTGGTTCTCTGGGTTCTTCCACTATCACCACGGCGTTTTTACAATGTACACCTGGTCTCACACCCCAATACCCAGCTTGCCAAGAGTCTGTCTGGGCTTTGCAAGACAGGAGCACTACAGATCAATTGGGTAAGAAAAGGTATTTAAGGTTGTGAATTTAATTTTGTTCTAGGATTTTCATTTTCATTTATGGCACCCGTTGTGTTTGAGACCAGGGACTAATTTTTGGATTAGTTTTAAAGCCCCAGTCTGTCACACTCAGTGAACAATTCTAGGTTGGAGAGAATCCATATGAAAGGATTAGAATGGGCCACAGTGGAGCTTACACATCAATGTTTCAACTAAATAGTGCCTAGCTGCCTCCAGCAGTCCTTTATTTTATTTTTTAGTTATTTCATTTATATTTTGCTATTTTGTGACTTGGTTAAAATGGCTAGCATCTCTCTCTAAACTCACTTTTCAGAGCTTTTCCATTTTGCACATATACTGTAACATGGAATATACATGATATTTTGTTTATTTGAGGCAGGGCCACATTAGCTTTTTTTTAGGGCTCTGAGTCTAAGAAGTCAATATTTATTGAAAGGTGGGTCTTTCACATAAAAAGGCAAGGCCCTTCCTTGGCATGTTATTTGATCGTAAACTCAGAGGTAGCTGGGGGATGCTCATTATGCTCATACACACTAACAGGCCTTTGAGGACAGGGCTTGGATTTGGGGAGGTTGTTGTTTATTTTGTTGAGTGGGGTTACCATATAAATTATACAATAAACTTGCCCCTATTGTAATTAAAATTAAAGCAGAGACCCTAACTTCTCCAGGTTTTGTCTTTATTTTTTTTTTGTAGCCCACTGCCAATGTAAATCCAATTCAACTTTATGTGACCTATTTATTTTTCCCACAGGCCTAGCCCAAAGATTATTTTTAGGGCAACAACAAATGAAAAAGTTTTAAAAGTTTTTCCTAGAGCAATTAGACACAATCATTTTTAAGCTGATTATAGCATTTATAATTTACATTGGAAATTTGTCTGCATTTTGCCTATACAAATGAGATGTTATCAGATCCTATAGTGACCCACAAACTAATTCACAGGTTAGGCACACACATCTCCATCTCTGATAAAGACATGTTAGAGGACTGGGGAGGTGGCTCAGGGGTAATGTGCTTGTCACTCAAGCATGAGGACCTGAGCTTGGATCTCCAGTATGAACATAAATGTGTGCCTGCGTTCCTAGTGCAGAGAAATGGAGACAGGAGGATCCATCCCTGTGGCTCACTGACTAGCTAGTCTAGCCAAATCAGTGAATTCTAGCATAAGGGCAAGAACCTGTCACAAAAAAAATAAGGTGGAGAATGACTGAGAGAGTAGTCACCCAACATCAATTTCTGGCCTCCACATGCATGCATACGCATGCCATACACACAGCTGTGCCCACACACATACAGGCATATACACACAGCATGCAAATGCAAAAAAAGAAAATCTTAATAAATCCTGCTTTGCAGAACTGCACTTATTCCAGACCAGAGTGTCGGGTTTCTGTATGAAGTCACAATGCAATTATGAAGGAGAATTAGATCCTGTCATACTGTTCTCCTGCAGGGAGCAGAGCCACACCTAGAGGGTTTTTTCCTTAATTCTTAACTTGAAATAGCCTCTGCTCAGGTCACATGTCAGATGCTCTCAGAGAAGTAGTCAGTGGCTCCCCAGACACTCCCTCAGTCTTGTGTAAACTGTGCTTTTACTGCGGCTTCCCATCCGTTCCAACTGCACTAACTGTGTTGTTCCACCTGAACATGTTTGCTAAACTGTTTGAGAATGTGATTTTCCTCCTCAACACCCCCTTTTCTCCTCCATGGGGTGCAATTGATGGATTTCCCAACCCTGGACTGGGGAAGCAAGATGCAGTATGGTCATGCCTGTATTTATTGTCTAGTACCCATGTAAAAGCTCATGCCTAGCTTCACCTGGCTTAATTTTGTCATGAAGCTGATGTAATGTTGTGATACAGGAAGACAGTAAATTGGGGTCATTGGTCAATGCTCAGATATGATTTTGAAGACTCTAACCATGAGGTTTTACTTCACCCCTTTTGTTTCATTTTATACTAATTATTATTGGTAAAAAAAAATAAATAACACATATAAGAAATGCTGCCACAAAATAATGAACCATAGCGTTTATTGCTTTTGCTTCTCTATTTTGGAAAGGAGCCAATGCCTGCCCATTAAATGTATTACCATGCATATAAGTGTTTCTTTACAAATGTGCATTTGATCCTACCCCCCAAATTTAAAATGCCTCAAACTAATGCTGAATTTGGATGTTTGAACTACAGAAATGTATCACCTTTGTTGTGAGAATCTAGAAAATGTGGTGTAGAGTATTGTTTCAACCATGCAATGTCCTGCATTGTTTTTACTGCTATTTTATGCACACAGACTTGACTTGTAAGTATTGTATTCTTATGCAGTGTTTATATGTTTTTCTTTCCTTCATCTCTTAAGAAATTAACTATTAGTTATAATAGCTCCATTGACCTCTCAGACTTCTGGTTAATTCTGGCTCCTTAGAAGGGCTCTAATTTTTGACAGGGTAGGGTTCTGAAGAAAGCATGCCAACTGAAGGGGAACACCGGTGTGAATTTAGGTGTCATATTTATAAATCAGAAGCTCCGGGCTCTGTCGACTCCAATAAGAGTTGTGTTGGATGTTCCAGTGCATTTAAACATTGCCTATGTCAAGTCTGGAAGAGTCTATTGGAGTCTCAGAAATCAGTGGAAATACTTACTAGCTATATTCTAAAGAAGATAGGGAACTTCTTATAATTTTAACCCGCAGTCCCACTTCAACCACCAGTGTTTCACTATGATGATTCAGTGGTACCATTTCTTTTTGGCTGGAGGAAAAAGTACCAGGAAGATACTTCAGAGCTGCAGGGCTGACTTGAAAAGCATGGCCAGATGTGTTGATGTTCAATGAGGTTGGCTAGAAGAGTGGTGTTAAAATGACTTGGCAAAAGCATTGTTGCTGTGCCCACTTCTCCTTTAAGGGGAAAAAAATCATTCCTTAAGTCCCTTGGAAGAGTTTTCTATGATGAGGAGCCAGTCTAGCAGGCCAGGTTTAGAAGCCTGATAGGAGGAAAAAGCTGAAAGCTTGGATAGCATCAGAAGTAGAAGAAAGAGACAAGCCACATTTTCTCCCAGAGCAAGTACATGAGCAATGGTGAGGATGCCTGTTCCCTCTCCTGAGCCAGCCCTGAAGGCATGGACCTGTCAGCCCAAGCTAGGAATGTTGTTCTGAATTGTGAGCGCAGACATGACTGCATACTAGTGGAATATTACATGATTACAAGTGGCACTTGGCAGTTCATGTGAACATATGTGTTTTCATGAAAGGCCCTTGAATTGTGCCATATTAAAAGTTGCAGAATGAAGTGTGTGTGGGTGTGGGCATGGTATGGTGTGTTTTAACCTGTGAAAATCCTGAACATGTTCACTCCTGTGGCTTCTAAATGAAGTTCCTAGATATGCTCTGCTGCAATAACACAGTGGATGGAAAACTTGAACTAGTATGTTGCTTATTCATTTGGAAGCATCTGAGCATCCACAGGAAAAGAATTCTAATAGTGTGATTGATTCAGCAGTGCCTCATTGGCAATCAAGAGGCCACAGTGCCAGGGTGGGTAGGGTTAAAACAAAGGCAATGTTTGAATGTATGAATCCATTGTTTAACCAGCCTTCCAACTGAGCTTTTCTGTGGCCGTCCTGAGCCTCGGTGTGTTTAGAGACGTGTATCAGCGCTGAGTTTGCACTGGTGTTTCTCATCACTTTGCATGTTTCCCCCAGTTTTGACTCACAAATACATGTGTCCTGGCAAGACCCCTAGAACCAAAGAATTTACTGTTTTCCTCACTGGCTCGCAGCTTTGAGCTCAAGGCATGTCTTAAAACAGTGCAACTCACTTCAGATGCTTTCTGCTTTTCATTTATTATTGCTTGTCACGCGGTGTTCTTTGAAAGCTTGCTCATATATTATCTGTTCCATTTTTTTCCATTTTCCCTTTTTTTGCATGCCGTTCCTCCTGTTTCTTCCCTTCCTCCAATCCTCTGTTCCTGTCTGTAGACACAACGGCGACGACAGAACCAGCAGTTCACGGTTGGTATCACATTACTGTTTATCTACTTTCTCAGCGCTGCTGAGAGGCAAGGCAAGCCTGGGAAAAAGAGAAATGTAGTCTTCAAGGGAAATCATGCTTCAAGTAGACTGATCTCATAAATATACTATAATTTCTTAAGGCTTGAAAGGATACAGAGTCTTGTCATTTCTGTTGTGAGTTCAGTGGCCAATGGTTGCAGTCTGAGAAGCCTCCTCACTAGTATCAGACATGGCAGGGTTTCTGTCACATATTCCTCCTTGTGTATTATAAAAGACCACCACATTTTGAAATAAATAGGACATCAAATAATAAATATTTGTCTAAGGAGCTCACATCTGAATTAAAGGCTCAGTTGCTTTCCTCATTTATAGGCTGTAAATTTTGAAGGGGAATTCTTTCTCACATTATACTTGAGATGGAGGGTCTAGAAGAATGATCCTGTTTAAATTTCTGACATGAGAGGAAGGCATGGGCCATCTTTAAAAAGGTCATGACCTTATTTTCCCTCATTGTTCCCACCGCAAACCACACCTCACCAAATCTGTGTGCTCATTTAAGTTTATGCATAGGCTAGGGAGATGACTCAATGGATAAGGATCTGGGTTTGGATCCTCGGTTCCCACATAAAATGCCAGGCATGGTGGTACTGCATGCAATCCCAGCACAGGAGAGCCAGAGACAGGAAATCCTTAGAGCTGGTAATCCTTAGAGTCTGGTAAGTTGTCCAAATCAATGAGCTCTAGATACAGCAAGAGACCCTGTCTCAAAGAATAAGATGGACAGTAACAGAGGAAAAACAACCCATGTTGACCTCTGGTCTCCACATGTACACATATTTACATGCACAAACATACGTGCAAACACATAAACACACCACACACATACATGCCAAAAAAACCACGCTTATGCTACATTGGGCAAGAAAAATCTCCAAATTAAGAATGTTTCCTTCTGTCCATTTGAACAGTGGGACCTAAATGAAGTCTGTGATGTGTAGGTGCCTTGTAGGCCAAATAATAAAAAGTTGGTTTTTAACCCCCCCCCAAAAAAAAAAGGTTAAAAGCGGAGTGAACAAACTTCAGCTGGTGACATCAGGAAATTTGATTTTTTTCCCCCATGTCACCAGTGGTTTACTAGATAGAGACTATTCTATTAACTTTTCTGTGTCTTTCCAATCAGAAAATAAGAGTCATGTTTCTTCTGCACATTACTTTATTACTCAGCTCAGATCTAACCTGGGCAAGATTGTGCTTAGAGAAAGATGTGTTAGTTTTAAAATGGGCTGAATTTTAATAATTGAATCCAAGGGAATCATTTGGTAAAGGGCCTCCTTCAATCACTATGCATGCTGTGCAGGGTGAAAATCTATCACTTAAGTGACAAGAGGTGATCAGCCAACCTTATAGTGTTAATTCAGCTCTAAGAGTAATGTCTCCTGGCCTAGACTGACTTCTTTAGAGACTGACACTTGAGACTGTATCAGCTGGAAATCTCTAAGCAAAACCTGTGTGGGTCTTCCTTACAGAGTGGGCCTTGGTCAGAGTGGCCAGATCACCTCCATGTTTGGACTTTCCCATGAGGAATTCTGAGAAAAAAAAAACTTGGGTAGATAATGATAGATGTCTCTGACCCACTTCCACTTCACTGTCCTTTTTCTGTAATTGGAACAAAGGGAAGTCCATAAAATAAGTTAAAAGGGACAGGGACACTTGATAATCATGAGAAATAATTAAGGTAGGAAAGTCCCACATTCTAAGGTGATCCTCATAGTACTTGCTGCATCTCAGGCAGTGTACTCCTCCACTAAGCTTAGTTACTGGTATGTTTCATCATTCATTGAGCATCTCCTGACTTTCATCGATTATTCTCAGAGCTTTAAGGTTATTTTAATGTAGTTCAAGAGATTTTGTTTTATTCTTTTTTAAGTACTGTTAAGTTCTAAGCTTTCTATAATTAACTCCAGGGTCAAGTGTAGCCATAGGTTCCTGGATTCTATGAGATCTTTGAAGAAAAATATTGATCATTTATCTCCGAAAGCTTCAGAATTCTGTTTTCTAAGTCCTTTCAGTAAAATTCATCCTTAAACACCTTGGCAGGGTATTCAGTGTAGAAAACATAGGGTTGTGGATATAGCTCAGTCAGTAGAGTGCCTGCCTAGCATGCACAATACCCTGGGTTCCATCCCCAGTACTGCATAAAAGCAAACATGGTAGTACTTGACTATAGTCCCAGCACTTGGGAAAGGGGACACAGGAGAATCACAAGTTCAAGGTCATGTACAACTACACAGCAAGCTATTCTGGGATACATGAGATTCTGTCTCAAAGTCAATAAAATCAGGGTAGGAAATTTGTCCCCTGGCCTAAAAAAAAATAAGTGAGCTAGCAACTGATCCTGATTTTAGGCTACTACTTTTAATCAGGTTTTAAGGGTCTCTTTTGGACACTTGGATTAGGCTTTCATAGCATTTCTGTGGCAGGAAATGGGAGTGTTTGTGTACTGTGAGAAGCAACCAATATTTGGAGATTACATCAAGCCAGTGAGATAGGATATTATTGACTAGCCGAGTGTGAGAGATTTGTGGGGGAGGGGACTAGGAAAAACAGTCTTTGAATTGGACTCCTTAACAGCAGAGGAATAGAGAAGTGATGGGTAATCCAAGCTGATCCCTACATAATGCATTTAGAAATACATCCTTCAACTTGTCCACATCCTTAGGCCCATATTCTCACAGGAACCCAGCTAGATTTTGAACAGCACTCCCTGTAGCCCACAGCTAAAAGCTTTACTGAAAGCTAGAGTAATGTCTGAAATTTTACTTGATGAGAGGGGAATTTTGTCCCCCAAATCACTTGTGCGAATAAAAAGGAAGCAGAATGTGGCAGACATTAAAAACAGAAAGACACATTTCCAAGGAGGTGACAACTTGGAACTGATTGCATTTTAGAGCACTGTGGATAAAGACCCAACTTCTTTGGTACAGCAACCATTTGACTTACATATATTTGATCGTGACCTTGAGAGGTCCCCTATGGTAACCTGGGCCCAGAAAAAAATAGTAAATGGCTTGATAACTTAGCAACTTAAATGACAAGACATTCAAGATGAACCAGCTGTGACCATCTTCCTGGTCTTCAAAGCTGCCAGACTGAATTTCCTTCCATATTGCTCTTTTCTTTCTGAAAAAGGAAAAGAAATGACTTAAAGCTTTCCCGTTGAAGACTCATTAGAATACTTTATTCAAGCTTGTGTTGCTGGAGTATGTATGAAGTTTATTCTGTTGCTGATGTATGTTGACTGTTTGTTCTTACCGATACCTGATTGGGATAAGCATGTGTGGGAATGTTAGAAGTGCATGGGCATGACTCAAACCAAACGGATTTTCTCCAAAAAAACAAAACAAAACACCAAGCACCAATTCCCCATCAGGTGTTTTTAGGGATCTCACTGAGAGTAAAGATCAATGTGAGTGCTCAGACTAGGCTGACACCAGATCTTCTTGAGCATTCGTGATTTTGGAGCTCATCCTGAAGCCTGCGCAGGAAGAATACCGTGTCATGTGTGCATGTTGAGCAATGCAAGTAACAGAAAAGAAAAGCAGCACTGCCCAATCCCATAGCACACGGTCTGAAGCTGACTGCAGACATGCATGAGTGGTCTAGCGCACGGGTGCTGTCCTCATGGTTATTGACGTGTGGGTGCGTGTGACGGTTTGTGTCTGTCTGTCCAAATGTGGGCGCTGTCTGTAAGTGTCTTGTGCCTTGTTCTTTTCTGCCCTTTGTGTCCCCTCTCCCTTTCCCCACGCTCTCCCCCCACATGAGGGGCGGGTGACAGCATGCCCATGTGCCCATGGTCTGGAATAGCGCTTGTGCTTCTGCCGCACTGCAGTCAGCTGGCTTCCTCTGGGCTGGAGGTCCTTGTTTGTGTCCTCTCTCTCTCTCTCTCTCTCTCTCTCTCTCTCTCTCTCTCTCTCTCTCTCTCTCTCTCTCTCTCTCTCTCTCTCTCTGCCCTCTTGCCTTTGCCACCTTCTGAGACAGTGGAGGCTGACAATCTTCATGGATTCTCCTATCCAAAATGAGTTTTTAAATAGATCTTAATTCAGTGTGGAACTGGAATCCCCTCTGAAGAATTTTTATTTGCAGAATGTTTGGCCGGTGCTCATGACCCAGGCCTTAGGTCACTGCCCACAAAGCTCCCTTCCCTGACTATTTTATGAGGATTGCAGTCCATGATAGGACTCTAAAAGCATGCAGAATTTCCTTACATTGCTTTGCATTCAGCTGTAGGGGAAATTTTCAGCCCGTTTTTAAAGAAAAATAGCCAGCAGTGCACATTATTACAACCGCTATGTCCACCATCTGTGTATGTACCTCTGTGTACATCTCTCTGTATGAGTACATAACAATGGCATTCAGAGGCTGTCATTCAGTCAAGGGACTCTGCAGACATTGTATGTTCTACCCAAGAACAAAGCTATAAAGAGGTTTACGAATGGCTGCAGGACCTGAAGATTGTGTTTCAGCCTTGATATGCAGTTTGGAAACAATGTGCTGCTGTTTAACGGCGTGAACCAAATTTCTGCTAATGGGAAGAAGGGAAAACTCTCCACAAAAGCTGACAAAGCAGGAAGAACAGGATGACTGAGCTTTTAGATTTAACTACCGGGGGCGTCTGAACTCTTATGGCTGGTGGTGGAAGTAAGAGTTTCCATAATATGGCCAAGTGATCAGATGTATGCTGCGTAGGTAAGAGAGAGACCGTCGCTACTTTGTTTTTCCTAATGGGATGGAATGAGGGCCAGTGGCCCAAGGTTTTGTTTCCTAGAAATGTCATTTGATCATTCTTTTTTGAAACGTAATAGGGAAAAAAAAGATACCCTGATGAGCTGAACCCAGAAACCTTTAAGTTTTACTTTGACCTTGTACTTGCTTAAATGTCTAGGACTTCTCATTGTTTCTAGTTTCGTGAGGTTTTCCTTCCCCATCCACATCATAACATTTTGAGAGGCAGCAGTCACTGTTGAAAAGGAGAGATTACTACCACAGAAGCAACGGAGAACACTTGGGTTATGCCACAGCACCTCGTAACCACCAGGAGAAAGTGAAACAGGCCATTATGCATATGTTAAATTATGTTTGCACCACAGGACTTTCTTAATTGCTCCCAAAACTCCCATATGTAACCAAAGTAAACTTTCATTTGTTTAACAAAGTTTAAAGAAATTCATTAAATGCATTTTAATTAGAAATAACAAGAAAAATTTAATAGATGATAGCAAGATTTGAATGGAATAACCAAGAAGTAATTTCCCATGTATTGTTAGATGATGAAGCTTCCTTTTGAAAAATATTCTCTGTTTCATAAAATACATCTTTGTCTTTTTCTTTGAGAAAGTATGAGGTGTATAATCTTTAACATGAATATACCTAAGCCAAAGCAATTTTAGGAGGTAAATTTTGCTTGTCCTCTCTTGTACACCGGTGCTTCAGTAAACTTTTCCTAATTACATTTACACAGAAATTATCCAACTATGGCAGAGTGCTGTAAATTCATAAAAGATGATCACAGTGCAAAAACAAATTTAACGCCACTAGCCTCAGTGGTTTTCACTTTGGAACTTAATCTGAGCAGTAGATTCCAGATGATTTGGTATATTTTAAAGTTTATGCCATTAAAAATGACAGTTTCAGCTTTAATGAGGTATATATCAACTGTCTGTCGCTTCTTAATGGAAAACTTTGCATATCAATGATATTTCATAAACATATTTGTCTTTATTTTTTTAAATTAGCTTTCTAATGCCCTCCCCAAGGAAAGGAGCCTTCAGCATAAAGCTGTCTACTTGAAACCTCCTTGCTAACGTGGTTCAGTGGGCACCAAGCACGTATGTAGTCGCTTTGATATTCACTGGGCCACGTAGAAGTGAGGGATTAGCCTTCTGAGAACTGCAAATTCATAATTAACTGCAGAGAAGTGCTTTATGTTGCCCATTTATAACAGTTATTCGAATAATTGTATTCATCAGTCTTTATACAATAGATAAAGCCAATTAGACATGGAACACTTTCAACCAATCAGATTTCAGAACAAATGGCTAGCATCCCTACTCGGTCACCTCTATAATTCATTGCTGTATTGTGTTCTCTGTGACTGCCTGAGTTCATAGTTTGGAAACACCTGTGTGCTCAAATGCTCATTTTGATTCGTCCCTTGAGCACTGACACCCAGAGTCCTGTGAGACACTTTCCCTTTTGTTTTGATTGGGCTGCACATGGACCCACAGGGTTCATGTGGGAAACGCCTCCCTCGAGGCTGACCATGGGACAGGTTTCTCTCACAGAATCAACCTAGCTCTTAATGTGCATATGGCTTCTTTTTAAATCACCTTACAAAATGTACACTTTAGTGATGCTTGTTCAAGATTGTTGCAGTTCCTTTGAATTTTTAGAAATTGAGCAATCAGTTGGTACAGTGTTACTTGTTCCAGAGCATTGGTTTTGGTTGCTTTTAGGCTCTGGATGGTATTTCACAAAGGATTATTCCCAAATCATTAATTCAGCAAATATTTTCGTGCTCATCTCTAGAAGGGAAAGATGCAAAAATCAATATAACATGTGTCTCTCTCCAAAGACCTTGCAGTGTAGTAGGTTCAAAGTATCTTCAAAAGTGACAAATTCCATCCGAGAAGTTGTGGAAATTTGAGCTCCTAGGGTCATCAGATGTCGAGCACCACCAGCAAGGGCCACCTGACTGGCTAACACTTTCATAAACCTCAGTAAAGGGGCAGCCCACACACAAAGCATGAGGAAATGGAAGCCATCTTCTAGCTGCATCTCCGGAGATCTTTGTTGATCTGCTTCCCTCTTCACTTCTCTTAATTCACGTCAGAGCTGGCTATACGACCCAGCCGAGCAGCATTGGGTTGAGGGAGATACAGGCATTTCAACCCCCACTTGATTACCTCCTGACCTGACTGCTTTCTCAGCTTTGAGGGGTTTATTTTTCAGGAATACCATTGATTGATGAAATTCTCTTTATAAAAAATGATTTGTGAATCAGATTTTCTGATGAAAGCATAACCTGCAATCTGCAGTTAGCAGATGATGTACCATTTTGAAATATGTGATCCAAGATCATCCTAAATTGATAATGAGCTGTTTGTCAGTATTGGCAAAGGATTTCAATTCACAGTGGAACATGAGATAAAACTTACATATATCAGTATGTAGCATCTAAATACATCCGTATTTAAGAGATATATCAGAGCATCCACAGCTAACAACCAAGCTTTCTCTTTTCTTTTTGCATGCTGTTTTGAATGAGTGATTTTAAACATTCACCTTCATGTTTCATGTGCTTTGAACAGTGGAGACTGAGGAACCTTTCTGCCTCGATTATGTATCAATAACAAAATTACGTGTTTGAAGACATGAACGTATGGATTAATACATCCAAGCTATCCAGAAAAGTGAGAGATAGCAAGAGATTTGGCTCATGTTTTAAAAAATTTAAATTCATCCTCAGTTCTTAAGTGTTTTGTTTATGTACCTCGAGGAATGAAAAGAAAAACGATTTGTTTTTACTTGTAAGGCCTTACTCAGTTGCCCAATTCCGCAGAAGAACTGGACAGTGAGGACCTCTCAGGTAAGGGCTAGTTATTAGGTAAGGCACTGCAGTGTCCAACCTGTGGGGGCTCTGTCCACTGCTACCAAACGGCCTCTTGGTTTGCAGAGCAATCAATTGGCAAGTGTGAATTTTGAGACTAACCAAAGCACAAATTTATATTGACGTTTTCTTCCTCCCCATTCACCCAACCTCCTCTTGTCACCGTGTTGGTAACATTTATATTTCAGTGCCATTCATACAGTAGAGGGCAGAGTACTAAAGCCACTCTGTTCAGTGGCCTGAAATAATGTATAGTTGTATGATGGTTCAGGAGAAAGTGTGTTGCATTACAAAGTAGTTTAAAGATGTTGTGTTATGTGACAAGATCTTAAACTCATATTGACTGTCTACTTCTATGGAATAGACCACAAAAGCTATGTCATAGTTATCTTAGAAGTAGGGAGTAGGGAAGGGTAGGGAGGAAGGGGAGGCAATTGTTTTGTCACACACCATGATGTAAACTAATTATCTACCTCAGACCTTTTTCACAGCACACTGAGCTCTTGCAAAAGTAAGTTTCATGCTTGATTCCAGGATTTAGGTGTTACTAATCCAGAATAAGAAGCATATCCTAAAAAGGAGGGAGGGAGATTTAAAGTGGTCAGAGCTGAACAATTAGATGAGCTCTCATGATGTGTGAGACTCACTGCTATCTGGAGCTTCTCGGGCGTTCTGATCAGTCACCTAGGAGATCAGAATGGGGGGGGCCTCCATGTCACTGCAACAGAGCAACCAAGACATGGGTTTGTTTGCTTGTTCCAGCCCATTGGAAAGCAGGGTCCCACATCACCCCTTCCTCAAGAGTGCTACAGCCCACTTAACAGCTGTAGTTGAGGTGCTCAGTGAGAAAACAACACAGTACTGCCCGGTTTGCCCAGAGCACACTAGATTTATTGCCAACTATGTGCTTCTACCAAACCTCATGTGTCATGTGCCAGGGTGAGCTTAGTTGTTGGAATTTTCTAGAGTAGAAGCTTCCAGGAAGCCACATGAGTTTTGTTCGTTGCTGTATGCTTATCCTGTACCAAGCGCCCAGCTGATACTTACTGGATGAATGAAGGACTTCCAAATCACAATAAAGTTAGGTCAGTAAGATAGCCAGCCTGTCAACCATGTCCTGTTTGCTTCTTTGTGATGTATTAAAGAAGCTGCAAAAAAAAATCATTAACTTTTTTTCATTTTAAAATAAGGGTAGATAATGCCTTTTCTGGCTTAAATGTAATGCTGGAAGTAAACAATCCCAGCTTGCCTTCCTGGGCGTCGGCAGTCCCTGTTCTGCTACTGACTTCAAACACTGTCTATGACAGTGGCCTGGGCAGGGCCATTGAACCTTTTTCAGGATCCTAAGAAAGTTCTCATGAGTTGGCCCTGATTCTTCTTGCCTTAGTAGCTGGACAAGGATAATTCAAATTGGCTAAAGTAATTTTCCTCCTCTTTAGGAAAACTAAGCCAGCCATGTATATATCTTGTCTCCCAGCATCATCAACTAGGAACACAGCCCTGCACTGTCCCTGCTGCAGCTCCATCAACCACCTAAGCCAGGAGCAATAAACCAGCAATCATTTGTGTTCATAATAATTTGGTGAAATTAAAATGCACCTTGCCCCTCCCCCATGCCCTCCAGGAGCCCTGTGGTCATGTTTCTAGGAGCTGTAAGTTTCCTACTGTGCTCAGGAACCAGCAGGCTGGGCCAGGAGCTGCCTTTGCATCTGGTTTGATGAACTAATCAAAAACTGATTAGCACCTTTGTTCAAAGGGGATGCTGATTAATCAATTACTATTGATTGTGAGCTTGGTTTCACTAGATGGCAAAGAGACATCTGAAGGGAGAAAAAACAACCAATAAAAATTGAGCAGCTGTCATAGTGTTTAAATTTATTAAAACAAAATACATTATTTTTTATGAAGCTGTCTTGAAATGGGTCACTGAAGGGGAGCATATTGATTGAGAAAGGATGAACTTCGCAAATTTCTGTAGCCTAGAGACTGAATTCAATTATAATACAAGACAAACAGGTTAACACCCGTCTTAAACAGCCCATCAATAAATTAGAGTAGGTGTTGCACACTTAATGCTAAACTGTGGTAATGAATAATATTATCCACTCCCCGCTGCATGGGGGTGGGAAGCCCATCCTTTCCATATTACAGAGAACTGTTTCACTTCCAAATAATGATGGTCTGTCTCTCCTTCTGGCCCCTCTTCCCCCATTCACCAGAATTGCCTTAATGACAGTCACATACACAGCATATGGTGTACGGTCCTCAACCAGCAAAGCAAGCCGCCCAGCTGATCCTCCTCTGTGATCTGCATAAGAACCGGTGCTGTGCAGAGTTCAGTGATTTAATTATTGGCAGACCGGGGGAGCTTATCTTGTTCTTCTTGGAGCCCTTTCCTTTACTTTTTTGGATGTTAACTTTATTGATGATAGATCCACAAAAGTTTGGAATTGTTTTATCAATTACATCTGCTGTTTCTTGGTGACAGGTGGTGGTTATTGCCACCCATGTGGAATAGAATAGCTTTAAGCATATTTATTCTTCCATTTTATTTTAAAACTCTAACAAAAAATGTCTCCAACTGCCTCTCTCCCTTCAGCACTGGAGGGGCCTCTGGGAACTATTTAGAGGAGTGAGGTCTTAAATAGTGTGCCAGAGAATGGCCTTCAGCACAGTCAGGGCAAACTCTCCATCTTATGCTGCAGAAGCAACAGCACTGACAAGACTTTTCAGAGCTCTTTCAACTCTCGCTGCCCTGCAAGTGAGAAAGTGATCTGGAAGAATCCTCCATGTCCTTCACAATCTACAGAAACATGAATGGCACTGGGGAGATAGCTCAGTGGGTTAAGTGCTTGCCTCACAAGCATGAGGACCCCAGTACCCACATCAAAGCACAGGCAGAGACAGGAGGATCTGGGGAGCTTGATAGTCAGCTAATCTAGCCTAATTGGTGGGCTGTCCAGGTAATTACAGATCTCTCAAAAGAGGTGAAAAGAATCCTGAAGATGACACTGAAGATTGTCCTCTGGCCTCCGTAGGCACATGCCCAGACCGTGTGTGTGTGTGTGTGTGTGTGTGTGTGTGTGTGTGTGTGTGTGTGTGTGTGTCGTGCAGGTATGTGCATGCACACCACAATACATAAGAACATGAGTGGTGACAAATGCTGCCTGACTGATGCTGTGGTATTAGGAGTAATCCAAGTGAAGTAGCCTTGGCTCCCTAAGTGCTTCCCAGAGGAAGCATGGGCTCAGACAGTCTATAGGCTTTTGGATCCAGTGGCTCTCAGTTATGGTGAAATACATGGCCATCTGGTAACTAGAATGTCCCACAAGTCTAGCTGAACATACTTAAAGTGTAGATGTAGCCACTGCATTTTGGGAACTTTACCAAACCCCATATAAAATATGGTCCAGATTGGGTGAGCAGGCTATTTAATGGCCGTAAGTAGACTAATCATCATCATAATAATAATAATGTAGAAAATGTCAAAAAAAAACTTGATTGACTGGTAGATATATTTAAGGTATGGCCCATGAATCTAAAGTGGGGTGTCACAGCTTGTGTCTATATCATATTCCATAAATTATAAAGTTCTCTCATAGACGTACACATACACACATTATATATATATATATAAAATGAGAGAGAGTGTGTGTGTGTGTGTCTTAGTGGCACTGGGAATTGAACTCAGGCTAGGCAAGTACTCTACCACTGAACTACATCCCAAGTCCTCATATATATTATTTAATCTTCATTCATTCAACAAAACTATTTGAAGTGCTGAGCTCCGGGCGACCCCATTATATGGTGATAAACAAGACCCACTGTGAGCTGGACCAGCTGTGGATTTCATAGGCCAGTCCTGCCATCTTTTTATGACTTTTAGTGGGGTACACAGATTGGAGACCCAAGTTATTTTGGACTGAGTGAAGATTAACAACTCAATAAGAAAAGGGGAAACACAGGGCCAGGAGTTGGTGGAGACCAGCTAAGGAAAGCATACCAGCAAAGGCTATGGGACAGGAAGACTTGATGGATGAGAACGAGCCAGCTGTGGAGTCCCCATAAACCCTTGTAGGATTGTTCTGGAAAGGTTCATTCAAAGGGGAAAGTGGCCTCTGTGCAACTAAGCCATTTACTTAGGAATCACTGATAATGTGAACGTATATCTTTGGCCACCCCTCCTGAGACTATTTTCCTTTACTCTGGGGTCTTTGGAGATACAGTTCCTCTTGATGTTCCTCACTTCAGCATGCACATCCAGGGAATGTGGAGGGAGAAATCAGATACAGAACCATGTGCTGACTGGCCTAGGAAGATGTTTGCCATCTTCAAATTACGCTCCTTCCCCTTAGAAGACCTTCATTCTGCTCTGATGTTTTCAGTGCCACTGTCCCATTGAGTTCCCTAAAAGATGGATTTAGTTTCCCTTGCAGGTGGTCTTATATGCTCTGGGAAAGTGGTGATGGGAAAGGTTAAGACATGAAAGTTTCCTTTTTAAAAAATTAAACTGGGTGTGGCAGTGCATGCCAGCATGCCAGTAATCCCATCACTTTGAAGGATGGAGCAGAAGGATCATAAGTTCAAGTCATTTTAAAAAAAGAGAGAAAAGAAATGTTTCATGTAAGTCAGTAGTCTTAAAAAAAAATCTCATTGTGCCCATGCCAGCTTGTCCAGTGTGAGTTGGATTTAACTTTAGTGCTGATCTTTCCCATAATCCAACATGCTGCTGCTTGCATCACAGGGAGGAAGGAGGCCACCATCAAATAGAAACATTTCCTCCAAACTAAAATGTTAGTGGGTCACAGTGCAAAGTATGAATTACAGTTCTACAGGTTGGGTGCTGCTTTGGGGCGACTTCTCCATGTTCATAAATCCATCCTCACCCTCCCCCCAATGTCTGAGGTCCACTGCAGCATTTTTCTACAGAGAGAGATTCTGGTAGGAGTGGCTGTTTAGAAATAAATACTTTAGAGCTAAGGTATCTGTGCCTGTAAGGAAATCTCCAGTTGGTGCTCAGTGCCTTCCTGCTGCTTAAAGTGGAAAGGGCAGGTGCTTTTCTAGGTCTTTACAGATATGAGATGCATAGAGCAGAGGTCTCTCCAACTACACAAATGTCTTGGGAGGATTCACAGCATTTCCATCATTGGTTAAATGAAACTAAAACTAGATATCTGGAGAAAAATTAAAATAAGTGTTTAAAAAGTAAACATTCTCATGGTTAGCTGGCCACAAGTCTTTAACCTTCTGATACTCAAATGGTATGCCTGAATCATAACTTGTACCAGATGGCCTTTAAGCCCCCCCCCCTTGGTCACCCAAAAGGGCAGCAAGGCCATTAGATACGCATATGCAATTTTTTACAAATGAAACAAAACCTTGATGATTTCGGGTCAGTATCTAAGGGGCATCAGATTGTGGGTAAGCAATGTTGAGCAGATAATGCAACACTTACCTCTAAAGAGCTTTGTCAAGGTCATCAGTAATACCTGGGAAATTCCCCTAAGTTTCCATATAGTAGATAGCAAACATGCAGAGTCCCTATGGTAGGCCAAGCCCAAGCCAGAGAGATACTTTCATATTCAGCCATCCTCTGGTTCCGGAAAGCTACCCTGGGAAGTATATCATCAGGCTCAATGTCTCTGAACATGTGATTGGTCTGCCTGAAGTCACAAAGGGAAGATGATCATGGAATTTGATCCATGATCTGATAGCAAAGCTAGTGCTCTTTCCCAAGGGCCGTGCAGGAGATGAGCTCCTAATGCGTCCCTGATCCCCGTTGTACCTGTTCCTGGACATCAGCCTACCAGTGACAGGTGAGCTCAAGTCCTGGTCACTGGATAGTGACAGTATACAGCCATTACCTATGTGCATTCCTCATTTAAATGAGCACATACCGAGCTCCCAGAGGTACAATGGGGATGATTACTGCAGTTTTTCTTGAAGCAGCTTAACATGGTCCCTTTGAAATGCCAGTATGACTGCAGTGGTGCATTGCTGGGAATGAGTGCAGCTGATGGCTGATTGTAGCTGCCTGTCGTCTCTTCATGATGTTCTTGCCTTGTGTTTATGCCTTCTCTTCCATTTTCTAAGAAGACAGAAAGGAAAGGTTATGCAGCATAAAGGCTAGTGTGCTCCAATATATATTAACATCTTAATGGGAAAGCTGTGCATGTACTGTATACATTTACTACCCTCTGACAAGAGGGAATTAAATGTCAGAAGGATTTGTAGCATCTATAATTGAATTGGTGCTGAGAAAAGCAAATCTTAAAGAAGAATAACATATTAGGATTAGCAAATAATGTGGCATTTTGTCAGTGCTTGCCATTCAGTTTGTTCCCCTTCAGTAATAAAGTTGTGCTTTTTAAAATGCACACTTACTGTGGTTGCCGTTGATGAGAGCTACGGTAGGTGACGAGATTGAGGAGCTACATTCTTCACATAGCACAGGTGGTGTGTGCGTGTGTGGGGTTTGCTTTGGGTTTTGGTTTTTGCTTCATGTTTAGAATACCCATAGCCAGGTTTTTTCTTTCATCCTAGCGAGTAGCAGCAAGTGACATCACAGTCATTAAGCCTTTTCTGAGGTAGACTAATCCCTAGAGCCCTAGGAAGCTAGAGGCAGCATTCCCATTATAAACACCAATTCTAAAAGGTTTTAATTAAAATGACTTGTCCAGCAAGACCTCCACTGAGCCAAGTGACAGAACCTATGCAAAACGTCAACAATTGAACTTTCACTCTTTCCCTGATGGGGGAGGGCTGAGAACCAGGATATGCCAACAAATAGGAATGGGAGGACTCACCTCATTAGAACCTCCCCCATTTTTAAGTATTAATTTTTAACCTGAGATCTAAGGTAGTTCAGAACCTTAGGAAAGAATGAATCTGTGGGTGCAGCAGTGTCTAGCACTTCCAGCTTTACCAAATGACCTTAAAGCCTACACCAGGAAAATTTGAGCAGCCACTGTGCCTCACACTACAGATTTCATGCTGCACCTCAGAGGCAGAAAGTTTGGGGTCGTTTTTTGGCAAAAACACTGACTTTAAACACCGCCCTGAGTTTCTGAATGGCCAGGCTACAGTTTCTGCAGGGTTTCCACTCAGTGTGTCCCTCTGCCAAAGTCCCTCCTTGACAGGAGTCTGTCGAGGGACATACTGGCCATTCCTTGCCTACCCATGGATCCCTGTTTTGGCAGTAAGGCCTTGGAGGCTTATGACAGATCCAAGATAATGGCATTCATGTGGCAGTTTTTGTGTGTGCCCCATGCCAGGTAGTAAAGTAGCCATAGAAACCAAAATCCCTTTGTGGAGGCCTGTTTTCAACCGAGGCAGTGGGAGTGCTGTATAATGAATTGTTGGGCACTAGCAAATGGTTGAAGGAGTGAGCAACAGTAGGGAGAAGGAAAAGGACAGTCTGCTAGAGACCTAAGGTGCAGCTGCAGTCACATTGATTGCTGAGGCTGAGGCGTAAGAATGTCTCTTTTACATTACTCAATAGGAACAGAGAGTCAGCTGACAAAGGAAAAAGAACACAGCAGTTTGGGGCATAAATCCCTTTTGTGAGAGTTTTGTTGTCATTGGGGTTTTGTTGTTTGTTTGTTTGTTTGTTTTTGTCCCCTGAGATTTCTGAGATGTTAAAAGTGAACCCAGGGTGGTTAAAGATGTAAAACTATGACCCAAGCTATAGTTGCCAACTTCACATTCTGCAAGCGACTTAGAAACCTCACCTGGAGCCAAGTTGTTTCAGCTTTTTGCCAAAAGAGCTAACTTATGAATTCTAAACAGTTTGTGATACACCTATTACAATTGGAGCTATAGAAGTCACTGCTAGATGAGACAGAACAGGCATACAGGAAATTGTACCAGTACCACAACTTGGAGTTGTCATGAACACCTCCCAGCATACACATTATCATCTAAGTGAGAATTATCTAATAGCCAAGCCTAATTCACTTGAAGTCACATGTGAAATTGTTTGGATGAGATTAACTCCTCGTGTACTAAATTGCCCAAGCACCTTGGTTCTTGAAGGTTGTTGGTTCTTTGTGCCTTGAACATATGCCAAGCTTAAGCATGGTGTTCCTCTCCAGAGCTTCATCTGAGCATAGATGAACACATGCTCACACCTGCTATGCAAGAGGAGGAACTGTAGCATGTTAGGGTATAAGCCAAAGAGAAGTCCATTTACCTGGGGATAGGGCTCATTTATAAGTGCTTTACACTCCCACATTTTTCAGTTGAAAAGCTGGAGTAGTTCTAGAGTCTGCCTCTTGTTTCCTTGTCTGCCTGACCAGAAATCTGGAGATGTCCCTAGGGAAGCTGACACCAAATGGGACAGGACCTGCATGAAAGGATCACGACCTGGGCTGTGGTTAAAACTGTAGTCTTTCCTCTTAGAAGTAATTTCTAAAGGAATTGGTCCAAATCCTCATGCTGTGAGAACAGGAAAGGTCAAGACCAGTGGAATGGCCAGAAAGACTCACCTTGTGGAAGTTTCTATAAGTCATCTGTTTCCATCCCACTCTCAGACAGAGTGCTCCCCTGTGGCAGGCAGTGTGTGCTGTTGCTTCCAGCAAGGCACCAGCCCATGGATGAAGGTGATACTTACCCAGTGCTAGGTGACCAGTCACCCTAACCACTTTGGGCCAATCCATGGCACCACTGAAAGCTCCCTCCCATCCTGCAAGTGGAAACAGAAGGAGCAAGATGAGTCTAGAAACAGTTCTGCTCTTCAGAGGGGAGGACAGGTGGTGATGGCCACTTAGGAATAGGCACAGCTCTATTACTGCCTCCCACAGTCAACCCAGGGGTGGGAATGGGCTGGGGAGAGGCGGGGAGGAGCCCATAACCAGCAGCGTTCCCTGTAAATTAAACATCAGTTACTTTCTGTGTCCATCTGCTGTAATTGAAAGCAGGAAAACTGTCTTGGTGATTAACTGGCAGTAGGGAGCTTTCTGATCAAAGTAGTATCAGAAGATAGCTAGAGAGAGATTGCACTTATAAATATCTACACGTATGTATGTCCTCTAGGGTGGGGAAGAAAATGAAAATACAGGGGTGTAATTTGGGCTAAGTGCAGGTGGAAAATAGAAACACTGAGCACACATGCCTCTAAGTTCATGGAGAGCTATGGCCAAAGGAGTGGATAGGGATCATTAAAAAACCCACAGATGTGTGCTCTGTGAGGGGATTTTCTCTTTGTTATTTTGTTGTCCCAGTGCTCTTGCATAGAAAGTTTCCCTGTGACTTCCCTGAGCACAGCAGAGTTAGTTTTATTTTTTTTTAACAGTGGACAAGAGAGTGTTGGCCCCAGACTTGTGAGAGCTAGGTCATGGACATCTTGAAGCTTCAGTCTACTCTCAGTATTCCCAGGATGGAACCTCTCTTCACCCTCTCGACTCTTATAGCTCTCCTCAGTACCTGGCATCACTTTGTTTCAATTCTAAGACATCGAAAGACAAGCATTTCAATAAATCTGAAGCCCATGGCAACTGGAGATCACTTAATTCTCTATGAATATGAGATTCCCAATATTGATGGCTCTCTGAAGATAACCCAACTGGCTGGCTTTGCTGTTACTTTTGTGCCCAGCCACCTATGAGAGAACATTGAAATTTTTGCAGTTGAGGCGAGTCTCCAAGCTCCTCCAGCAGACACAAGAATCACCTAGAATAGTGTTACTACACAGTAACCACCTGTAATGGTTAATCTTGATGGTCAACTGGATATAGAATCACTGTGGATACATACCGTTGGATATGTCTATGAAAGTATTTCTAGAAAGGTTCAACTAAAGAGGTAAGACCCCATGGCCAGGGTCCTGGACTGAATGAAAAGAAGAAAGCGAGTAGAACAGCAGCATTCATCTCTCTCTGCTTCCTGTCTGTAGAAGCAATATGACCAGCACCTCACACTCTTGCTGCTGTGCTTTCCTGCCATGATGGACTGTGCCCACAGACTGTGAGCCAGAATAAACTCTTACTTCCTTCCATTGCTTTTGTCAGGTATTTTGTCACAACAGCGAGAGGAGTAATTAATACATACCCCAAGGGGATTGCTTCCTGTCAACAAGCTCTGTTGTCTCTTAACAGGGAAAAAAGTTTCCATGGCCAAGTTCTGCCTTGCTGAAGTGACTTTCAAGGCTGCAGTGTCTGTAATCGACAACACTTGGGTTGAGACGAGAGATTCCTCTCCACCACATTTCGAGTGGAGCTTATTAGACATGTTGCTGGAGGGGCTCGCACATCACGGAGCAGGCTAATTGGCTGCAGCACTCTGCCTCCAACCCATCTCCATCCTCCAATTAAACTCCCGGGCGACCGGCTGCTGTCTCTGCTTCAGCATTTCTGTTTGGGTTTGGGGTTTGAGCTTTTCTTTAGTCCTTTCAAAGATAACTTAATGAAACACTTTAAATACTTCATTTTTAAAATTTAAACTCTTTTAATTAAAGTACCTTTCATGGAATCCTCAGTCACGAGTTATTTCCCCACATCCTTCAGTACTTACTCTCCGAGCAGAATTGGAAATATCGATAGAAAGTGTAAATCATGCCCTCCTGCTGAAAGCGTTGTATCAGGTTTCGGCTCAAAAGAGCACCATTACCTTTAGCTGTCACGGATCTGTACACTTGATCGATAAACTTCAAATATTATTAGAGGTGGAGGCTTCAGAGATTTGCTCTGTTCTTTGGAGAGAGGCAGAGATAAATCTTTCTTAGAAATTGACTTGAATTTGCACTCTCGGTCTTCCTGGTGAAATGCATTTCTCTTAGGCATCCAGCAACTGCAAGGGGGGCAGATTTATAGGCCATGTGCTTCTTGTACTGAAAGATTTAAATGGTAAATCCTTCACATATGACTTCACAAATCATGTAAAGTTAAAAGATTTTTACCGTTTCTGTTGCTGCTGTGCTTAAATTGTAAGGTGCAGCTAGTAAATCATTTTAATGGAGGTGTCGCACTTGACTCAATAAAAAAAGACAATGGTTTAGCTTCCACTCCAAAATGTTAATGTATTAATCAACGGGAGAATAATTGTTTCTTACTACATTATAAATCTTGGGTGCCATTAGGATTTCAGCGAGGGGTGATGTAGCCACATTCCTAAATTAAAATTGTTTACACTGCCATACATCCATTCTGCATCACCATAGCTCATTCTGGGTTCATGTTGGAGTTGTTCCCCAGCCAAACATGTCCTTTCTCAGTCAGAAGAAGACATCCTGAGGGAGTGCTTATAAAAGAAAATTAATGTCATTGCAAGGTGTTAAATAAATAAAATCTGTCCAAGGCAATGGACAATTATTCCTTGCTGTCTTTTTTGAAATAGGATTTTAGGTTTTAAAGTGAGACTTACTCCCTCATCCATCCTAAATGTAGCCAGCATGTCACTTGTCCCTAGTCTTATAATCCCACTTTTATCTCTACGCAGCTGTAGCCTCTGAACACCTTGCCTTCCCTATGCATATTTGGGGGATAGTCATGGGACATGTTCTGTCCTCCCCACCACAGTTCCTGTGACAGCCTAAAGGTGCCATTTGGGGTGCCCCTAAATAGTTAGGTCAGCCTCCTTAATGATCTCTGGAAGTGGATACAGAACAAGTGAGCACTAAGATGGGGTGAGGACCGCAGGCTCCTTTCCTCCCCTTCCTGCCTCCCTAAGCTCGCCCACGCGCAGTGTGCTCCTACGCTGCTGATAATGAAATTGCCTTGTGGGGAGAACAGATCAATTCACACTGGACAGGTCAGTCTGTTCCCTCAGTGTGACTTGATCCATCTGGATTGTTCTCTCTGACTCCTCCATTAAAAAAGGTGACCTTCTGACCCTGGAGACAATGTCACTAGGGCTTCTGGTGTCTTACAATAAGTTCTACATCCCTATTCCTCTTCTGATTCCAACAGATTCTCGAGCGGGTGAAGAGGGCGCGATAAGAGCGGTGGACCATGCAGTGATTGGCGGCGTTGTGGCTGTGGTGGTGTTCGCCATGCTATGCTTGCTCATCATTCTGGGCCGCTATTTTGCCAGACATAAAGGTAAGCAAGGTGCTTTGGCAGGCTGGAGCAACATGTCACCAGAGCCCCTGCATTGGGGGGCTTCATAAGGTTGTCATTGGTAGGAAGTTTGGTGTACATGACCACACAGACTATCTGACTCCTAAAACTGGGAGAAGGGGATGTGGGGAAAAACAGAAATCTTAGCAACTGCTGCTGATGAGGACTCTGGGAGCTGATGAGGAACACTCCTTGACTTGGATTTGCTCTAAATATAAAGCTTTGTAGAGTTGTTATCTCTGATCCATAATTGAGGATAAAATCAAAATGATACAGTAGAGGATTGTTGCAAGGTGTGATGTGAACCCTCCAAGGTTACACACATGGAAAAGCATACCCTCCACCTGTTTGCTAGGAGAAAGGAGGACCAGTTTCCAGTCCCCAAAATCTGGGTAAGCTGATTTGAAGGGCCAGAATACTTCCTTGGTGTGATGTGCCTAGGTTAAAGAAAATCATTTTCCTTAAAAGCCGCATAAATATGTATTTTTAAAATTATCAGTGCAATTGATTTAAATTGCCATTAATCATCACACTTATCAGCTGTGAGTCTGGATGGGCAATCATCTTTGCCAGCACTCCTCCTCTCTGCCTCATGCTGCTCCGAGCCTCTTCTCCCCTCCTGGTAATTTAGCCTTCCTTTTCTTTGCGGCCCTTGTCTTTCTCGGTTGTTTTTCTCAAGCACTATGGGACGAGCTTGTGGGGTTTTCTACTAGGTGCTTGCATACTGCTTGATTGTAACTTGGGTTGGGGGAAGACCCCAGGACACTGCAGTAGAGGTCCAAGGTACTTGACAACAGACTTTAGTAGAGGAAGTGTCCGTATCAAACAGAACAGTTTGGGACTCTTGGGGCTGTGTGGCTCAGAATCCCTGCCTCACTGTGCTTAGGTAGAACTACAGAGGTGAGGCCAGTGAGCTGCTACTTAGTGTCTGTAGATGACCAGGGGAAGAAGGCATGTGTGTCATTACAGGAGAGAGGACAAAGGAAAGAAGCACTTGATCACCTGCTTCTTCAGCTCATCACAGTAAAATCTGAAAATACAACCAAATGTCTCAGGCCTTTTAAGTGTAAGACTCTTGGGGGTTACAGTGTATAATGCGAGAAGGGCTTTTTTATTATACCAGTTTTAAGTTCTACCTACCTGCTATTCTGAGGTGCAGTCTTTGTCTTTCTCCATGTAAACTCTTGGGATTTGATGATAAGAGTGTCACCAACTTTGTTAACGTTTTGTCTCTTGTCATTATAAAGTGGCTGTGCCAATTAGCAAATCCATGAATCCGGGTCCAGGCTACAGTTACATGGTGAGAGAGAATCACTGGTTCATGAAGACAGAGCCCAAGCCTTGATTCCAGCCATTACAATGTCAAATTATTTCTCGATCTGGAATTTCACTCTGACATGGAAGGTATAGGAAAATCAAACTCCCTGTGCGAGTTCAAGCACATTCTTATCTATGACTAACCAGTAATGGTTCAGGAAGCCAGGAGACTATGGTTCCAGTAAGCAACTGGAGATGACTGTAGAAGTGTCATCAGGGCCCTAATTCATTTATTGGCTAATTGCTCTTCCTTGCTTTGGTCTTCACCCACGTGCGTGCACATCTCTGGTCATTGGTCCTTGGTGTTTACTGTTGATGCGTAAGTCAGCAGCTCTCCAGCTTTCTGCATTTTAGCTCCCACTCACGTCTTCCTCTGCTGACATCCTCTGGTCATAATCACTGCTCTAATGTCTCATTTGCTGAATTATATCGCAGCGGTTCAGTTGGAGTGGTGCCTTTGGAACCCCTGGATCCCCATTTGTCTCACCCACCTCGCTCTCTTCTTCCAATTGTTTTTTCCCCTCTGCTGCCTGCACACCACTTCGGCTGATGATGGCCATAAAGCAAGTTGCCATCTCTGTACCACTTTACACAGAGGCCATCAGACAGTCACGGTGCTTTACCCCTTCATCTTTCAGGTACATACTTCACTCATGAAGCCAAAGGAGCCGATGACGCAGCAGACGCAGACACAGCTATAATCAATGCAGAAGGAGGACAGAACAACTCTGAAGAAAAGAAAGAGTACTTCATCTAGATCAGCCTTTTTGTTTCAATGAGGTGTCCAACTGGCCCTATTTAGATGATAAAGAGACAGTGGTATTGGAACGTGCGAGAACCTCGTGTGTTTTTTTTTATGAATGGGTGGACAAGATGCGAGACTGGAAAGGCTTGGGATTTGCTATGTTAAAAAAATGTTCTTTGAAAAGTACACTCTGCTGTTTGACACCTCTTTTTACTCTTTTTATCTGTTAGTGGGTTTTTTTCTTTGGTTTGGTTTGGTTTTCAATTTTTTTAAATTTTTATTTCTTCCTACCAAGTCAAACTTGGGTACTTGGATTTTGTTTCAGTAGATTGCAGAAAATTCTGTGCCTTGTTTTTGGTTATTTGTGGTGTTCCTCCCCCTCTCCCACCCTTTTTTTCCTGTGTATAAATTTATTTTTTAATTTGGGATTCCCTCCCCCCAAATCTCCCATTTTTGGAATTTACCTGCTGGGATTCCTTAAGACTTTTTCTCCCCGTTTTTTTTTGTTATCTTTTTTACTTTTTTTTTTGTGTGTGTGTGTGTTTAAGGTAACTGCTTTCTGTTCCCAATTCAGTTTCGTAAAAGGAGAACCAGCACAGTTTAAATCTCATAGTTCAGAATTTAGTGTATCCATAATGCATTCTTCTCTGTTGTCGTAAAGATTTGGGTGAACAAACAATGAACACTCTTTGCTGCTGTCCATGTTTCAGATACTTAGAGCAGTGAAGACTAGAAAAATAGACTGTGATTCTGAAACTATTCTGTTTGCTGTGGAACTACATTACTGTACAGGGTTACCTGCAAGTGAGGTGTGTCACAATGAGAGTGAATCTGTCTTTAGTTCTGTATACTGTAGACGGCTCAGTATAGATAGATACCCCACACTATCTAGAAAAGTTTGGGGCGGAAAGGACTCCTCCTTCCTCAGTGCCCTGAACAGACCTGATAGGGAGGTCTGTCCCTTTTATATAAGTGGACAAATTTGAGTTGCCACAGGGGGGCAAGTTGGGAGTGGGGGAAAAGACAGTTCTGCTCTGTTTTTTTTTTTTTGTTTCAAATGATTCCATCTACCTTTCCCAATCGGCCTTACTTCTCACTGATTTGTAGGAAAAAGCAAGTCTGCGTGTTGTGTGAATGACTGAAGGGGACAGGTTTTTGTTTCTTTTCTTTTTTTTTTTTTTCCTTTGTGCTTAGTTAGGAAGGCAGTAGGATATGGCCTGCATGTACTGTATATTACAGATATTTGTCATGCTGGGATTTCCAACTCGAATCCATGTGAAACTTTGGTTCCTTCAGATTTGGCTTGACAAAGGCAGGAGGTACAGAAGAAGGGCCAGTATTGTTCTCACACTGGTCTGCTGCCGGTCTCAGTTCTGGAAAGGTCAGAGCAGAGGTGGAAAAACAGCATGTAGGGATTTTCAGTTACTTAATCAAAACTCAAATGTGAGTGTTTTTATCTTTCTACCTTTCATACACTAGCCTTGGCCTCTTTCCTCAGCCTTAAGAACCATCTGCCAAAAAATTCCCAATCTCGCATGATGGCAGCCCTAGCGCATAGCTACTAAAATAAGTTACCTTGAACGTACCGTAGACGGGAGCCCGGGGAAAAGGTAGAGAAGTCAAGTTCCCATTGACACATTTCTAAAGCGATGTGGGGATTGTCACCGCAGCATCGAGGAATCTAGAAGTAGTCCTAAAGGACGAAACTATACTCTGACCATGGTGTTGGATAAGGCTCCAGACTTCAGATAACAGTCCCTATGGAAAGATGGCATCACAAAAGATAGATCTATATATATATATATATAAATATATATTATATAACATTTTCAGTGAGTACTTTTGGATTTTGCAAGGTGCATTTTTACTATTGTTACATTATGTGGAAAACTTACGCTGATTTATTTAAGGGGAAAAAGTGTCAATTCTTTGTTATTTGAAAGTGTGTTTATTTTTCTTGTCTTTATTTTAACCTTTGATAGAACCATTGCAATATGGGGGCCTTTTGGGAACGGACTGGTATGTAAAAGAAAATCCATTATCGAGCAGCGTTTTGTTGACCCCTCTCCTATCCCTAGGCATTTAACCAAGACAAAAAGCCACAATGAACATCTCTTTTTCAAGAATTTTATAACGTGCAGCTCTATTCCGAGCCTTTAGCACCCATTCTGACCATAGTGTGACCATATCCAAGGGTGAGAACCATTTAGCATGTTGTTGAGAGCTTTTTTCAGTTGCTGTTTTTAGAAAAAAAATGAAAAACAAAAACCAGAAAAAAAAATCTACCATTGTTCACAGAATTGGCATTTCATTCTCGGGACCTCCCATCTTTCTGTTTTGAAGTGTACAGTAGTGCAGTGTTCCTGATGTAACTTTATGGCTTAGAATGTCGACATGTCTCAGGTTCATGTGTTTTGATTGGTGTTTTCCGTCTCAGGTAGATTGCAAAGTGTAGGCCCCACACATTGGAAAAATAATAATAATAATAAAACAAAGCAAAAACAGGATATTACGGATTTTAGTTGTATATTGGTTTATGTATTTTCTTAAGTATACAGTGCACTGTTTGAAATGTATTGTTGCGTATTACTTTGTACAGGTTGATCACTTTTTTTAGAGTGAAGAAAGAACAAACTTGTTTCTTTGTGTTTTTTAAAGGAATATAAAATAATGAAGGATGTATAATTGATGCCAAATAAGCTTGTTCTTTAGTCACGCCGACGTCTTGTTTTTCCCTCTAGGCCAGTTCTGTTTTTAAGGTGTACAACAAGGACAATGTTACAGTGTAAGAAACTCCACATCCATATGTTCCCATTCGCATTTTGTATTGGTTCATGTATACCATTTTTACAAAAAAAAAAGAAAAAAAGAAGTACTATAAAATATCTGTCTTCTTAATAAAAAAAATTAATGTTACAAAGTGATCCTTTAATCTCTTTTTGGATTTTTACGCACTCCCGGGACTCTGGTCCCAGTTTTTTCCTTAGGACCTTGTTCCGGGGGCAGTGGTGGTAGGAAGTGGCTGCCGGCTGGGTTTCTGGGGCCTGCACTCTCTCTCCTCGGCTTACTCTTCCTGTCCTGTCCCCTTCTACCCTCCAGTGGACAGGTGATCCCAGTGGTTGGCTGAATGGAGGTACCTCCAGTGGACACAGTGATTTGTGCAGGTGTGCAGGATACAGATGCTGGGGACAGCCTCTCCTGTGAATGTGTACCCCCTTCCCCCCCACACACACATTCACCCACCACCCCCCACCAACTCTCCTATGTTGCCTGCTCCACCTGTCTCTTTCTTTGGGATTTCGTGTCGATTCATTCTGCTTTCTTCCTTTAAAGTTCTCTCTCCTTTCACAAAAAGAAGACTTGAGCTGCTGAGGGCTGGCCTGCCTTCCTACAGATTCTCTCACTTACTGTTTAGGTTTCAGAGACTGGCAAGGCCAGGTGGACGGCAGGATGCAGTCTGCTATCACCGTCCTTGCCTTGCAGGCAAAGTGAGCAGTGACCGCACGTGATGGTGGCCCATCTGAATAATGAGCAGCTCATCTTTGACCAGTCCCAAATGCCCTTTCTCACCATCCACCATTCACCCAGCTGTGGTCGAGTCCCTTTTCTCCATCAGATACTGGGAAAGCTCAGCAGAGGAAACAAGGTAAGCTCCAAAAAAGGCAGAGGCTGGGAATCTAACTTTGTTACAGTGTAAGCAATTCTTCATCCTAGCCTGGTCTCTTGCCTGTCTTTGGGGGTGGGGATGGGGGAGGTCATTGAGCATCTTCCTGATGTCCAACATAGTGAGGAACACAGAAAAGGAAAGTGGTCCCCAGAGGTTAAAAAAAGGTGTCAGTTATACCACATGAAGTAAACTCAGTTATGGGTGCCATGTCTAAGATACTAAGTACAGAGGATAATGGAATCTTTTGAAGGGAGTCAGCCAGCTTGTAGAGGAGCTGGACTCCGGCTGGATTTCCAAGGATGGTGCTAAAAGGGACAGTGGGTAAGAGGTGCAGAAGGCAATAAGCCCAGACAGCCTGTGAGATGTGTGGGAGAGTAAGTTGATTCACTGAAGCTTAGAGGGTGGGATCTATCTTGCCACTGTCTTCAAAGTCTGGACAGCCTTTGCCAGAGGGTACAGTGTAATGGGAGGTCAAAACTACCCACAGGGTGATTTAGGGAAGCCATCAAGAACATAGGCTCTAGAGAATGGGCCTGCCTGATTTAAATTAAAAACCTGTGAAGCCTACCTGATCTAGGTCTCCTGCTCTGTAAAGCAGGGTTGGTCAGAACCTCAAAGTTTGTGAGGAGGGAACAAAGATTAGCAGTCATGGGATGCTAAACATTGTGTTTAGCATGCCTGACATCTTGGGTTCAATCTCCAGCACTGCTTCAAAAGATAAATAAATCAGTGCTTAGGAAATAAGGGTGAAGATAGAAAGTAAGCACTCAGTCCGTGTCCATCACACTAGGAAGCAACTGCTGATTCTAAACCCAAGATTGCCCATGACTGCAAGAAATAACTACTACCTAGAAAATGTTTGGGGCTATGGTGTATGTAGACACAATGTGCACATGTGAATTTTTTTTGTTCTTGTTGTTTTGTTTTTTTTGTTTGTTTGTTTTGTTTTTTAATAGGGTTTCACTCTAGCCCAGGCTGACCTGAAATTCACTATGTAGTCTCAGGGTGGCCTTAGACTCACTGTGATCCTCCTACCTCTGCCTCCTGAGTGCTGGAATTGAAGGCATGAGCCACCACACCTGGCCCCCTGTGAATTTTTTCATAGAATATTTCAGGCCCTCCTCCTGAGCTTGATTCATTAAAGTAGACATTACAATCCATGTGGCATGCATCCCACCCCTTTTCCCCTTGTCTGTAGCATGAGGCTCCAGGTTCAGCTATAACCCACAGAGTAGGGATCCCAGAAATTCACCGAACTGAGGCAGACATGAGGTGGCAACTTGTGAGAAGGTGCCGGAAGCAACTTGCCATAGCAGGAGCTTGATAATTTGTCCTTCATACATACCTCTTGGTATAAGAATAAAAATGGTCCTCGCTTCCTCTGGGGAGTTTTCACAAATATTTTGGCCTAGTTGTATACTCCAAAAGCTTCAACTGGAAGCCTGAAGTGACATTTGGGTGTTAGTGGTTACAATCTCACTGTCCCCTGTGTACATGCCGCTATGGACTTCATGGAGAGCCTCCTTTGAGTGCCACCCAGAGCATAGAGCTAGAAGTGAAGTGCTTGCATTCATTCCAAGTTTGCCCCATACTCTTATACACTTTTTTGCCAATATATCAAATATACTGCCTAACCCATATTCCTTCAGAGCGAAATAAGCTCTCAACCTCACGTAGAATTCAGAAAAACTTGTAAAATGAAGTTGTAGTAGCCTGACCCATTTTACAAAGGAGGTAGGGACTCTTGAAAGTGACCATGACTAGATGACCTTGTGGCTGAGGTATTAAGGTCGTGAAGGTCATGGAGGGCTCGCTGGAAGCAGTCAGGCACCCACTGCCTGAGTCTCACGTTGCACTGAGACTGGATTTTAAATCTTGAACGTTTTCAAGTTCATCTTCAACTGGGTGCCTTTCAGCATAGCCTTGGAGACACAAGCCTGCTGGCCCTGAGTTTAGCACCCTTGGTCCCTTATGCCAGAGAACCTTCTGGAATGGCATACTTATCCCCCCTTCCAGGAAACGAACTCTTGATAATGGCTGAAAAAAGCCATAAGGAAACATGGCTGTCATACATTGTAAAGGACCTTCCGGATAAGGTACCACATGTCAGCAAAATTCAAGTCATCCTCCTTGCCCTCTTTGTGTTCCACTTGAAAGATTGGCATGTGCCTCTATAGGAGCTGTAGGACTGATTGCCACCCACACCCTGATACCTGATAAAAAGAGTGCAAGTAGGTACCAGGATCATGGGAGAACCCCAAGGCCAAGGCTTGAAGGAATCTTCTCTGCTTTCTAGTCTTCTAGCCCTCAGCAGCTATGCTCTTCCATTCATAAGAAACCATATCTGCTCTAAGTTTTGTATTTTTAATATATATTTATTGTCCATAATGAGTTACATTATTTAGTATTTTGATGGTTCATTCCCAAGAGAAAATAAAATGTGTATTTCCCCTGGTGGTCAGTGATGGGAACTACAACTCACCCTGTGCCTATTCAAATGTAAAATTAACTAACTCCTAGGAAATTTCAAATCTGCTACCTTTTTCTCTTGTACACACATGTCCACCCTCGCCCCCAACTTTGTGCCCTCCTAATCTTTGAAGTGTTGGTCTGGGAAGAAAGACCGCTATGGAGGGGCAAAGCAACCCATGCTCTGGGCCAGGACCTCCAGCTGCCCTCCAAGCATGCACAGGCTCAGTCATATTTCAGACATGCCTGCCTTAAATCTTCCTTAAGTGCTATCTTCTCAGGTTAATTAATCATCAGGCTTAAACTTGCTGTTACCAGCAGGAAGTCCATCCTGAAGTCAGCAATGTTACGATTGCATCTTCTAATACTGTTTATCCTGCATTAGTGTTTACTTAGGGGGAAAATTGATCCGTAATTGATATTTCAGTCTTCCAGAGCTGGTGTTGGAAGAGCCTAATGCAAGCCTTTAATAGCAAGCAAATATTTAAATCCCTTAATGGTTGCCGAATATTGAAATGTGTGACTTTATTACTCTTTTTGGTTTGTTTTCTCTGTAGTTGTGTATTTCATCGTTTAAACTTGCAACGGATGCTGGCAGACTCGAGTCTAGCTAATCCACAAAAGCTGCTTGCCCAGACACAGCAGTCCTGATTAAAAAGCACTGCTATGGAAGGGAGTCTTCTGCACTAATCAGTCTCTGTTAGCTAGTGACGAAATTACTATCCATCTCTCTCTCTTTCTCTCCCTCTCTAGGCCTGTTTTCTCTAACCTCCTCTCCCAGAATAAAGTGATGGGGGCAGCTATAGTGTTGCAATTAGGAGCATGAATCTTTTATCGTTTGGACAAGGAAGGGAAAATGCCATTACTGTCAACTGAAATGTCCTACTTGGGTTTTTTCCTCCTACTTCGCTGCCAAAGCCCATTGCTGCTGCTGAAAGTGTATAGCATTCACAGCTGTTCTTGATGGCTTGATTCTTAACAGCCAGAAATGTAGCCCAGGAGATGCTTAAGACAGCTTATGGAAAATAATAGATTTCCTTACAGAGACACCAATGCATCGAGAAGGGCCTGGAGTCACTTTAGAACCAACCAAGATCACCAGTTCTCTCCCTTCCTGGCTTCAGTCACAAAGCCTCTTGTGTTTTCCTGGTTGGTTTTTATGAATACCCACAAGTCTCTGGTTCTGGAGCCCTTTGTCTCAGCACTCAACCGCAGCAGCATGAGATCCGAGAATCAGAGTGTTCAGATGCTGACAAAGAAGACGGAACCATACCTCATGGAGAAGAACTCCCAGGAAAGCCAGCTGAGGCGAGCTGAGACTAGGTCCACCAGACTGGGTGCTCCAGAGACAGACAGCCATGTTGGAAGCCACCACTTCCATTCCAGCGCGAGGTTGGGGTCCTTCCTGCCACACGTGGCCATCCGGAATGCCAAGAAGTGGTTGTAGTTAGCTCTGCTCCCTTCGGCTCTGCAGCCCCATCATCGTGCCCTGACTCTCAGCCCACCCTTAGTTAGCAGCCTCTGGGAAGGACACTCCCTTGGCCAGTCAGGAAGGGAGTGGCTTCTGGCTCACAAATACTGGGGAAGCTGCAAGAATGAAAGCACCTGCAGGGTTGCAGGTTTCAGACTGCTGATAGACATGCACAGCAAAAGCCATGTGTCTCCCATTGTGCCTGAAAGTAAAGGTGGAGGGCGTGGCCGGCAGGCACAGCAGATCTCTCCCCCTTTCCCTCTGGATGCAGCCATAAGCACCCTCAGCCCAGTGCCACCACTCCCCCACTGTTTCATTCTCAGCTTCTCCTAAATGGAAACCATTAATCATACTAAATTGTGCAATGATTCCATGATAGGGAGAATGCTGATGGCAAAAATTATTCTCCTTTGTTGTGCCAGGCAGGCAAAAGGCAGAAGTATTAGCTCGTCTTTTGCAAGGGCCTGGCTCCTTGCAAATGCTGACCATGTGTTTGCCCAGGCAGCTGCCTCTATGCGCACAGCTTATTTTAGCATCGGTCTAAGGCACCCCAACTGTTGACAGAAAACAAGGCACCCAGCCACCTCGTCTTCATTCTGAAGACTGCAGGAAAGACTTGTCTCTATAAGCACCCCTGATGGCTTTCCCAAGTTGGTGTACCTATATTGGAGGGGAGGACTGGTGTGGGGCTCACCGAAAATCCAAGGTGGTCACAGATAGGGTGAGCTGGGGAGGTAAGCAGTACCTGTGCCAGCGGGATGGCAAAAGCAGCCCGGTGTGAGTACCAAGGAGGCTTTTTGGCTTTTCAGAATCTGATGTCTGCTTGGCTCTCGACAAGCTTCTTTGTAAGCCCCCCCTTCTGAATTAGAATCATTTTCCACAAGCTCTTAAGCGATGATTAATGCCACGGCTGTTTTTAACAATCATCCTGCCAGTCTTAAGCTGTAGTCATTTTCAATAATTTGGAGTGCTCAAAGGCAAGCCAGGAGTTTGTTGACAACAGAACCCATATGAACACAGCCAGGCAGCCACAAAAGATGGAAAAGCAAAGGGACCATTTGGGCTTAGCTGGCTTTCTGCTCCCAGTTTCACCACTAAAAGTTTGATTGAACACTCACAATGCATTAAGGAGCCAACTGTGAACACGGCTCAGCAAGAGGGCTGCCAGCCTGGCTTTTGTGTGAACAAACGAGTGGCGTGTTTGCGGGCCTCCTGGTTTATTTACGGACATGTGTGGTTCATTCGTGTAGTCTCTGAACCAAAGCACTGTCATTTGTCTTCCCTTTGCCAACCTTGAAGCCTGAGAAAGAAATGCATTCCCGCTTGCTTTGGAGTTGTTTGCATCCCATGAATTCCAAACCAGTCTCTTGCCCAGGATTTGGGGAGTCCTGTTCCATGATCGCCCAGTCCGGTCCGCAGCCATGTATATGAAACTAAGCACTGTCTTTTAACCTTGGTAATTTCATGTCAGTTTCCATCTGTTTGACAAGCTCAAACCAAAGGAAGCTAAGGCTTGCAATGTCTGGGATCACAGATTTCCTTAGACTGGACCTCAGTGATGCTTATATCTAGCTCATTACTTCCTCTGGTGTTAAGGGGTTATCTCGGGGTGACTGGACTGTGACCCTATGAATTAGGTGTGGTAGCCACCACACTAGCTATCACATTGGGTGTGTTGCTTGCCAGGGAGAATAGACTCCTGGTAGAGCCACAGGCTTTCATTGACTAACCTTTAAGAACTCCCTTTGAACATGAATCACAGCAGGATCCTGGGTCCATCTCCCAACCTAGCCCTAAAGAGATCCATCATGCATCCACTCTCTCTGCACATGGAGCACCTTTCTTCTGGGGCATAGCAAATGGATTTCTCTCAGCCAGCCTCTAGAACCATGTTTGTCTTAGCTAGAGCCACTACAAAAGCTATCTCAACTGCAGGGGACTCTCCATTTCCCCATAAGAGTTTTGCTGGGATTTCTTGGCAACTTTTCAAGGGGTTTCCCTAAGCATCCTGCCAGGGCACGTGCTTAAGGGTCTTGAGGCTTTGGGGCAATGACATCTTTGCCAAACCTACTCCTTTATTAACATCCACAGCCCCCAAACTGGAAACCTCAGCTTCCCCCAGCCCCGCTCTTCTCACCCCTCACCAACCATTACCATTCTTCCCTCTCGCCTTTCACTGCCAATGGTTACAGCTTCCTCTCCATTGCCCCCTAAATGTCTCAAACTTGATACAAACTTGTAAATTGCATGTTACTAGCCTAGTCCCGGCCTCTAACATTTAACACAAAGACTATGAAAGCTCCTTCCCTGGTTTCCCTCCCTCTCCCCCAGCCCCATCACTAGGTCTAACCTCACCTTGCTCAGGAAACACTCTTGCTTGACTTTGGGCTGCAGCATCAACCCAAGTGCTCACAACCTGCCTTTAACTCCCTCCATCTGGCCTTCCCTCCCAACCTATAACCCCATCTTCATGCTCTACCCTGTCCTATGCACCCAAACTATTTCAGCACCATTCCCACCTCTGTGCCTTGGAATATTAGGGGGGTCCCTGAGGTTGCTGCTCTGCACTAGCTCAACCTCTCACACCCCACTCTGCATCCTTATCACATATCTGAACTGTTTACCTTTCTGTCTCCCTCAACAAAACAGAAAATTCCTTGGAAGTTACTGAATCTAATCCAACTCTGTATCTCCAAAGCCACGTGCAGTATCAGGCCCTGTCTCAATAAAATATTGAACAAGATTTCTTTTTATTCCTTCTGTGATTGGATTGGTTTTTCTTCTGTCTGTCTCTTTCCTGGAAATATCCAGGTAAGACATTTTCCCTTCATTCTTTCTGAATTCTGAAGTTTCTCAAACTCCCTCGGCCTGTCCTCATACATTTCTGCTTTGGTCTGGTTTTGAGTTTGTTTCTTCCTGTCACAATTAACTTTGTTCCCCCCACCCTTTCCACCCCCATCTTGCCCTGCTATATTTCTAGGCTATTTTATCCATTAAAGTCCCTAAGTCCAATACTTATGTTCTATGAATATCCCCAGGGCCTATGAACATACTTGAGACCTAGAAAAAATAAATTAGACACAGAAGAAAGCTATCCAATCAAATGTATTAAATGTTTGCTTAAATATTTATAAAACCAAAACAGTGTCCATCAACCAGTAAGATATGACAAAACTGTTAATCAGATAGGAAGTATACACCATGTGTAATTACATGCTTTTTGACACAGTTTAACCAAACCAGTCAACAGAGGTTCTAAGCTCTGCAAAGGTTTCAAAGCAGTCCTGGCCTTCCTTTTCCCTCCTCTATTCTCTGCTCCTGTCTTACCCCACCTGTTCTTTCTCCTCGTCCTTTCTTCCTCTCCACTGCATCTTCCACTCAACCCTGAGCATCTAAACCAGGCTCTGGAGAGCTGCCAGCCCAGGAAAGGACCAGACCTGGCAGGTGAGCAGTGGCTCCTCCTTTGCAAGGATCTGACCCATGCACCTGGCGGTCAGCATGGAAACCAAGCTGCCCAGAATGTGCACAGAACACTTCAGACGTTCATCAGCAACAGTTCTCCCAGGTTTGGCAAGGGCGGCCCATAGCTGCATCTGACCTTCTGCAGAGCAAATTGTCAAGATGGGCACCCTGGGCTTTGGAGGCCAGATGTTTATGCCTTGCTGCTGTTTCTGGCTTTGGGGTGTTATTTGGTGTGGAGGTAGGGTGAGGGGAGGCTGATGGGGATGAGCTGTGATTCCAGGAGCAGCCAGTATTCATGAGGTGTGCCTCCAGCTGTGCCTCTGATTCAGCCCATGACCTCAGGCAGCAGTGTCTGCCCCCTGGACCTTGCTCTCTATCTCTAAAGGCCTCAATTCCAAATTGTTTCCAGTTATTTGTTTGTAAAGTGGTTGACTTCTCAGATCCAGAGCAGACATCCTGCTGTTGTTACAGGGCAGTTAAAACTCCAAGGGAAACACACTGCTTGCTGTAGAGTTGGAAATTTGAAAAGCTGTAATACCTGATGCCTAATTCCACTGTTACTTCATGGTGTCCTTGCCATCTTGGGATCATCCAATTTTTGCCCCTTTAAAAGTAAATAAAGGCTCTCTTCTGAAGAATGGCTTTCCATTTGGTAAATGATTTTGACTTGTGTAATTCTCTGACTTTTCTCAGCAACTTCACTCAGCTGAAAAAAAAAACCCAGCGCCCCCATCCCTTCACCACAACCTCCCATCCATCCCTGGTGCTCCCCAAAGTAACAGCAATTAGGATGCAGTGGCTGGAGCAGGCGTTTCTCTACATTGAAAGTTGGGACTCTGACTTTGACTCCCCGCTTGCTGGAGTGGGTGAGCCAACCCGTTATTAAAAAAACAATTATGCTGTTAAAAAATCAGGAGCTCCACAAGTGAAGAGCATCGATTGGCAAGAGCTGGTCAGTTATCACCAGAAGGTCCTGACAACACACTAATAGGTTTTTCTGAAGATCCAATCAAATTTTCTAGGCAGAGGCTCGAGGTGTTCCACATGGGATAATGCTTGTCCTGCGCAGTATTGATTTCAGTGTGTGGTTTGCTCTCTCTCCCCTCTTACTGACTCGCCCTCTTCTAATGTGGCTACTTTCTTCTTTTTTTGGTAATAAAGACTTGAGCTTTGTATTTCGTGTTAACAGCTGGGTGGGGGTGGGGAAGCCTTGCCTGGGACCTCCATGAACTCTCCTTGAAGGCAGAAGCAGCGTGGCTGTTTCTGCTTCCGTTTCTCCCTGACCTTGTGTCGGGTCTCATAGCAGCTTCCAGCCCAGCCAGCGGTCTCTTTCAGTTAGAAAGCCTGCTGGGAAGCAGGGAATGAAGGCTCTGGAAGTCACAGAGGTTTCCAGTCCCAACCATGAACACCCTGGAGAAGAGGGCACTGTTGGGCCCCTGCACACATGTATGGGTGTGGACAGGGAGCTCTGGCCGTGGGTGATGAGAGGGATAAAAGGTTCATTTGTACAGACCTTTCACGCGGGTGTGAGATCACAGGAGCTCATGGGGACAGAGACTCAGTCCACCCTCAGCTAGCCAAGCTTTGCGTCCTGACACCGAGGTACATCTTTCTATTGTTTTCTATTTTGAGACAGGGGCTTGCTATGTAGCCCAGGCCTTAAATTCACTATGTAGCCCAAAGTGGCCACAAACTCGGCAGTCCTCTGCCACAGCCTTCTCAAATGCCCACCTGGGCCTGCTCCGAAGGAAGACGCTGCACAGAAAGACAACTGACCTGCACGTAGCTCTGTGCTTCCCTCCTACCTAGTGCTCACCTCCCCCAGCTTTCGTATGCCCTCACTGAAGGGCACAACTGGCACACAGTAGGCACTTAGAAATTGTTCGCAGCATGTGCCCAGCCTGGCCTTGGTTGCATCTTCTTAAAGGAAAGGATTGTATCTTGGGTTAATTTCTAATTCACTCAAAAATCTGTACCATCAGAGATACGGAGGGAGGCACTGGAAACCTGCAGAATGGCCCCTACTGAATCCAGGCCCTGACCACTCCATGGGCATCCTCAGGTGGGAGGACCATGTCAGGATAGACTCAAAGGGAGCTTCTCACAGCCATTCCATGGTCATTAGCATCACCACCATAGTTAGGAACCTCAGGGTGGCTTCTTAGACCTATCCCTCACCCCACCTCTCCCACCAGTTAGCCTCATTAAAGACTCCCTAAAGCCCAGCCAGACTGCACTGGGCATGTCTGTTCTAACCATCTCCCTCACTCCCTCTTGCTCAACCCTTCGTTGTATTTTGTTTTTGAGGCAGAGTCTCCCTCTAGTCCAAGTTAACCTGCAACTCACTCTGTAGCCCAGGGTGTCCTGGAACTCACAGCTAAGCCTCCTACTTGGGCCTCCTGAGTGCTGGGATTAAAGGTGTGCACCACCACACCCAACACGCCCAACCCTTTGAAGGAGAGAGGCTTTGGTATCAGCCAACCTGAGTTCAAATTGCCCCTTCTTCACTTTATGAGCATCAGCTTGGAGCCTGTTTCCCTAACCATCCACCTGACACCCAGCAGCTGGAGGGAGCGCCTACCGATGTAGGTAGGCGTGCTTCCTAGTTCCCAAGTGCCAGCTCTAGGTCATTGTCAAACTTTGGGGCTCAGGAATCTTCCTTCCTCACAGGGGCTTCCTAGACCCCTGCAGGTGGAGCCAGCCCACCTCCTCAACAAATAGCTCCTAATGCACGGCTATGTCCTGAGACATTCTTCTCTCTTTGTTCCAAGGGTCTGTCTTGAGCAGCAGGGTCTTGGCTTAGATCCCTACAGCCTGCTGAGCACACTGGCTACTTGAGAACTCCTTGACTTCCCTGGGTATTTGTCATACAGCACTTCCCACCTAGGAAGAGACTTAAATGGAATCCTTAGCTTTGGTTTTGGTCATCCAATCATAGACTAGAGAATGTCAGATCTGCTCAACACCCTGAAGCTCACATGCAGTCCAACCCCCTCATTTTACAGACTTCAATTCCAGGCACCTTCACAAAGGGGTGCCAAGTATCAGTCTTGGAGATGTTGGGCTACTGACCCCCCCCCCATCCTCCCCCAGCCAAGACTGCCAAGTTAAGGAGTGATTCAGCTGCCTCAGCTTTGGACAGTTGAGTGGGAGGGGACAGAGCACAGAGCTCTTTAATATGCAAATGTTAGGCCCCGCCCACACGGCTGACTTAAAATTCGGGGGTGTGGCTCAGAAATCATTTCCTGTAGATCACGGGGTCACTGAGATGCCTACTCCTCCCTGCTCACTGCACTTCACTCCCTGCAACCATTAGCAAAGCAGGAACCTAGGCTCACCTCACCCAGCTTTCGACGCCAAAGGACACACCTGGCACACAGTAGGCACTTAGGAATGTTCACAGCTTTGGAACTGCCACTTGTCTAGGGTGAGTGGCTGATGGCTGATTGCACGGCTGATTGAAGGACATGCAAGTTTCATCAGCTTCATCAGGAAAGACAGATCTATTAAGTGACTAAACGCACACAGGGGAGGGGGAAACATATTGCAAACTGGGGGAAACGAGGTAGAGCTTGAAGGCTAAGGTTTTGAAAAGGAGAGCATCATGGCCCAAAGCCCAGCCCTGTGAGCCCCAGGCTGCGTGACTGTGGACGTAAGCTGACACATTCATTCATGCAACAGACATTTTGAGGCCTTTACTCTGGCAAGCAATGTGCTAGGTGGAAAAGACACAAAGGAACAAGTGCCCGAAGGTCCTCTGACAATGTCCCAGGCCCCCTGTCATTGGGCAGGATAGCAGAAAGGATGTGAGGCCGTTCTGGACTGAGGCTGTGTTCTCTTTGCTCACGCCACTCTCCGCCCTCTTCCCTGGTCAAGTGTACCAGGAACCCAAGTGTTCCACATGGTATGCCGACAAGGTACTGAAGCTTCCACTATTCTGGATCTCTGGGTGACAAGGTGAAGCAAAGCCCATTGATCATCCCCATGGTTACTCGGATACCATATGAGAGAAACTTGGGATTAGAGACTTAACAATTACATTGCATAGCCAAACTCCAGGCAATACAGGCTGTGCCATGATATGCTGACAACCCCCATTCCTGGAAAATTCAGCTTCCACCACGAGAGCGCTATGAAGGAGCCCTATGGATGACTGAAATAATAGTAGTATTAGTCATATCATTGGTAGATAATAATATAATAATGTTATGTTAAGGTAACATATCTAAGACAATCATCTTACCAAGAGAAAAGGTTTTTGGAGGCTCTCTGTTTCAGAGGTTCAGCCTGTGATTGGTTGGCCCCATTGCCTTTGAACCTGTGTTGAGTCAGCACATTATGATGAGCAGAACCACTCACCTCATGGCTGGGAAGCCAAGGGGGTGAAGAGGAAAAGATTTAGGGGTCCCATTATTCTTTTCAAAGGCATACCTCCAGTGACCTAAAGTCCTCTCTCTATGCCCTAGCCCTTAAAAGTTCCATCACTTCCTTAATGCCAACTTGGGGACCAAACCTTCAATATGCAGGTTTTAGGGGGGCATTCTAGATCTAAACTATGGCTGAAAGCTTATCTGGAGAGATGAAAGTTCTCTCTGAGTCTGAATGGGAATTAGGAGGACAAAAAGGGAAGCAATTCATAGCCAGACCAAAAAAATAGCATATTGAAATGGACAAGTAATATTGGTGAAGATCGATTGGTCCCATGGGGTTAGAATGCAAGGGGTGGTCATGGATGGACATGGAGGTGGGCTAGCATCAGCTCTAGAGAATGTTAGAGAATAGGCCAGGTTTAGGTCTTTGGACTCTATCCCGACACCAACGGTAAAATGGAAATCTTAAAAAGCCACGGGAAATTTGCCTTTTCCAATGGCTTGAGCCTCAGCCACCTCATCTGCCCAGTGACAGTGAAATGGCAGTGTAGGAGCTGAGATCTCTCAGTGGCTGAGGTGCTTGCCTGCGAGGCCTGCTGGCCAGGTTCAGTTCCTTAGACACAGAGAAAGTGAAATGCAAACAGTGACAGACGACTACATGGCTCGTTCAAAGGATGGGAGTGTAGCAGCTGCCTTCTCATGGCTGCATCGAGGGAAGGTTTACTTCCAGCTTACAGTTTTCAGGGGAGATTTCATCATGGTGAGGAAGGCGTGGCAAGAGCAGACTGCCAGGCATCATATGTTCACATCAGCAGGAAGGAGAGAGAGAGAGAGCTGATTCAGGCTATAAAACCCCAAGGCTCACTCCCAGTGACACACCTCCTCCATCAAGGCTGTTTTCTAAAGGCTCCACAACTCTCCTGAACAGTGTCACCAGCTGGGAAGCAAGCATGGGGGGACATTCTACATCCAAACCATCATAGCAAGGATGGGATGAAATAACCAGGGCAAGCCACAACACATCACCAAGCAATAAGCTCTTTCCTTGTCTGGATCCCTCTGGCTTAACTTAGCAGGGACAACGACACAAGTACATTGGTGTGTCTTTCGAGTCAGATACCAAATCTGCAGGAAGAAGCTAAAACACTTTTACGATGAGATCATAGCTAACACTTGTGAGCATTTGCCATAGGTCAGCCTTCATGACCTTACGGGGCAAATATGAGCATGATGACCCATTCCACAGGCATAAAAGCCAGACATAGAGTGGTTAACTATTTGCTCAGATCACACCCGTGGTGAATAGCCAGGTAGGATTGCAACCTGACTCCAGATTTTGATTCTTCATCAGGAGTCTTTACTCTTACCATGGCTCTTTGAAAGCCATGGGATTGTAGGGAGTCAAGGTGATCAGGAGCAGCAGCTCTGGTTGGACCCACGGGGGTGAGTAGAGGAGATGAGCACACGCTGCCCATGAGAACTGAATTTTAACTCACCCAGGGCACTGCATCTAGGGAGCCCCTCAGAGCCACGCCCTCCCAGCACTGCACAGGAGAGTTCAGCCAGGATGCCATTGGGCCTGTGTGTGTTCCAGGGTGGAGCCTGAAGCCTAGGATGTCAGCAGATCCCTTGTAGGAGGTGGAGGAAGATGGGCCGGGCTGGCCCTGAAGGCAAGTAGGCAGGATGCCCTCCCTGCCCCTGCCCCTCTCTGCAATCAAGTGGGAAGTCAGAAAATGTGCTCAGCGACCAGAGAAGCAGATGGCGGAGAATATCATGTGTATACAATATTTATGAAATGGGAGCTAAGCAGAGCTGTGGCTGAGACTCCAGGCCCAGGCAGAGTAATTCAGCCCTGTGCGATGAACAAGATTGTAATTGGGGTAGTTCCAATTTACTAACCATTTGCAAAAGATTACATACCTCTCACATATTATCCTCTCCTAATCTTGCTTTAATGAACACTACTCTATCTGGATGTATAATTTCAGGGCGGGTGTGTGTGTGTGGAGGGGGAAACGATTTCTAGCCTAGAAGGCAAAGCTGTAGCTAATACATTAACATCCAAATTAGAGAGAGAGAAAGTAATTGTGAGATCTATGGCTGAAGTCATTTGAAGCTCCCTCCCCTTCCACACGGTAAAAGACAGATGTGCAGAGGGATACTTCTTACAACCCATGGCTTCCTGGTGAGGGGTGCGAATCTTCCTTCCAACATGGTAGCCTCACCTGGACCCACTTGCTTCACCTGGAGGGACTCATTAGGAATGTGTCTTTTGGTTGGGCCCTTTCTCTAGTGGCCCATGAAGGAAACAAGTCACAGTAATGGAAGAAGGTTCCAGAGAGCCCTAGTTGATGGTAAGCACCCTTCCCTAAAGCTTAAGATTATTAGGAATGCTTGGGGGTGAGTTAATGATCTCGGCTCTATTGCATTTTATCATCTATTAAGTGGGGATGAATTGAGACGAGGCTACTTATTCATTCATTCATTCAACAAATTCTATGAGATGTGCAATGTGTCAAGCACTCTTGTAAGTGCTAGGGAAGCAGGCATTTAACTAAGTATGTACATACGTACATGCATACATACAATCTCTGCTCTCAGGAAGCTTGTGTTTTCAGCGGGCTAGGTGACGGGGCAGGATAGGCTCTCACATTAAGAGTACTCAGGACAGGATACCACTCCTCTAAAACCAAAGGATGCTTATGGACTTGAGGACATCCCTGGCATGGCCTTCCTTCCTGTGATGTGGTCCAACTTGGAGCCATCCCCACTACCCACTGGTTTCCTCTCTGAGGGAAGGTCTTTGTGTGAAGTGTGAGGGGCATCAGAAACGTCCTCCCAAGAGTTCTACTGCAGAGAGTTGACCATGGTTTGGGGCTTTCCTCATGGGATATGGAGGCAGGAAGCAGTCGAGAGAGAGAGAGAGAGAGAGAGAGAGAGAGAGAGAGAGAGAGAGAGAGAGAGAGAGAGAGAGAGAGAGAGAGATCAAAGCACACAGCCAAGGAAGGCCGAGCTTGGCAGCATGGTCAGGATGTTGGAGAATGCTCCCAGAGGCCCATGCACAGTGCAGAACCTACCACAGAAAAGAAAGATGCCTAGTGATGCTTGTCCCAGCTTGGGGCTCACAAAGCTGAGAGGCAGGGGCCTGAGGTACAAGAAGACCAGCCAGGACTCTAGATGGGGACCAGATCTGCCCTCCTCCAGCGCCTATCGAGAGCCAGTATATGCTGTGCTTTGCCACTGCCATGCTGGCTGCAGAGCCAGACGGGTCCCAGACCATGGCGCAGCACGCCCCCCTCTCCCGAGCTAGGGACCCATCTGTTTGGGTCTTTAACCTCCTTCTGGACTCCTCCCCCGTCCCCTTCCACTCCAGCTGGTTTGCCTCAAGAGCTGTTGACCAGGGCACAGAGAGTGAATCCAGGCTCCATTCCCACATCCTATCAGACTTGCCCTAGGCACAGGTCCTTCGATGCCACCCTGCCTCCATGCTCTCTCTGCAACACATACGAGGGAGCAGCCTAGGGCCTGAAAGGGCCTGATGAAGCACAGCCATTAGGACCCATGTGGGAGGAAGAGGATGCAGGGCATAGGCCTGGAGTTCCAGGTTGTCATGGCAACTCTATTCCTGGGGAGGCATGAACACGTGTCTGTTCACCCCAGATAGGGCACAGACTACAGACCAAGCATGATTGCACCCAAACCAGTTTGGGTGAAGCGGAGAGATTATTGGGGTTACTCACCGAGCAGGGTGAGGGTTTAGTGACAGGAGCGTGTTTGACTAAAGGCAGCCGTGTCACCAGAAAACGCACCCAGCACATGGAAGCCGCATCTCTGGATCACATTGTAGGACTTGCAGGCTGCTCACACGTGAGCTTACAGTCTGTTGTTTAACCTTTATGTAACCTTAGGGAGGGGCCTTGCAGCCTTTCCCCCAAACTTCTTGATGTCCTGACTCCCTCCTCCCTGCAGGAAGCAAAGTTTCAGTTCAGAGAAAATCACTATGTAGCTTTGGTGAGTCTGTCCTCCTCAGTGGTGTGCTCCCCCTCTAACCTCTACCAGACTTGTTGACCTCTTGCTTGACTCTCCTCTCTCCAGAAGGGATGTGCTACACAAGCCAGGCTTTCCCCAATCCCTGTCCTGCACCCTCTCAGCCCCTGAGCAAGCCCGAGCTGTCCCAGAGAGAGATGGGAACTCATGAGGCGCTGTAAGAGCCGTTTGTCTGGATGAGAACATGGGGTGGCTGGAGATGCGTGTGCTTGCCTAGCATTCGCCCCAGCACCGTATAAGATCAGGTGCGGAGGTACTGGAACCCCAGCACTCTGCAGGTGAAAGCAGGAGGATCTGGATTGAAGATCATCTTCAGCCACGTAGCAAGTTTGAGGTCAGCCACAGTGACATGATACCCTAGTACAAAAAATACCAAAAATGGACTAATAGGTCCCCCAAAACACACTTGTTGAACTCCCACTCCCCAATATAATAGCGTTTGGAGAGGTGACTGAGTTTGGTCAAGTCATGAGAATGGAACCCCATAGTGAGATAGTGGCTTCATAGGACCAAGAGTCCAGAGTTTGCTCTCTCTGCTCCCCAAAGCCAAACTGCAGGGGGCTGGAGAGACAGATCAGCAGTTAAAGGTACTTGCTTGCAAAGCCTGTGAACCCAGGTTCAGTTCTCCAGCTTCCCACAGAAATCTGGATGCAGAAGGTGGTGGGAGCATCTGGCATTTGTATGCAGCAGCAAGAGACTCTAGTATGTAGTACATACATGCACACATACATACATACATATGCACACATAAATATAAGTGTTTTTTAAGAACCAAATTGGCCAGCACTTGATTTTGGACTTTGCAACCTTCTAGATCTGTAAGAAGTGTGTCTGCTACTTAAACCTTCCAGGCTCTGGTATTTGCAGAAGCAGCCCAAACTGAGCAGGATGGTAAACTGCCCAAGTGGCGTGGGTCCCTGCCATCTCATTACCTCATAGCTGGGCCTGGTTTCTGCCCTTACACGTGTGTGTGAGTGTGTCACTGTATACACTAGCATATGAAGGGGGAGTAAGGAACAGACAATAATATGAGGGAAAGAAGTGGGGGGGAGGGTAAATGCCAAGCACCTGGGCTGAGGCCTCACTGTGCTTCTCAGAGGCATGTGTCCACTGGTCATCCCAGTTTTCCTAAGAGTAAAGAGGTTCCTGGGTCAAAACACCTTTGGGGTTAAACCAGGACCAGTTTGGGGGTCCAGCCCTAGGGTGTTACTGGGGGTGGATCTGGAATTCCAGCGTCAGAGAGCTGTCTGAACTCTGCTGGGAGTTCCTGCTTTCTGCAGCCGAGGTGAGCTTGCCGTTGGAGGTGCTGGTGTTGGTTTTCCTCTCTGCTTGGATCTGGAAGCTTCAAATAATTCCCTTCTTCCTCCTCTAAACTGTGCCTGGTTTGGAGGCTCATTCTAGCAGCATGGAGCTGGCAACGACAGGGTTAAACCAGGACCACTTTGAGGACCTGTCCTTTGGCTTGTGTTTATAGCAAGGCCCTCTCCTAAGCAGGCTGGCTTCCAATCCCAGAAGAAGCCTGGGTGGGCTTCTGGCTAAGAATTAGATAACAAAGTAAAGAGACCCTCTTTCATTTGTCCTGCTCCCGCCCAAATACTGTTGGCTGCACAGCCTCTGCATGTGGAAGTGGGGCAGTCACCCCTAATACCCGTATGGCAGCGCACATGGCAGGCGTGGCCAGCTCATCTACTCTTCCCCGTGACCTTTGGGGCAGCCATTTCCGCATGAAGGAACTGAGGACAGATCAAAGCCATGACTTGTGTCAAGCAGTTGGTAGGCAGGAACTCAGCCCACTCGGCAGTGCAGCAGCTCAATCTCCTGTTCCTATGGGAACTGGTGGGTTAGTGGAAGCCGAGGTAGAGGAGGTAGTTTGGTTTGGTTTTGTTCCCCCACACACACACAAGCTCACGGTTTAGGGGTTCTCTTGTGACCGAGGCAGAGTGGCCAAAGCACAGTCCTGGGTTCTTACAGCTGTTTAGGGACCCCTGCTCCCAAAGCAGTGGGTGGGGCTCTGGGCCACTCCCTCCCTATCCTTCCAAAGATGATGGATGGCCTCTCCTCTCTCCTAGGACTTAATGGCCAGCCCTGTCACACTGTCAGGAAGCAGGTGGCCTTGTGGCAGCAAATCTCTGAGCCTGTGAAAGGAGCAAAAGGAATATTTGATCACAGGTGGCTGCTGTCAGCTCGGCTGTCTCTGAAGTCCTGGGGCTGGGTGCTTCCTGCCCACCTGGAGCTGAGAGGCTTCTCTTCAGGTGCACAAGCTCAGCCCGGGGCTCTGCAGCCACCTGTGCAAAGAGAATGTATGAGACATGTCCCTCAGAGTCCCCTGGGGGCTGGATGGAGACGCCCTCAGAGGCACAGGGCCTCACCTGGCCGGCCTCTCTTTGGCCAGAAAGGAAGTGTGTCTGAGTGTCTGAGACAGAGTGTGGAAGGGATTTTTGTTTGTTTGCTTGCTTGCTTTGCTTTGCTTTGTTTTCATTTTGGTTATTGTTTTTGTTTTTCTGAGACCAGGTACCCCAGTGGAGCCCAGTTGTCCTTGAACTCATGGCAATTCTTCCCCAGCCCACGAGTGCTGGGATTACAAACATGTGTCTTTAGAAACCAGCCATGCTTCAGCTCAGATGCAAGTCCAAGTACAGCTGGTGGTGACCTTAAAGCCACCAAACTCCAGTGTCCTCATTTCAGTTGCAACATCCACCCGCTAAGTCTGGAGCTGGAATTCTATAAAACTCCCATTGAAACTTTTCGGGAGAGAGCCCAGAAAGATTGTAAGAGCCACAGTGTGTGTGTGTGGGGGGGGAATATGCAGAAGCATTGCCACCCGCATCCCCACCCCACCCCAAAAAAAACAAAAAACCTTTTGCTATCACAACTCCTAGCCCTCCATCCCATGGAGCATTCCAGCAATCCCAAAGGGGAGGGTCCTCGGTGGAATAGGGGCAGGGAGGAGGGAAATGGGGGTACCAACACAAGACTTTCACACACTTGTTTCTACTTATTAATGAAAAATATTAATTTACAAAAACTCCCACTCAGAGTTCCTGGATACGTGTTAGGCTCACAGAAGGGACTTGGTAGACAGTAGACATAATTAAGTCAGTGGGAAGCTAAGAGTGGAGGGGCCATCCCCCTCGGAGGGGACACCTGCTTAGTCTATCTTTACTGTGCATTTGAAAGTTCTAGCAAAAAGGAGGTTTTGAAACCTCCCGTTGTATCCAATTTCATGTTTTAATAACTACCTTCTGTGATAATTCTTTTTTTAGGTCTAATCTGAGTCCCTCAAGCTGCAAGGAGAGTTAATTCTCTTTTGTCTGCTTTGCAGAAGCGATGGAGCATCAGGCCATCGTCCCTGTGCTGTGTCTTCAGGAGCACAAGGTCTTCGCCTTGCCCTCTCTCAGCGAAGCTCAGAGCTCCTGCCTGTGCCGGGTTGAGGCTGCAGAGCCCAGGAGCGCAGGCTCGCCCAGCCTGGAGAGAAGGCACAGCAGCTCCTCTGCAATCCTCCCAGAACCCCATGCTCAGTACAGCTCCAGGCAGCCGTCGTCCATATTGTCTACATTCTGGAATTGGTTTTTCCTTTTCTTGGACTACTCGAAGGCTAGGGGATGAAACTTCCTAACAAATCTGAACGTGTCTTCTGAACTGGACTGTCTCCCCTGGTTTGGGGTTGAAGCATGACCCTCTCTCTAACTGCGATTCCAGGGGAGACCCTTGGGGACGGGCTGGCCTGTGTGCACCCCCACCCTTTCCTCATAATCAGCACCTTACCTCTGGATAATTTTCCCTTCTCTGGGCTGTGAAAGGAACATGAGGAAGCACCAGTTTCTGGTACTACGAGAAGGGGGATCCTGTGGCCTTGATTGCAAATGAAAATTTAAGCCCCATGAGTGAATGAGTCTCAATGGCACTGGCACCAGGGCCACTGCCTTAAGGGTGGCAATGATCTGTCTACCTTGCCTTTAGCTGGCCTCTGGTTTAGCAAATTTGCAATGCATTTAATCTCTGAAAGCCACTGGCTTGGCTTTAAATGCCTAATTTAGGGCTGGAGAGATGGCTCAGCAGTTAAGGCACTTGCCTCCAGTGCCTAAGGCCCTGGGTTCAATTCCCCAGGACCCACATAAGCCAGACCCACAAGGTGGTGGCCCTGGTGCTTTCTCTCTCTCTCTCTCTTTCTCTCTCTCTCTCTGTATCTCTGCTTGAAAAATGAATAAATAAAATATTTTAAACGCCTAATTTACTGTGGAGAGCTCCTGCAATCCTCTCCTGCCAACATTTAACTGGAGGCTTTTGTTTGTCCCATGGTGGACTCCCCCTGAGGGCACTCCCCTCCACCCCAGCCTTACAAGATGCCCAGGAACCAGAGGCACCCCTCTAACCTGCAACTCTCCAGCGCCCCCCAGCACCCCACCCCCAGTCAGCGAACCCAAAATCCTGCCGGCAACCATGGACCATGGACCCAGCCGGGTGTGAGCCAGACCAAGCCATACATCAGTAACTTCCATAAAGAGAACTGCATGTCTTAATAGAGGGATGGCAAAATGCTTCGGAGAGATCCGAGAATGCCACCACCCCGCTGCAAGGCTGGAGAAGGTGCACAGAGGATGCCCTGGGTAGGGTGTGGGCAGTGCCCGGGGGAGGGACTTGGAAGGAAAGCCAGCCCCAGTGCCTGTTCTGTGACAGTGAAGGAACATGGGGGAGTTCTGTGCAAGAATATGTGTGTAAAGTGGGCATCATGGCCAAGCCAATCACAGCACTGGGGAAGCTGGGGCAGGAGGAACCCTGTGACTGTGGGGCTCAACTGGGCTTCAGGGTGCTTTCAAAGCCAGCCTGGGCTACATAGTGAGAGCCTGTTGAAAGAAAGAAAGAAAGAAAGAAAGAAAGAAAGAAAGAAAGAAAGAAAGAAAGAAAGAAAGAAAGAAAGAAAGAAAGAAAGAGGAAGGAAGGAAAGAAAGAGAGAGAGAAAGAAAGGAAAGAAAGAAAGAAAAAGAGAGAGCTAAAGAGAGAGAGCAAAAGAGACAGTGAGAGAGAGAGAGTGAGAAAGAGAAAAAAAGAAGGAAGAAAGAGAGAGAAAGAAAAAGAAAGGATGGAAAGAAAGAAAAAGAGAAAGAGAGCAAGAGAGAGCTAAAGAGAGAGAGTGAAAGAGCAAAAGAGACAGTGAGAAAGAAAGAGAATGAGAGTGAGAAAGAGAAAGAGAAAGAAAAAAGAAAAAAAGAAAGAAAAAGAGAGGAGTGTAAGTAATTAGGACAGATATAAAAACATGTCTGAATCTGCACATATTCAAAGCATCTTTAAAAGTACATTCACATTTTGTATATTGTATTCATTTGCTTACCGTTGTCATAACAAAGTGCCACAGACCAAGTGGCTTAAATAAAAGTCTATTTTTTCATGCCTCTGAAGTTAGAAGTCAAGATCACCTGTTAGTGGGCTGGTTTTTCTGTCTCTGGCAGGTGACCAACTTCTCCTTGTATCCTTATTTTGTCTTCCCTCCACTTGGGAGGCAGAGGTATGAAGATTTCTGAGTTCAAGGGCATCCTAAGACTACAGAGTGAATTCTAGGTCAGCCTGGGCTAGAGTGAGTTGAGACCATACCTTGGGAAAAAAAAAAAAAAGCTTGTTGTCCAAATTCCTTCTTCTAAGGACCCAAATCTGAAATAGTGAGAATATAGAACACCATGGTATAAATTTAAGGGGCACACACCTCGCATAACATATGGGTTTAGATTGATTTAGAAATGTATTTATGTCAAATTTCCCTCCAGAGTATTCTGCCATCCTTGGCCTTTCAGACAGAAGAGTGCTGTCTACCAGGCAGTGATGACAAACCTCACATCTGAAGAAGGCATGAAGGCCACCGCTCCAAACTCCTGGGTTCCAGAGTCAACCTCTTCTCAAGTGACATCTAAGCCCCCAGTCCTTTCAGAGAGCAAAAAGCCCCGAAATGCTAGCCCACTGGTGTCTTCCCAGAATGCTGGCTTCACCCTGGATGTGGATCCCCTTACACCAGGATGAGGCAAGAGTCAGATGACTGGGCTTCTGGGATCCCCTAACTCTTAGGATCTTCTGGGTACAAGTGACAAGATTCAAGTAGGCTTAGCTCAGTAGAGAGTTTCCCTAGCACACGTAACTGAAAAACTTGAGCAGAGATCAGGATCTTTTGCCATGGATGTGTATGGGGCCCTGTGTGATGCTTTAATCTGCTGTCCCTGCTCCATTCTCGGGCAGGGCATAATTAGTGACAAGGTGGCTAACCTTAGCTGGAGGCCCACGCCTTGCCAGGACCAAGTCCATTGTCACAGAGAGAGCACGTTAGTTCTCAACTGGCTCTTTCTGTTTTGTCTGATCTGTGCAGGACTCATGAGCATCCCTGAAAACCACTGCCGCCCCCAGGGAGATGGCTTAACAGGCCTGGTCACATGACACACACATTCCCACCCCCTCACTCCTTGCAGTGGGTCCCCAGAGAAGACCTCTTCCTCCCCCATGAAGCCTGCATGACTGCCGGTTGGTAAAAGCCACACAAAATGTACTGCAGGTTCTGGGAGACTCTCATGGGACAGAAATGTAGCAGCTTGTCATGGTGACACTATCCTGGTTACAGTTAGCACTAAATTTAATTGTTATAAGAGTTTTGCTTTTTACCTAAAATAATTTCATTTGATAAAATATACCAAGGTGATAAAGTGACCTGGAACCCTGGGCTTCCCACTCTGCAACTCGACAACCGTTTGATGTTGAGTTAATGAAAGCTGCTTCTCGTGATGGACACGGAAGGAGCTGATGGACACATGACACTTAGCATGGAACATTGGAGCAATAACTGTTCCATGGGGTTTGTGTGCGTTTGTTTTGTTGTTGCTCTTGTTGTTTTTGAGGAAGTGCTCCGTGGTGTGTGGCTCTGATTAGATATTGAAAGTCAATCCTGGGAGGGAACTGGGCCTGTTCCAGAGGGAAACTGGCATAGCCTGGTGACCAATGACGACGAGGCCTGTCAGGGAAAGCAGGTGCCCCTCGGGGATGTGGGACAGACTGTGTCAGTGCTCCAATCTGGGCAAGTTTTCTTCTTTGCTACCCCCACCCTTACACCACATGCACACACAGACCATGCAGATCAACCCACAAATGCTCACACCCCACATCACACACATCACATACATACTATACATATACATATATGTGCTCACAGCACATGTACATACCATACAGCACATATACATGTAGGTGCTCAGGCTATATTTGCACACAACACACGTGCATACACATTCCACATATATGCCACATACAAAGAGATGCTCACACGCTACATACATACTATACACAAAAATATAGATGGTCCCTGTGACACATAGAGACCACACAGATCCACAAATACCACATACATAATGCAGATGCTCACACACCAGATATACACATTCTACAGATATCCTGCAAACATACACAAAGATGGTCACACACATATGATCATTGATATGTGTCACACACCACTCACATACACACATGACACATACATATGGATGCTTACACACACACACACACACACACACACACACACACACACACACACCCTTTCCCCAGCAATATCAGTTTCAACTCGATGCCGTGATAGATGGGACCTGGGAGCTGATTGAGGTGTATAGTGTCTCCTTTTTATCAAGATGGGACCCCAAAACTAAAGCACTAAAGCAGTGAGACAGCAGTGGAGTAGCCACTCAGGAGAGAAAGCCTGCATTGCTGCTATGTGGACCATGGCTCTACTCGTCTGCCCATCACTCACTTAGGACTTAGGAAAAGACCCGAGATGTATGGGTCCCACTTATGGTCTGACTGTCGGAAGGTGGGTGCCATGAATCCATATTATCGTCAAGCTTTCCAAGCGACCTGGTGCCCATAGAGAGGTACTAACTCAGAAGCCGGCCATGTTCCACTGAGCCTCCCAGACCTTAGCTCTGAAACACTCCTCCCAGAACCCGATGTCAGTGGCTCTGAAATCAGAAATTAGACTTCTTCAAAGATTCATGCCACTCTTGGCAAATGGACTGCCAAGGCCTGGAAAGGCTGACTAGGTGGTGGCAGCCTCCCCAGTCCTGGGGACAGCTGTAGCAGGCAGGCTTCCCAGAGCAGGCATGCCCACTGGGGCTGCGGCTCCTTCCTTCAGATGCCCATGTTTACCCAGGTGGGCTGGAGAGGCCTGGATGCTGAGCTGAGTCCTCAGGAACTTGGACAGCTGTCTCTGGACGGCCACCAAGACGTCCAGACTGTGCTTCTGTGAGCGTGTGACAGTGGCTACAGGTAAGTAACTTAGTCTTCCTGGAGTTCCCTGTCAAACTGGCATCTGTCACCTTACCTTCTTGTCATCTCCCATTTAGGTTCCTGCTTGGTGATTCTGTTTTAAATAAAAGAAGGCAAGGGAAGCCACGTGTGGCGGGGCTCCAAGCTTCTCTTAATTGCAAATTCCCTTAAGTAGCTCTTCCCTGGAGCTGCAGGCCCTGTCTGCTGGTCAGGACCACTTCAGCCTGCCTGCTCTTTAATAGGCGGGCGATCATTTCCATGTCTTATAACTTCCTTTTGTTCATCTGCAGGTCCTCATATGCAAGAGATCTCAGATTCTTAGAATGAACCTGCCTCTTTCATCTTAATATTAAATGGAAAGAAAGAGGATGAAAGAGAGAGAGAAGGGACGGAACCCGAAGGCTGGAGTATTAGCATTCACAAGCCTGTCCAATACTGCTGCAGTCAGGACTTTGCACTTGATCAAATATTGAAATACACATGGACTCACTGTCCTGAGGTTCATTGGAGTCCCACCCTCATTCCATCTCCTCCCCCCCCCCAAGACCCTAGCAACTTCTAAAATGTCCGTACTAAGAGATTAACCTGGACCAATAGGGGGTTTTCAGGACCACGCTGGGCCCTGGGGCGTTTGTTTCTCTTGGTTGGAGTTCTTGCCTTAGAGGGTGTTAAATATTTTGAATATCACCTTGGGCCAAAGCAAGGAGAAAACCGGGGCAGGAACTTGCTTTTTGCTGCTGGGGAAAAGGGAAAGCCATGTAGGAAGAGGAGAAGCTCCCGATGTGGGAGTGAAAGGGAAGCCCTGGCCCTGGAAGGCGAAGGGCTTGTGTGCTGTGCAGTGTCTGCCATTGCGGAGCCGGCCTGCGGTAAGTGTTGTAAAATCCTTCAAAGCAATGCAAGGGTATCATCAAAGGCCCCTGCCAACTACAGAGACACGTGGGTCAGTCCCTCAGGCGAGCAGGGCTGGCCCCAGGTGGCTCACTGCTGCCTTTCGTAGTCAGGAGAGGTCAGGAAATAGGCAGTGAGGCAGGCCTGAGAAAGTCCAGGGAGAGTTAATATCAGAAATTGCTGGACTGATGCAAAACACACTTGCTAAATTGCCCTGGTACCCAAGGAAGCAGTTGCACGGTAATATGAAGGGAAGTGAAGGCCAGGAGACAGGAATTGGTCTGGACACTTCATTCTTCCCTGACTCAATACACCCTCTCTAGGTGATTGCAGTCCAGTGACCTGGCATGCTGGAGCCCACAGCAGGCCCCAGGGGCTACAGTAGGCTCTGGGCTCTCTCCCTCTTGAGAAACAGGCCAGAGCGGCATGGTAGAAACAGTGATGGAGCCACAGAGAGCAGAAGATCTGTCCGCAGGAGCCCCAGCTTTGCTGCTGGCCTTGAGCTGGTGTCCCCCCCCCCCCCATTTCACTAGGCTTTGATTTTCATGTTGTTAAAACAACACTGACTTTTAGCATTTGGGAGAAAAATAAACAGGGGAAGGGCTGGGGAGATAGCTCCGTGGTAAACCACTTGACTTACCAGCATTAGTACCTGAGTTCAAGCTCTCTGATCTCCAGATCCCAAGCAAAAATGGCAGGTGTGGTAGTGAATACCTGTAATCTTGGCTCTGGGGAGGTGGCGAGAGGAGGGTCCCTGGGGCTTGCAGACCAGATAATCTACCTAGTGGTGAACTCCAGGCCAGTAAGAGACCTTGTCTCAAAAAGAGAAGGGCAGCGTTCCTGAGGATGACATCCAAGCTTTTCCTCTGACCTCCACATGCACATACATACATACATGTGCACTTGTACACACATGACACGGATGCACACATGTACACATTAAAACCCTAAAGGAGAATGCCTTGGAGAGGACAGTTGGGTTTATAGAGACAGTGTGGTGGGTTATTTTGTTATAGGCCATCTTGCCCACCCACTATGGGCCTCCATCTGTCTCCCTTGCTGGCCTGTCAAAGGGCTTTGTGAGACTGCTCATCTCTGTGTTTACGGTGGCCAGCACAGAGGGTGGCACTGGGCAGATGCCCCACCAGTGATTGTTGATCTGAATGCCCTGAGGCCCACAGCCTCCCTACCAGCCTGGTACAGGTTCACCCTGAGCCTCCCAAACGGGAATGACCTTGAAGTTTGCCTCCCTTGCCTTGCCATGGGACACCCCATGGGGCAAGGACTGGGGACGAAGTCCTGCAGCCCAGGTCCCAGTGAACTTGAGGAAGCATGCAAACCACTGTGACAGAACTTCTTCCACCAGAAACCTTGTGTGCTGGTGTGAATGTAATGTCCTCATAGCTTTAGGTGATTTTGATTAAGATTAAGCTTCCTACTTAGTCTTCAGCCGGTGGAGCCATTTCACTGGGGGTGGATCTTAAGTCCAGCCCCACTAGGTGTGTCCTGGGTCCTCTGGTGCCTGCTGGTGCTGGTGTCTCCCTGCTGTGGAAGGATGATGATGTGAGCCGGCTCTCCATCCAAGCCCACTTACGGCTCAGTTTCTATGGCTCCACTCAAATTGGAAGCTCTACTGAAAACTCTGGTATTTCACAAGTCTGCCCACTCCCATAAAGCTGTCTGCAAGTCATCAACCAGTACCACTCTCTTTTAAAACATATATTCTATTTATTTGCAAGCAGAGAGAAAGAGAGAGAGAGAGAGGATAGACATGCCAGGGCCTCCTGCCACTGCAAATGAAATCCAGATGCCTGCACCACTTTGTGCCTCTGGCTTTGCGTGGGTACTGGGGAATCAAACTCAGGTTGTTAGACTTTGCAGGTAAGTGACTTAACCACTGAGCCATCTCTCCATGGCTCATAGAGACCCGGTGTCTAATCCAAGCATGTGTTCAGTAGAACCTACCACGGAGCACTGTGAGGAATAGCCCACAGCTAGATCCCAGTCTCCGTGACTCCTCCTCTGGCTCCACCCCACCTTGTGCTCACACTCCTTAGCCTCAGCCTGCTTTGGAAAAGTAGGTGATGATCTGCACCTCACAGGACTGACCTGACTGAGCTCCAGGAAAGCAGCGCTGCATGTCATCTGCCCAGCACAGTGCCCAGCTCTCTGCCTCCCAGTCCTTTCCCCGCAGCTCAAGCATCTGTTGATTCTAGAGGCGGGATTCTGGTCACCTGGAGTTTCTGGATATTTATTCAAGTGTACATGCTTCTGGAAAGGAACCACATTCTGTCCCAGGCCCAAGGGCCTGAGCTCCATCTGCTGACACTGCTCTCTGTGGCCCAGGATGCCTGACCTTGGCCCATCCCCCCGCAGTGCTCCTGGATCTTGGCTGCTCACACCCAAGGCAGATGGTCCTGAGTCCAGGCGCTTCTCCTCTGCCCATCCGTGCATCGGTGGGCCTGCTCGGGAAAGCTGAGTTCAGCATCCACTGGCAGTGCTGTCTGGAGCTCGGCGCTCCGGGTGGGCACGGGAGGGAGAGGGATGGCAGTTTTGGGAATCTTTCCTGAAGCTATTTCTGAAGAGATTGTATTATAAGCCTCCAAGTTTCCTGCCACTGAACTTCCCCGAAAGCATCTCTCTCTGTTTGCCTGTATTTCACTCAGCTGGTGTCTGCAAGGCTTCGTCCATTTGCTTTTATATATTCATTTGAAATGACTCCTCCAATATTTAATCTTTATCAGAACCTGGAAGCCTGGTATTTATTTTTCAGGTCAGCTGCTCATCCATTTTCCTGAAGGCCTCTGGCAGGAGGCTGGAGAACCTGACACCCCAGGGGGTGTCAGGGGGGTGCTGCCTTCAACATTAGTCCTCATGACAGGAGAACAAATCAAAGCTCCACAGGCTTCCAGGGAGAAGATAAACCTGGCACAGGGCTCATGAGTAAACTGTGGCTTCAGCATGACATGGCCCCCAAGAGTCCCTAGGCCTTTGGGGGTGGGGATGGGGTGGGGAGGTCATGTTCTGGGTTCTGGAGTGAGAGGGCATGTAGTTGGCATGAGCTGGGATTCTCTAAGTTGAAGGAGCAGCCATGGGTGCTTAAAGTTCTGGACAGCGGTAGTGAGGCAGTGAGGAAGGGTTCTCTGTTTCTCGAAGCACATGGCTTTCATGTCTTATGGATAAGCAGCGTCCTCACACTGAAGGATTTGGGGTAGACAGCTAAATGAATTTTTACAGTAAACCTTGACCAGATACCTATAGAAAGTTACGGAATAGAGTTTGTTTGTAGGCAGAAGAGTGGCTTGAAATGCACACTCATGTCTAGAGTGTCATCTCCATCTTCAAAATATGTACAGAGCATCTATTTTCTACTGGGAACTGTAGCTGTCTTTTGGAATACAGAGATGGCTCTTGTTTGCAAAGGGATTACATGGGGCACCAAAGAACCAAGGTGGAAAATGGGTTTTTAATCTCGTCAAGTTCACTTGATTAGAAAGTGGCTGATGTGTTTTCATGTTCAGAAAAACGACAAGTCCATCTAGGACTCAGGAAGAAAGTCCACAAATCATTCCGTGATGACGTACTGGTCCATAGGCAATGGTACCCATGACTGTCTTGATAAGGGAACGGTGCATATTTAATTCAGCAGAGGTGTTTTCAATGTCTCTGACCTGTGCCAAGTCCTGTGCTAGGAACTTGGGATTGGACATAGATGGGACTCATTAAGCCAAATCCAGTGTAGCTGGAGAAGTATAGAGACCAGTGACAGGCTGCTTTCTACACTTGTCTAAAAGCCTTGAACTGGGAAGCTGGTGGCACTCATGGAAAGGAAAGGAAAGGAAAGGAAAGGAAAGGAAAGGAAAGGAAAGGAAAGGAAAGGAAAGGAAAGGAAAGGAAAGGAAAGGAAAGGAAAGGAATGTGTGGTGGTTTGAACTAGATGTCCTTCATAAAGCATGTATTTTGAATGCCTGGATGGGGCTGGTGGCATGTTGGGAGGTGGAGCCTTGCTGGAGAGGTGTGTTGCTGGAGGAGAACTTGAGATTTATTAGTAGTCCTCTCCAGTGTTAGTTTGGCTCTCTCTCCTGCTGTGGCAAAGGTGATATCCAGCCTCTGCTCAAGCCACACTGTCCCTTAGCACCATGGAGCTTCCCCTCGAGACTAAGCCAAAATAAATACTTTCCTTCCATCGGCTGCTTTTGGGCAGATGTTTTATCCCAGAAGTAAACTGCAACAGAAGGCCTGGCTGGGGTTCCTGGAGCAGCAGAGGGAGAAACGAGGAATCCACCTGGAGCAGCTGTGTCTACCTGGAGCATTATTAGTATTCCACCATCAAAAGCTGCCTGAGAAGGGCTGGCGAGAAAGAGGGACAGAGGAGGACCTGGGTGCACCGGTTTCTTCTTCCTTCCTTTTAACTTCCTCTGCCCCTTCTCTCAGAAGCCTCTGGGCAGAGGGGAGCTGCTGTGGGGTCCCCACCCACCTGGGCCTGTGCATTTCAAAGCTCTGTTGCTGGGCTCCTGGGCTGACCCGGCCCTGGCAGCGTGTGATGAATATTTCATAGCCCAGATGTAATCCTGCTCTGCTTGCTTCTGCCTCTGGCCAGCACCCCTCTCCTCCCAGTCCTCCGTCCACCCCAGCCCCAGTCCCCAACCTCTACCAGTTGGGGAAATCAGTCACAACATTTATCAGGAATCAGTACGAACCAGCCAAGTGCTGTGAGGAGCTAATCTGTGCCGAGCTAATAAGAACCAACAAAGTCGCCACAGACTCCGCTGTGGGCACCGCTGATAAGGATTTGTCAGAAGAATTGCAGGTGAGATCCGAACAGCCCGGGGAAGTGGAATGCAAATGCTGAGGCCTCTGCGCCCAGGGGAGACAGCAGGACAGTGGGAAAGGCACTGGGGGTTGTGGGGAGGGGGATGGTGGGGTAAAGGTCCTGCAGAAGCCTGAGGACCAGCCAGCTATGATGAGGAGGGGTACGTGGAGAATTGACAGGGTACAAGGATGAGGGAGTCTCAGGAACGTCTCCTTTCTTGGTCCCTCACTGAATGGGCACATAGTAGGATTGAAACTGGGGACAGGGAATAAATAATGTCTTCAATGACTGGAAGCTGCCAGGAACCAGCAGAGGACTAAGAATTGCCTGCGTGGAATCACGGGGCATAGATGCTGCAGAATTGAAGTCGGGAGTGGAGTCAGGGAGACCCAGGCTTGGATGTGATGTGTCCAGCCGCCGAGGCCTTCCTTAAGCCGCAGCTCTCTTGTCTGTGATATTCTCAGGCTCCTGCTCTGGGAGCCTGTGCTCACACAGTTAGAAAATGTTAGTGATTATTCCGTCATTAGTGTTGTTTGGGGGGTGTGGGGGAGGGTGGGTTGCTGGGGATTGAACACAGGGCCATGGCATGCTCTACACGCATTCTTCCACTGAGTTCCCTCCTGGTCCCCTCTTCTTACTTGCTGGGAAGTTTTCTCTAAAGACAATCTGAAATCAAATGGCCTAATTTGACCATGGGTAAACATTTTCTGTAAGGGGCCAAGTAGTGAACATTTTAGACTTTGAAGGACAGCCAGTTGGAGTTAAACTACTGACCTCTCTCCTGTGGTAGTGCCAAAGCATATATTAAATGAGCAAGACTTCCCCAATAAAGCTTTATTCATAACAACAAAGGGTAGGGGTTGGTATCTTGGCTCACAACTCCAATCCCAGCACTCAGGAGTGGATGCAGGAGGATCAAAGTTCAAAATGAATTGGTCTGCATAGTGGGTTCCAGGCTGCCCAGGGCTGTAGAGTGAGATCTCAACAAACAGGAAACAGAACTGGGGCTGAAGAGATGGCTTGGTGGGTAAAGCACTCAGTGCTCAAGGCCAAGTACCCAGTCCCTACTTCAAAGCCGGAATTCATAGCTGGCTTCCGTAATCTCAGCACGCTGGTGGGGAGATGGAAGGCAGAGACAGGAGGCTTTACTGGAAGCCTTGGTAAGCTTAGTAAAGAAAACCAGCAGAGCAAGACCCAGGGAGACAAACCCTGCCTCCCATGACAGACCTGAACAGTTGTCCTCTGACAAGATCGTGCGCGATCAGACAAAGGTGTCCTCTGATCTCCACCATTGTAACATGTGTGATGTGGCACACCCACCTGCACTCTCCCACACACCACAGGTGCACACGCATGCACACCTGCACACACACCCACCTGCACTCTCACACAAACCACAAGTGCACATGCACGCACACCTGTGCACACACACACCACACACACCTGCACTCACACACACCACAGGTGCACATGCATGCACACCTACACACACACCTGTACTCTCACACACACCACAGGTACACATGCACTCACACCTGCCTGCACTCTTTCACACACACCACAGGTGCACATGCACGCACACCTGCACACACACACACCTGCACTCTCACACACACCACAGGTGCACACACACACACACACACACACACACACACACACCCCACCTGCACTTTCTCTCTTGAGCAGGGCTAGGCAAGGAGTGAGGGTAAAAATGTGAGTGAAAATAAAGGTAACCTGTCTCACAGGTACCCACTCACATGCACACACACATACACACACTTGCACTTTCACACACCACAGGTGCACACACACATGCACACACCCCACCTGCAGTCTCACACACACCACAGGTACACACACACACTCACACCTCTGCACTTTCACACACACCATAGGTACACACATGCACACAGACAAAACTAAATCGAGGTGTGGTTTGGATTTGGTCTTCCCGGCATCCTTATTGACCCCTGGTGAAATAGATCTACAAACTATTTCAGCCTAAGTCTCTCTAAGGGTCTTCAAAGGCTGGCCAAGGTATAGGCCGCCTTTGAGCCAGCTGGCTTCCTGTAGAGGCTAGAGGTTACTGGGGCAGTGAGACCCCATATGCAGAAGTTGTTCATGTCGGGGCGTGGGAGGGGCAGATTCTAACGTCTCTGAGAGGATTTCTAAGTGAGTCATGCTTGCCCTGACTTCCACAGAGGTTTCCCCTCTATGCGTCTTTGCAGCAAAGTTTATTGTGGGGCTGATGCATTTTTACAGCATCTCTTAAAAGTAGACACATTTTCATCTTTTTCTTGAAATACATATCGTTAAATCTCTCTACCAATTCCTTCTGGCTTATTGGACTTGGGAGCAAGCTGTGAAGAATGATTTGTTTTCAGGGCACAAAGCCACCCCCAAGACAGGCTTCTGTCACACCCCTACAGCCACAAGGGACCGTGGAGGCAGGCAGGGTGGGAGGCTTTGGTGTGGGGTGTAAATGAGGTTTTTGAATAACATCCGTTTCCTATTCCCTCACATGTTTTAAAATCTGATAGTTTTCTCAAGTGCTAAACTTGCTACTTTCCCAGTGCAATAATATTGTCTTGCATTTGTGTGTGGCTTTACAACTCAGAAAATGCTTTCTGCCTCCATATTGCCTCTCCGTCTTTGTCACTCCTCTGAAGCAGTTGTCGGACTGGAAGAATCATTCTTTGCCATAGAAGGGATCACCGAGGCTCAGAAGGGCTGTGCTGGGGGCTGAAGATACTACGTCCTACTAAGCCTGGGGGTGTGGCTGCCAACCTGGGCCTGCTGTGGGTTTGGGGAAGATGAGCACCAAGGTCAGAGGCTCACAGGCTGTCAGGGTGCTGTGACACCCATGAAAGATGGGGCCAGTTGGTGTGTGATGAAGTATCCGCCTATGGGTTGTGGACCTCCTCCATGAGGTTGTCAGTCATAACCATGGCCTGCAAAGAGCTCTGGCTCCTCTGCTAATGACCACGCCCAGCAAAAGAAGTGTGTGTCCCCAAGGGATTCGGGCCCTTTATTAAGCATAAGTGTGAAAAGGTGTCCAGTGTGATACTAACCTCCTGTCCCCAGAGTCAAAGCAGCCCTGTCCAAAAAGACCCCCGATCAAGTGGCAGGATGTCAAAGACCCCTGGTCTGGGGTTCTTCCGTGGAGGGAGTGGATGATTTTAGGTGTGATCTTGAGCAGCGCCAGGCAAGGGGGTGAGGGTAAAAATGTGAGTGAAAATAAATTAAACTGAATTGATTTCTTGTGTCTAATAGAGTTTTTCTTTTCCATTCTTTTTTTTTTTCTTTTTCCCAAAGCAACGTTTGGCATATGTAATAAGACACTGTCTGAAGCCATGCCGAGGAGTTGAAACCTAACTGAAGGAATGGGGTGGGGTGCTCACATCCACTTGAATTCACCCCCAGAGCCAGCAGCCTTCTCAGAGTCCAGGGAGAGACTCCAGCTCACCTAGGAAGGCCCACCTTGCTATCCACAAGGAACACAGCCTGGTCTAAGGATGACCTAACTCTTCAGCCCGCCTCTGGGAATGTCCACCTAACTTGAGATTGAACCCAGATGCAAATATCCTAATGGTAGAAAAGCCTATATTGTTCCTGAGGAGAAATCTCCCAGCCCCTCCAGTTCATCCTGAGCAGCAACCAGCTCCGGCTCCCCACATCGTAGGTACCAGTGCCTCATGTGTGTTTGAACAGTTGAGCCAGGTTGAGCCAGGACCTTTGGGCCAAAGAATCTGTCACCATGGACTCATGCCTTGGCCACCTTCCCAAGGGTGCCCTCATGGTGAGTACAAGGCAGGGAGACAAAAGAACACCCACTGCTCAGTCATCTGCAGGCCCCCCAGGGGGTGTCGCTGGAGAGGAGGGTAGGTAGGGGGTGGAGAGCTCAGGTGGGCACCTGCTGTCTGTGGGGTTCTGGATATGGTGCCTCTGCAGCATTTCAGAGTAGGAACTCTCTTCTAGTCTTAGAGGGAGGCAGAATGGACCTCTCTAAAGAAATGGAAAGTTCTAGCAACTTCCTTCCATACTTGATCTTAACCAGAAGGCCAAGACATCATGTGCTATTTTCTTTCTAAGCCCAGCTAGCATGTACCCCTGGCTGGGAGCCTGGAGACTGAGAAGCAGAGACAAGAGGGACTCCTTCAGGTGCTGGAGGTGGGAGCAGAGGCAGGTCATGTGATATTTCCTGTGTAGATGAGTGCTCTTCTCTTCCCCTTGGCTTCCCTTTGTTCTTGCTTTGTTGATGGCCCTCCAGGTAACTGGAGAACACTGGAACAATATTTTTTCTTGACTTTTTCCTGTTTCGGTGCTGGGGGCTTGCTAGGCAAGCACTCTACTATTGACCTGTATCCCTGGCCCTGGATACCTTCTGTTGTAGTCAGCCACATGTCATTGGGATGAATCTCCAAACCAGCCACAATTTTGGAGAGGAAAGTATTTATTGAAACTATCAGATCTAAGGGGAAGTTAAGGAAAGGCTGGCGCCCCTTTCACAGATCCAAGCAGAGACAGAGACAGAAGCCCACAACCAGCACCTCAAACAAGCACACTCCAACACTGTAATTCACAAAAATGCAGAACTGCCAGATAGCTTCTGGCTTCTTTTGCATATCTATCCCTAGTATTTTGCATCCAAATTAGAAAAGGCCAGTCCCCAGGAGGCTAGGCCAAAGTGACATTTCCTCCAGTCAGAAGCCTGGAGACAATTAACAATTTAATAAACACAATTATAATAAATTCTATTGGGGGACATTATTCAAACTACCACACCTTCTTAATAAATTCATTTTCTGCTTTAATCTATCATAATGGTTTCTACACACCTGACCAAAACAACCCATTCTACCATACAAGACAGGAAGTGAAGGAGGGCAATTCTTATTTCTGGAGAACCTAGCATGAGCCAGGCTCAGGAAATGTTGGATGGGTACTCAACACACGCTTCATAAATTAAGTTACTAATGATCCAAGTCTGAAATACAAAGGAAATGGAATTTTTAAGCTTTTTTACTCCTACTAAAGGAACCATCTGACCCATCTTTGTGTCTTGATGATAAAAGCTACCAGTAGTGTATCAACCAGGGGCCTCCAGAGAAAAAGAACCAATAAGATATATAAATTTGTGTTTATTTACATATATTTTAAGAGGAGATTTATGATGGAACTTGGCTCATGGAGTTATGGAGGCCAAGAAGTCCCACAGTGTGCTGCCTGCAGCTGGAGAACCAGGGGTGATTCAGGCTGGGTCCAAGACCCGAGAACAGGCGGCACTGGTGTCCCAGGTGGGCGATGTCTCATCTCAAAGCAGACAGCAGGTTTGCTCTTTCACTGCTCTTCTCTTCAGCCCTCCCTCTGGGGACTGGATGATGCACCCACCCTGGTGAGGGCAATCTACCCACCCTGGTGAGGGCAATATCTCCAGCTATCTGGGCATCTTGTAGCTCAGGTTAGTTGACATACAAAACCAAGCCTCTGAACCTCTGTTGTGAATACACTAAAAAGGTCAAGGTCAAGGGTGAATCAAGGTTGAAATCTAACACAATTCCTTTGTCTGGCCATTAGTTAAGACCTGTCGAAGGAAAAGTTGTGGCTCTACCTATCTTGTCTCCACCCCCCCACCCCCAGTCAGCCTTGTAGAGCGTTCCCAGGTTTGTAGGCTACATTCTGCATCCTTCTAAAAATAGCTCAGCTCCAGAAGTTTCTCTGAAAAATTTGTTTTTCTTTCTTTCTTTCTTTCTTTCTTTCTTTCTTTCTTTCTTTCTTTCTTTCTTTCTTTCTTTCTTTCTTTCTTTCTTTCTTCTTTCTTTCAGACAGTGTATGTAGCCCAGGATGGCCTTGAACTTTCAGCAATTCTCCTGCCTCAGCCTTCTGAGTGCTAGGATTATAAGCATATGTCACTGTACTAAGTTGGAAAAGTAATTTTAAGAAAAGACTCTAGGTGTTTGTCAGGGGATAAATGAATAAAGAAAAACACAGTTTCATGTAGTGGAGTTCTATTCAGTCATGGTGGGGGAGAATATCCAGAGACATTGCCCACCTCAGTAACAACATGCAAAGGGGGGCGGAATCGGGTTAACTCCTGGGCTGTTCACACCCCCTACCCCATGGACTGATCCAGACTGCCCACGGAGGAGGATATCCAACTGACAGGGGAAGGGAAGAGGGAAATAGGGTAAGTGGAGACATCAGCACATTATTGCCTTATTAAGTGTATCTAATTATGGATAATAAAGTTAAAAAAAAGAAATCATACCATTGGCAGGAAAATGGACAGAACTGTAGACCATCATGTTATGTAAAGTAAGCCAGACTCAGAAAGATTAGCGCCACGTTCTTTCACTTGTACATGGATGGGGTCAAGAAACAGAAACTGAGGGCGGAGGCAGAAGGCTCTAAAGAGAGCAGAAAAGGTCCAGCATCAGTTCTGCCCTCTGTCTCAGACGTGTTTATATGCGTCTATGAAAATGTCACAACGAAACCATTCTTTTACACAACTGTACATACCAATAAAAACATAAACACTGCATTACTATCTAAGTTGTATTTATTAATTAAGAAATTTAAACTCAGAAATAGAAATGATTCTTGGGTTCAGACAAACAGCCCGAGATACACTGAGGATAGCTGTCTCTCTTACCCTCGCTGCCTCCCTCACAACTCCCTGGGCTGCGAAACTCTGGCTTAAGTGGAACCTCAGGTGATGCTCCAGACACTCCATTCTGGGAAGCCATGTTCGTATTCAGATCAACTTTGATCAGATCAGGCGAGCTGGTACTCCACAAACAAGCATCTCAGAGCACCTGTTCTGTATGGAGAGGCAGTCTTAGGAGGCAGCTCTTGTCTGAGAGAACTTCCCACCATTTCATTTTACAATTCCACTTGCCATGGCCCAAGGTCCCCACCTGTCTGGAGCTCAGCTGATTGGAGGGGACAAGAAGACCGCCCTTGGATTGTTCTCGTCACGAGATCATCTCCAGCAGGCTATGCTGGAGCCTCGGAACCATGCAAAGTGTTGTCTGGAGAAATCTTGCCCAGATATAACATTGAGACAACATTTAAAACCTCATTTAAGTGAACACAAAGAGAGGGCTCCTGGGTAAAAGAGACTTAATTAATCTCGTTTCTGTGTAGATACTTTTAATTAAATGTAACTCCACATTCCTTGCAAGTAGACTGGAAGGCCAGGCAGTCTGGGTACTTGGTGGAGCTGGGTGGAGGGCCGGCAGGTGGGCTGAACAGGCCCTGCTGGCCCGGGGCTGGAAGCCTTCCATGTGGCCCTGTCTCCTCCCTGCCTGATCTCAAGCAACACATGCTTCCTTGTGTGGCTTCTGGTTCCACATCCTTTGAGAGTCTCCATCTCTCTACCCTGCAGCCTCAGAGGCATTGCTCTCCTGGATTATGACAACCAGCTCCTAATCTCTCCCTTTCCATTCCGGATCCCTTCTAGTCCTTTCTAATTCAGCCAGCTAAACGACTCCTCTTAAAATATTCTGCCACCACAATGTCACTCCGTCACTCCCCTGTACAACAATTCAAAATCACTTCCTCCTCAGAGCTGTGGTCCCAAAAGCCTTCCCAGAAGCCAAGAAGAAGCTGGTACCATGGTAGTCTCCAAAACCGTTGAGCCAATATAAACTTCTTTACTTTATAAATTACTCAGTCTTGGGTATTTTCGTATAGCAGCAGAAAGCAGACTAAGACATCAAACTACTGCGATGTGGGCATTGAGATAGCAGCTACCCTGTCCTGGCTAATACAACAGGCATTCTGTCTCGAAGACAGCAGGAGAAAAGGCAGGTAGACCTAGGCCACATTCAGCCCCTTCAACAAGGCTCTATGGCAGTCCTGTCACAAAGGTGGGACCGCTTTCAGCCATACCAGAATATCTCAACATTTCTGTAAGTGTGAAGAGGCGGAAAAGAGGATTTGGAACAAGCCCTTCCTCGTCCATCCATCGGAGGGTTGGAGACAAGCAGCTGGATTCTGCCGCAGGTTAACAGCGATCCCGCAGTGATGCTCCTCACGCACAGCTAGCTGCGGCTCTGGGGCGTGTGTTCAAATCTGTTCCACGTGTCACTGATTCTAGCTCACAATCCACTGCAGACACGCCAACCATCCACCCAAGTCACACAAGCACGGTTCAGCTTTCGCTGACATTGTACTAACCAGAGCGAGCAACCAGCCTGGAGTCAGCAAGGGATGTTTGCTTTAAGCCGGGGAACCCTGGCAGAGAACGAAGGAAAGACTTGCAGGCCGTAGCTCAGTGGTGGAGTGCTTGCCTAATGTGGTTTGATCCCCCACCAAAGTGAACAAATGGTATAATGTGCCACAAGTACCACAATCACCTTCACTAAGGCAGTTTCTGCCTGGCATCCCATGCCCTGTGAGCCACGTTTGTTGGAGTTCATGGGCCTGCAAGCAGGAGCCAGGCAGAGTCGGGTAATGGAAAGGGACTTGGGGAGAGAAACTCTGGCTTCTTGTCCAGCTGCTAAGTGGCCATGGACCTTCAGAAAGTCACTTCTCCCTGTGCTAAGATTTAATTACCTGGAACATGAGAGAAATGGGCAGGGTGACTTCTAACATCCTTTCAAGTTCAAAACCCCGAAGACCCTAAGCGACTGAGCTCTGTGATCTTAAAGCCTGGTGGGTGGGATACTGGCCGGTAGGCTGAGTGGGAGGAGGAGGTTGTCACACAGCCCTCCCTGGAGGGAAGTGGGAGCCGAGCCTGAGAGCAGGTTCGAGTGCATTTCTCTGTGCTTCTAAAAGCCCTCAGATCAGGCTGCTCGGGGCCTGATAATTTTTCCATTAAGAGGAAATAATTTTCTGGGTCTGTTTTGGTTGTATTTATCTGCAGTTGACAGCATGAACCGCCTCAGCCGTGACATGCTGCCGGTCCCCCAGACCAGTCGTGTACTTATGGGGACAGAAAGGGCAGAGGTCTGGGCGTCTCCTGGCCCTGATGAAGGGGACACACAGCTACTGTGTGACCCTGGTATCCATCTCATGTGACCCACGGGTGACCTCAGGTACCTCCCACTCCATTTCATCCCTAGAAAAGAAATGTAAACAATAACCCAACTGCAAACCCCCACCTCGCTCCTGAGGCCCCGCCCGCCTGCCCGCAGCCTATCGCTTCTTCTAAGCTGGCCTGACAATAACCATTCATCACGAAAAAGAAAACAAAGCTGGGAGAAACAGAAACCAATCTAAGGCCGCAAATTGACGTCAAACTTTGAAAAATGGACTGTGAGATGGTGTGCGGGGAGCTCCTCTGCCTCCCAGAGCAGATGGGGTGGGGTACCCCTGTCACAGACCCTCGTGACCCTGAGTTCAGATTGGAGGTGACTACAACCCAGGGACCAGGTGTGACTTTCAGAGTTGACATTGGGATGAGGGGGAGATCTTTTGAGCATCCTCTGCGGGTCATGGCAAAGGGAAGCCTCCTCATGTGTTGGGAATATTGCTATCTTGGGGGATAGAGAGCCGTGAAAGGCCAGGTGTGTGGCATCCATGCTATCTCTCGGGATTCTGTTCCCCGTGGGAGCTAGGGTGTACAAATCCTAGAGGAGCTGGCTTCAGGGGGGCTGAGGAAGGAAGAATTCAGAGATAGTGATTCCCCATCCCTGTGCGTGTAGGAGCATCACCAAGTTCAAGTTGTTCTTCCCACAGGCAGGAAGTCACTGGTAGCCAACCTGGGAAATGCATAGCTCACTCCACTGTCCAGCTGAGCAAAGCGAGGAGCTGACACTCTAAGACAAGGCTGGATTCAACCTTGAACTCCAGAGCCCTGGATCTTCTTTTCACGACACCTTGAACCAGGAGTCTGGGGTCACCACAGTGCCACTAGCTGCCTACATCTTGCACAGGAGAGTCTTGGGACAGATCAGTGATGGAGCAGAGTCGGGGCAGCTTTCCCCTGATCCCCAAGTGGACAGATAAGTACCATGTCCCCAGAATAGACCAGGAATCTACAGTAGGGTTTCCTTGGGGAGGGACTGGGATACTGATGGGGGAGGGGAACAGATGGCATGTTGTGCCCCTGGGCTTTGTCTGGGGACATGGTACTTTTCTGTCCCTTAGATCATTCCTGAAACAAGGTGACTGACAACTGGAAGAGATATGTAATAAAGTATGAAGGTCATTTCCATCCTCCAGCTTCTCTTGTGCCAGATTTTGGAGTCCCCAAAGACCACTCAGGAGTCGAAGCGATGCAATCACACCAGGGTCTTGATTGTAGTCTTGAGCCAGGCCTACCAACGTTCACCGACACAGGGGATCAGAGAGGAGAGCCCTGAGTCCAGAATTAGCTCGATTTTTATAGAAATCACAGCAAGGATAGGGGATTTCCAACTAGGCAATTACAATTGTTTAGCAAGCATAAAAAATGTAGTTTGACTATAAAGAAATGGGTACAAGGGCAAAATTCAAAACTGAGCATGTGGCAATCATGTAGTTTCAAAGTCTCCAAACAACATACATGAGTCAAAATAACTTTTCAGAACACAAGCAATTTCCCAAAACATACATATCAATTATTCCTGCACTGGGTTGCCCTGCTCATTGCCCAGGGCGACACTCTAACCTAGTATAAACTATTCTCTGCCTTATCTTCAAGGACTCCTTTCAGCAAAGTTTATTTTAAAATGGCTGTGCTTATGCTAAGAATATATTATATTTTATTAGGGTCTCACACTCTCTGTCCTCCTCTCCAAGCTGCTCACCCAGTGCCTTGGCCTATCCCCCAGATACTGGGGACTCCCTAAGGCCCCACTCATGTCTTCTTCTGGGAGAAGTGATCAGATACTACGGCCCTCACCACGCCCTCTCTGCTGGCCAGCCCACAGTCAGCCCTGGGTTGTGGTTCATGTGCTCAGCTCTGTACTTTGAAAGAAAACCCAGAGAAGCTCACAGATGAAATGAAAGCAAACTCTGTGGGTTCGATTCCCAGATTCCTCTATGAGCTCTCTGTCTCCAGGCAAGTTAATTAACCTCCCTTAGCTTCCATTTCCTTGTCTGAGAAATGAGCATAATAACACCTCATAAGGTTATTGGGAACTTTAAATGAATTTATGTAAAGAACTTAGCACAATGCCTGAAGCATAATAAATATTCAATAAATGTTAGTTATTTTTGGCTTTTAAACCTATTCATGCTCCTGTCTTGGTAGAGGCTAATGACTCACTCGTAAGTTGAAATAGATGTGTTTTCTAGCAATCTAATTAAGAAAAGGCCTTTGAGTCTTTGAGTCACACCCCTGGGGAAGACCCCTCAGTGGTGGGGTCTTCCACCTAAACCCTCAGAGAAGACCCCAGGCTCCAGGTATGAATACCCATGTAGACATTTAGATCTGTCTGACAGGATGCTTATTTGAATTAGAGCTGACACCCCTCAGCAGGCACACACAGCAAGAGGTTTGGGAACCATAGCTCTGTGATAAAGGGATCAGGTGGAGGAAAGAGATCATCTCAGCAGGTGGCAGAGGACAAGGGAGGGGCTTGGAATCTGGGACCAGGCTGCTTGCTTCCCTCCTCCACTTATTGGCCCGTGTGCTCCTGCAGAAATTCATTTCTCTGGCCATCTATTTCCTGTCAAGAAAACTTTGGAATAGATAACCTAGATAAAAATCACTTTGTTCTCTCTCGCTCTCTTTCTGCTTGCAAATAAATAAATAAAATATTTTAAAGGAAAAAAATCACTCTGTGAGGCTGGGGAGATGGTTCAGTGGATAAGGCGTTTGCTTTGCAAGTATGAGGACTGGATCTGGATTCCCCAGCACCTGTGTAAATTAATCCCAGCACCAGAGAAAGATGTATGAGGTCAATGTCTGGCCTCCACATCTGCACACACACGTGTGCCCCCCCCCACACACAGCACTTTATCAGTGATACACACTGAGGTACTGTTTTCTTTCAGATAGCTTGAGCTTCAAGTGAGAACTTTAGATCTTCTGAGCCTTAACTCAAGTGTGCATGAAATCTGTGGCCTATTTATTCTTTCCAGACCTGTTGGCTGTAAGGAGGAGAGATGATCCCTCAGCAGCCACTGGGTGTTGAAGAGAGAGGAGAGGCTCCTGGGGATTGGGGTTCTTGGGGTGCAGGACTGGGGGCACAGGAAGTGAAGGTAACTTGGTTCAACACTAGCCCTGAGAGCTGCTTCTCTAGCTCCCTGTGCAGCATGGCTTTTCTCCCTCAGCGTGTTGACCTTTCTCTGTGTATCCACCCGTCCTCTCCTCTCTCCATGCAGTCAGCTTAACCTACTTGCTCCTCATTTCTTCCCACCATCTAGCCAACTTGTGTGTGTCCACAGCTGCCCTCGTCCTGTGTTGGCACAAACTTCTGCTGCCCCACCCCTGCCACCAACGGCACTTTCCTTCTGAGAGTCTGTCAACCGCCTTAGTGGATCAGAGGACTCCATGGATGACACCCGGTGTCTTGTTCTTACCTGTGACTGGAGAGCGGGGTCATGTGCTCTTCTTGGGATGGTGGGCCCTGAAGCAGGCCAGTATCTTAGCTATTTTTCTCATTACTGTGACCAAAAAAACTAACAAAAAGCAAGCTATGGAAGTAAGGGTGTATTTTGGCTCCTGGTTGTGAGGAATGCAGTCTAGCATGGCAGGGAAGGTACAATGGAGGGGCCCAAGGTGGCTGGTCTCATAGCACCCAGTCAGGAAAGAAGAATCAAGCAATGTTCTGCTTCCCCTGCCCTTCTTTTCTGAGGTAGGGTCTCACTCTAGCCCAGGCTGACCTGGGATTCACTATGTAGTCTCAGGATGGCCTCAAACTCATGGCGATCCTCCTACCTCTGCCTCCCGAGTGCTAGGACTAAAGAGGTGTGTCATCACGCCCAGCAAATGACCACTATTATTGTTGTTGTTGCTATTTATTTGCAAACACACACACACACACACACACACACACACAGAGAGAGAGAGAGAGAGAGAGAGAGAGAGAGAGAGAGAGAATGGACATGCCAGGGTCTCTAGCCACTACAAATAAACTTCAGATGCATGTACCACTTTGTGCATCTGGCTTTACATGGGTACTGGGGAAAAGAACCTGGGTCGTTAGGCCTTACAGACAAGTGCCTTAACTACTGAGCCATCTCCTCAGCCCCCCTTTTCCCTTTTTATCCAGCTGGTGTCACCAACAGAGAAGGTGGGTCTTTCCTCCTTCAGTTAATCTCTGGAAGAGCCCTCAGAAACACAGCCAGAGAGGAGTCTCATTCATGCCCTAGGTGTGTCTTAATCTAATCAAGCTGACAATTGAATTTAACTCTCACAAGTAGCCCTAGAATAGGCTACTAGGCAGGAGCAATCCCAGGGCATGTGGACTACATCACTCCATCTCACCGACGCTCTCCTGGAGCTCATCTGGAGACCAGATTACTGGGTAGATGACAGAAGTGAATTCTAGTTGCTGCAGAAAAGAACCCAACCCAAGATGCTTATGCAGGAATGGGTTTAATTTGGCTTAAGGACTCAAGGGCAGACTCCATCCTGGCAGGAAAATGACGGCATGAGCAGAGGGTGGACATCACCTCCACCACAGAATTGGCAAACAGTGGCAGGAAGGTGTGCCAAACACTGGCAAGGGGAAGCTGGCTTATAACCCCCAAAAGCCCACCCCCAACAACACACCTCCATCAAGGTTCTAACACCCAAAACTTCCATCAGCTGGGGATTGAGCATTCAGAATACATCTCATTTGTGGGCACACCTGGATCAAACTATCACAGTGAGCCAGTGAAAATAACTCCCAAAGCATTGACCTGACCTTTCCCATCCATTCCAAGGGTCTTTCTTGATCCAGACCATTCTTATCTCTCACTATGGATAATCCATTAACCCCCTCACTGGTCTTTTGGCTCCTAGTTTGCCTCTTCTCCATTGGAACAAATTTATTTTCCACTGAGTTGCCATTATGATCCCTCTAAGATGTCAATTTGAGGAGCTACAAGATCAAGTGCTGATGAGATGACATAGGCATCCTGTGTCTTACTGATGGGATCGTCTATTGCTGTGATGAGCTGGGGGAAGGCAAGATAGAAAGACCATAACTTTTGACTCAGCATTCCTTTTGTGATTTATTTATTTATTTATTTGAGGCAGGGTTTCCCTCTAGCCTAAGCTGAGCATTATCACTTTTGACATATATATCCTATGAAAACAAAAGCATTGGTATGTGAGATTACATGGGTCAGATGACTTATTATAATATTACTTTAGGTACTATCATAATTATAAATAACCTAAAGATTCAATAGAAAAAGGTTGAATACATTTTGATTATATCCATATCTAAAAAATTCTATACATAATTTTTTAAAAAATATTTTATTCATTTATTTGAGAGAGAGAAAGAAAGAGAGAAAGAATGGGCACACCAGGGCCTCCAGCCACTGCAAATGAACTCCAGACACATGCACCCTCTTGTGCATCTGGCTTTATATGGGCACTGGGGAATAAAACTCTGGTCCTTCTGCATTGCAGGCAAATGCCTTAACCACTAAGCCATCTCTTCAGCCCTCTATACATAATTTTTCAAATGTGTAGTTCTGTATCTGTTGACCAGAAAGTATAATACATTAGATAAGCAGGTTGCTTGACAATAGGTATCATGTGTTTCTGAAAAAAAATAGTGAAAATGTCATGTGCTTGTTTATGTTCATAGTTAGCTGATGAATAGGGACGGAGTCCTGGAAAATGACTGGGTACCTTGGGTGGGACGAGGCAGTGGTCCCCACGTTTTCAAAAACATCGGTGATGAATAGGAATGTCTTTGTTGCTTCATGCTTGGTCTCAGTTGGTAGCATCTTTTTAGGAGAAGGTGAAAACTTTAGGAGGTGGAACCTAGCTAGAGGAAGTAGGTCACCTAGGAAGGTTTTAATTGGTCCTTTCCTTTCTCTCTACTTCCTGTCAGCCATGAGGTGAACAGCTCCTTTTCCATACATTACTGCTGCCTCCATGTTCTTTCTCCCATGGGTCTGGAGTCAATGGCATCAAGGACTTATGGACTAAAACGAAAGCAAATATTTTCTTCTTTAAGTTGTTCTCTGGGGTATTTTGATCATAGGTCTGCAATAGTACCTGATACAATCTATGAAATACCTGATGGACCCATGGCCGGTGGCTGGGCCACCCCAGGGTTCCTAGTCTAGCAGGACTGGGGTGAGGAACAACAATACGCATTGCAAACACATTCCAGGTGGTGCTGACACACACTCTGGGTACCCTGAGATTCACTCTCTGCACTGGGGCAATGCGAGTGGAAGAGATTGTGAAGGTTTTCTTTATACGGCTTCGAAGGCTTTCACCAGTTTTAGCAGGAGTCTGTCACTGCTATTAATGTTGAAGAGGAGTATAGTAAAAGGAGAGAAAATACTAAATAAAAGAGAGATAGAGAAAACAAGGAAGGAAGGAAGAAAAAGAGGGAGGGTGGGAGAGAATCTCCGTAGCTCTTATCACTCTCTTTCCTGATTTCCATTCATGGCTCCCATTGCTACAGAGCAGAGTTCAAACTCATCTGCGTGGGTGGCATCAGCCTCCTAGGACTGGCCTCCTCAGTCCTGGATCTGACAGGCTTGGAGGGCCTACTTTGGAGGCACAGAGCTGCCTACCCTTCCTGAATGACACAGGGTTCTGTACATCTTTGCTTATATAGCTGCTCCTCAAATGCAGGAATGAAATTTTATTTTGGTGGTGCTGGGGGATCAAACTCATGGCTTTGTGCATGGTCACCAAATACACTGTACACTGAGCACCACCTCAATCCAGAAACTAGGTTTCCCCGCACTAGGAGCGGGCCTACTGGTGAATGAATAAATAGTCTGCACATGGGCCCTTTATCCAGGTACCTGGCTGTGCTGAGCGCCTTCTCTCAGGGGCTGGCTCTGCTTCCCCAGGTGCTGGTTTGTCTAGGAAATACGAATAAAAACCAATGGCAGGACAGGCAGGTGTTGGGAGTGGAGTGAGCTCAAGACGCACCTGCTTCTCCTCCAAGTTCTTCAGACCCCGATCAGCCTCCCCGAGCCCACTCAGTCTAAGTGGGTAATGGCCGGGGAAGATGGGGAAGCAGGGAGGTCCCAGCGTGGGGTTTCAAGCAGACCGCATCCTTCTGCTAATTTCTCTTTAGAGCAAGAGTGTGTGTGTGTATGCTCGGATGAATGGGTGCCCATGGATGTGGGTGTGTGGGCATGGGCGTGCTCATCTGTAATTAATTCCAAAGCCTCACGCTTGTGCAGTACTTTACAGTATATAAAGCATTCCACATCCATTATCTTATTAAGTCCTCATAAAACCAGGTGACTTATGCTGGGAATTTTATTACATTTTTGTGACACGCAAAAATAAAGCTAACGAGTTTGAGTTGCTTTGGACGACACCCTGGAGAATCCCCCAGAGATACAGAGAACATAGGCTCCCTGTGTTCTGGTGCTGACGTTTCCCTGGGCACCCATAGTGACCGAGTGGGGGGCAGGTCCCTTTAACATCATTCCACTCAGGACACTCCTCAAGGGGACCCAGTCACTTCCTGGGGAAGGTGCTGTTTGAAGTTTTCATGCTATAGTGGTCAGCTTGCCACTCATCATACCATGCTGAGGACATGAATGGTCTCAGTGGGGGACACGGATGTTTTCAAGATGAAGAAGAACACTCATGAACAGGAGCTCATAGGGTCTGAAGAGTTTAACTTTGAACTCTGGTAGGTTTAGGCTCCGATGTCATTGCCTGTGCTCCTAGCCATGGGCTGTTGAGCAAATTGTCCTTAAGCCTTAGTCACCATGTCCAGAAAACGGGATCAATACTACCTACCTTGATGGCTGCACAGTAAGCTCTGGGCAGTGTCTGGTGCATAGCAAGCCCTTGATAGCAATAACCGTAATGATACTGGTCATTGTGATGCAGTCAGAGAGCTCCTTACAGAAGAGGTGCCTCTTTAATGGAGTCTTGTTGTATCTCACTGAGCTGCAGAGGCCCCACAGTTGCTTCATGTAAAGATGTACATTAGGGGACCTGGGTGGACCTGTCCCCTCTGTTGATCTTTAGGGATTAGCCCTCAATGGTACTGGGTATTAGTTACTTTTCATGTTGCTCTGACAAAACATCTGACAGAAACAACTTTAGAAAGGCTTTATTTTGGATCACAGTTTCAGAGGATACAATCCATGGTGGTGGGGCAAGTGTATGTATGGGGCAACTCTGTTCTTGACGGAAGAAGCATCCAGTGTGCTTGTTCACATGATGTAGGACAGACACAGAGAACTCAGGCTGCAGTCAGAAATGGTTATAACATCCCCAGGCCTGATCCTAGTCACCTGCTTCCACCAGCCAAACCTCACCTCCTCGAGGCTCCACAGCCTCCAGAAACAGCTACAGCGACCAAGTGTTCAAACACATCAACCTGTGGTGGAATTTCACATTCAACTCACAACAGACAACAAGCATCTGGGGGGCAGGGGGAACTCTGAGAGGAGGCCAGGCTCCTGTGGACAGCCAGAGGAGACGGGTGGAAGAATTCAGGCAAGAGGATGGAGATACAGACAGTACAGTGCAGGATCTAACCTGTGGACACCATACAAACAGAAGGGATGTGAGTTAGCCAGGAAGTAGAGCCCTGCCAAGGATGGAGGGTGGGACCCACCATAAATGTACCTCCATTCATATCTCTTCTCCTATCTTCCATGCTCTCACACTTTCTTTCAATGTCTGAGTCAGAAGTAAGGGAATCTGTTTTTCCTACTTAGTAGTCGGATGACTTTAAAGGAATTCTTTAGCCTCTCCAGGCCTCCTTGCCAGCTGAACAAATTGTGGGCAATGACAGCAGTGCTGAACTCCAGTGTTTATTGTGAAAATTATATAGAAGGATGCTCCTTATCTGAACATGGGAGGAAAGGACGCATTCAGGATACTATCCCCTCGTCTCACCGTCTCACCAGGTATCAGAACAGCCACCTGCTCCAAGAAAGCTGAAGGAATGTGGGTTGTGAAAACCTAGGTTTCATTCTTTTACAAAATGTGATAGAAGAAACAGAAGCCTTGCCAGGGGAGAAGTCTGGTGTGGTGGCAGGGGCAAGCCTGCCTTCAGGACCTGGGGAGAAATGGTGGAAGACAGAGAACAGAGTTTGGATCCTGGGATCTTCTCCACAAATGTGCCCCTCTCCTCTCTGTCTTCAGTGCTCCTCTAACAGGTCATTCCAGAACTTTTCAAAATCATTTCACTCCTTTTACCTCCTTCTGGATTCAACAGGTGCTTATTTCTTTTTGTGTGTGCACGTGGAGGCCAGAGGACAATCTCTGGTGCTGTCAATCTTTGTTTAGACATTGGGCTGGAACTTGCTAAGCAAGCTAGACTGAGTGGCCAGTGATCCCCTGGGGATCTGCCTGTTTTGTCTTCCTCGGGGCTGGGATTACAAGTGTGAGCCACCGTGCTTTTTTGATGTGAATTTTGGTGATGGAACTCAGGTCCTTATGCTTGCAAAGCAAGCATTTTACTAACCGAGCTATCTCCCGAGCTTAAACATGTGATTCTTTCAACCAAAGGACCCACTATGTGCTAGCTACCATTCCATATACTTCTAGCTCTCAAACACACCCCTCTTACAGCTTTGTCTTAAGGAAAACCTGTTCACCTGTCTCCAGTGTAAGGCAGGACACACACAGACTGGGGCCCCAGGAGCACTGAGGCTGAGGCACCTGCTCACCTACCTAGCTGATGAAGAACCAGAACTGAACCTCAAGATCAGGCTTTCAGGGTTCAGCTGGACTACTTCACACAGGCTCTGGCTCTTGCTAAGACCATTATAGGGACATCTCCAAACCAAGTCACCCCCGAAGCCACCATCACACAACCTTGCTAAAGTCTCATCTACGTGGCTTTTTCTTCCTCTGAAGTCTTCTCTGGCTGTTGCTCTAGCCCCTGACTGTAGCCACAGCTCTCTAAGATTCAGTGTGTTTTCATATTTCTGAGCTTTGCACCTAGAGTTTTCACTCCCTTTCCAGAAAGGCAAAAGGAACCATCATTCCTTCTATGTGTCCCTCCTCCTGGGCTCTCCAGGCAGCATCAGTAGTCTCAGGATGTGTTCCCATACACGTGGCTTCTTCCGTGGAGACCATAGCACCTACCTTGTAGACTATTGGGATTTATTTGCTTGCATTCCTGATTCCCCCTAGACTATCAATTCCTTGAGCAGGGGATGAGTCTTATTTGTCTTTGCATCCCTGGTGTCTTATACAGTCTGTGTGAGGCACATTAAGAAAATGCCCTCCAAGTGTGTATTGAGTTAAATTAGGCCAGCTGGTGACAAGCCAAACTGCCATCCACCCCACACCACACACCTCACTTTCTGCAGTTGTTCTGTATGGAACCCCACCACAGCCCCCTCAAAACCTCTTGGGCCTCGTGACTTCAGGAAAGTTAAGCATCCGACCTCTTCCTTGACACCACCAGCACAAATTCTGGTCCCAGCCAGGTTTATGGTCTCTTAGGACCCTTTTCCCTGCTCTCCACATCAGTCTTAGTCTGTTCTGGCAGCTATAATAAAATACCACAAACTTGAAAGCTCATAAGAACCAAAACTTAGCATTCACAGTTCTGGAGGCCAAGAAATTCAAGATCATGATGGTGGCAGGTTTGGTGTAGGGACCTGTCCCCTGCTACATGGATGTCACATCCTCTCTATGTCCTCATGATGCCAGCTCTCTGGGGTCTCTCATCTCATTCTTGATGGCTCCACCCTTGCTGCCTAGTGGCCTGCTCTCCACTGAATGTCATCAGCTTGGAGATGCAGATTATAACATCTGCATCTTGCTTTTGGAGCTTCCAGACACTCAAACCGTCCTGACTTCCCTCCTGCCATGGCTCCACCTGAGAGAAGCTGGGGAAGGTTGACTGAGCTCCCAGGAATGGCTGTGGGTGGAAATCTTCCCAATGGATCAATGCTGGTCCTGTGCCGATGGAAGCCGAGGCACTATGTGTGTGGGGAGGACATCAGGAGGGACAAGATTGCTCAGAGAGCAAGGGCTGTGTGTCCTCAGGGGAGCCTTCTCTGGACCCGGAGATACCAGAAGAGCCTTTGCCAGTCTGGCCTTCCAGACCAGGCTGAGGATGAGAAGGCCATATAAAAACCGTAACATGAAATCCTCTGAAAGTGGGGACACTACCACCCTCATAGAAGGGCTATGTGTCTTGGTCACCAGAGAGCCACGCTAGCTCGGAGAAGCAGAATGGCAACCCCTCTGAGTCCAGCAGCATTCAGGTTCCATCTCTCCCCTGTCATCACAAACTTGCACCCATGGTGGGAATTGTTAATAAAGTATTTTCTTTAGCACTGCCCCCCCACATCCCGAGCATGGGCAGAGGCAGTGGCAAGCGACAAGAAGTGACTCACTCTCACAGCTTCCCACCTGGCTGTCTTCTGGCCTGACTGGCACCAGGGAGGGGTAGGACTTAGGTTGGAGCCAGGAGCCCCCAGGCATGAGCCAATGGGGCAAGAATGAGCTGCGCCTGTGGAACAGGCTACTGGATGTGACGGCTGCCAGCTTCCTCCTGAGTCTAGATTTTACCAGAACTCACTAGAGGATATAATAAATGTCCTGCCAGTCTACTTACTTGCCTAATTAAGTGCAATCTGGTATTAAGACTTCATCCCACCAAATTGGCTGTCTTTTCCCAACCCACCTAGGAATACATACATAGAGCCTGCATTGTAGGCATCCTTGGGTCTTGGACTGGGATCCTACCCACCATCTCTGATCCTCACTGATACAATAGGGTCCTGACCTGCTTGGACCTGGATGGTTTTTCTCAGAATTGGGGAAGGGAAGTATTGGGATTTAAATGTCCATAATAGACTCCTGTATTTGCACACTTGGTCCCCAGCTGATGGCTCTGTTTGACAGGTTGTGGAGTCTTTAGGAAGTGGAGCCTCTCACTGGAGGAAATGGGTCCCTGGAGGTGGGCTTTAAGGTTATATAACCCAGCTCCGTTTCCTGTCTGATCTGTTTCCTAACTACAAGTACCATGTGACCAGCTGCCTCTTGCTCATTGTTTTTCTTTCCAGGATGGACTGTGAACCCTCAAACTTCAAGCCAAAGTAAATCCGTCCTCTCTTAACTCACTTCTTGTCATTCTCTTGGTCACCGCAATGGGAAAAGTAACTAATACAGGAAGATTGCTTGGCAATCAGCTCCTGGGAAGCCTTCAGCTCCCAAATCCACCTACATGTGCAGCCTTGGCGAGGTCCTGTTGGTCTTCTTCCCTGTGGCCATTCACCCTCTCTCTCCCCTCTTGAGAGTGCCTGCCATGATCACACCAAGAAACCAGGCAGGGAAGCTGTTTGCCTGCAACTCCAGCTTCAGGAAGTAGCTCACGACCTTAAGGAGAGAATAAAGAGCAAGTTAACATCTCAACAAAGCATCCAGCCTGTGCTTCTTTTCAGCTGTAGGCGCGGGAAGTGCAAGGGGCAGTGCTCAGTGCTTGGGTCAGGGTGAGAGTTTTAACACAGGTTTAGCAGACCTCCTCAGAAATTCTGAAATCCGCAATGCTCCCAAATTGGAAGTGCTCACAAGATGCTTCGAGTAGGAAATTCTATCTCTGACCTCAGTGAAGGGACACAAACCTCAGACATACTGGAAGTTTGTACAAAATGACTTGTTGGTTATGTATGTAAGGGTTTTGAAACATTTAAGCATTCCATGCCTAGACCTGAGTCCTGGCCCCCTAACATATCTGTCCTGTCTATGAAGCTATTCCAGAAAAATCCAGAGTCTGAAACCCTTCTGGCTTCAAGCATTTCGGATAAAACAAAATTAGTCTGTAGTGGGAGAAACACACTCACTGGGTCCATTTTTTCCTCTCAAGCCTCCTAAGCTACCAACAGAGAGGGCTGCCCAGAAAGGGAGCTAGCCTTGGTTCATCTTCCCCTGGAGAGCTTGGCTGAGACTTAACACGACAGAAGATTTGTTTATCACACTTGAAGAGTGGAAAGGGTCTAGGGGAAGGGTGAAAATATCAAAATTCCTGCTAGGGCTGAGCAAAGGTTCCTGTCCATCTCCTCTCTCTCTCTCTCTCTCTCTCTCTCTCTCTCTCTCTTTCTCTCTCTCTCTCTCTCTCTCTTTCTCTCTCTCTCTCTTTCTCTCTCTCCCTCCCTCCCTCTCTCTCTCTCTCTGACTCTGTATGTGTGTGTGTGTGTGTGTGTGTGTGTGTGTGTCTGTGTGTGTGTGTGTCTGTGTGTGTGTGTGTACTACTGTCTCTCTTATTGGGCAAGGTGGTGCTGAGACACCTAAGGGAGAGGCTGTGTGTCCTCCCCCTGGCACTCAATATGCTGAGGAACAAAGCATCACAATGCCATCCCCCAGGGCCCTGGGCCAAGATCACATCTCCATCAAGACACCCCTGGAGTTCACTGTGATTGACATCACTACAATAAACAGTAAATGAGTGAATAATAATTGGCCATCTATTTGGCAGTGTTTCTAAGGTTGCCATGGTAATCACACCTTTGATTAAGCTTTATTAAGCCACAACACAGGGAGTAAGGAGGTGGGAGCCCGACCACCCTGGGCAGCTACCTGGATGTCTGACCTGTTCAGTGACCTTTGAGGGGGGGCTCTGTAATACAGGGACCAAGTATTAAGCCACCTATTTTCATTTATTTATTTTCTTTTTCATTTATTTTTAACTATTCACCTTCTTTGGAGCACTTGGGAAGGACCATTATGTGCCCAACTAGAAATGAAAATGTTTCCCTTCTGTTTTTCCTTCTTCAAGTACCGGAGGGTTTTGAAGAGACAGCTCAGCCCTTAAAGTATTGCTGAGCAAGCATGAAGACTTGAGTTCAAATCTCCAGCACTCACATTTTAAACAACAACAGGCATAGCGTTGCTGTTCCCAGCACTGGGAAGGCGAGGGAGACCCAGGGCATGCTGGCTAGCTCATCTAGCCCAATCAGTGAGCTCTGTGTTCAATTAGAAATCCCATTTCAATGGGGAGTGATGAGGAAGACACCTGATATCAACCTCTAAATACAAGTACAACACAGACATGTGTACAACACATGTCCACTTACATGAACATACATACATACATGGGGGAAAGAGAGAGAGAGAGAGAGAGAGAGAGAGAGAGAGAGAGAGAGAGAGAGAGAGAGCCTGAAAAGGGGGAGGGGATACAAGGATATTTTATTTTTTGCCCTAAGTATCTTTCCCCTGAACCATGGTAACAATTAAAATAAGAAAACTTCTGGAAAATGTGAATTATGATGGAAATGATTCAAATGAGGTGTTATTATTCTGCCTTGATGATTCCTCTTCCTACCCCCCTCCACAGCCCTCCATGCAGGGAAAGAGGTTAATGCTGTGTCATTCCTGTCCACCAGGAACAGCCTTACAGTCTCATTCCCAGGCAGGAGGAAAGGCTATTCTTCATGGGGGCGCTGGGCCATCTCTCTCTCTCTCCCTGACAAGCACAGAGAACTGACTGAGGAAATTCCTTCTCTGCTGGGTCTTCTCTCACTGAATTTGATGCCCTGTCAGTGACAGGTGGTCAGGCTGAGGGGTGGAGAAGCAGGGATCATGAGGGAGGGAAACATCCAGTGGTTTTTCTGTGCAGTGGAAACAAGAGGCTCATTCTCACACCTGCGCTAAACCTTCTTGGCAACGGTCACATGACATCAGGGAACCATGAGCTTCTGTGGCTTTTTTTTAAACTACAAAAGGTAGATATTATATTGTCAGTAGTATGTTTTAAAATACTTCTGTGCAATATGGATGTGGAACAGAGTTGCCAAATTTAGCAAATGAAAATATAGAACATAGAGTAAAATGTGGATTTCAGATAAATATCAAAGGACTTCTTTGCGTAGGTGTGTCCCAAATATCATATACATTTTATCTGGCAAAGCTAACTGAAATATCATTTTCATCCAAATTCCAGGGGGTGACAAGTTAACCCGTGATGCATCAGAGGGGTATGTATTTTAAGGGTGATTTAGGCAACATGTGAAACCCAAGCTAAAGACCTATCCAGTAGGAACTCAGTGCAAGACCTCCAGCTATTTTTATCTCCAGCAACACCAGAGGCTTTGCTCGTTAGCATAATGGATGTTAGAAATTATTTTCTTGGGTGAACCAAGTAGAGGTCCACATGCATATATATTCGGGTCAGACTTCTCACATGCACAGGCTCTTGCTGACCTTGTGTGGGAAAGGTCTATAAATTTAGCAAGTCCAATGACCATATACACTGTGGAAACAGCGCCCTTCCATTCTAAACAAGCCCTGTTTATAGCCACAAATCAGAGAGTGTTAAAGCCTTACTCCTTACCTAAAAGGGTGCTATGTCACCGTGACCCACAAGGTCAGGGGGCCAGAATGACATTGACTTTACTGGGTAGGCTATTTGTTTGGGACCAGCTTGCTAATAAACATTTTTGTGTGGGAGAACCCAACCCAAAACTCATTTCCATTGTCAGCTACCACCTATGAGAGTGTAGAAAGAACCCCCCACTTTAGGTTCAAGGAGAAGAGAATCTTGAAACAAGCAAGGTATTTTTTGGTCTTAGAAGTGTCTGAATGGGTAGAAATGGAGGATTTGGAGAAAGCTGAAGGTGATGAGCGAAGTAGCAAAGCAAATAAAATAGATTCCTTGAGGGCAAAGATGACATCCAGGAAACACTTTAAAAATAATTACTATTGTTACCATTGCTAAATGTACAGTTCAGTGACATAAAATGTTAATAGTTTTGTGGAACCATCACTACACTCCGTTTTTGGGAACTTTTCATCATCCCAAACTCATAAAAGCTCCCAATTTTGCCTGTGCCTCAGCTTCTGGAAACCACCATTGTGCTTTCTGTTTCTTCTACAAATTCGCATATTCTAGGTCCCTCATGTAGGTGGACTCATACAGCATCTGTCCTTTATGTCTGGCTGTGTGTATATGTGTGTGTGTGTTTGTATACACGTGTGTATATGTGTTCAGGTGTGTGGGTGTGCATGCATGTGTGAATATGTGTTCAGGTGTGCATGCATGTGCGTGTATGTGTTCATGTGTGTGGGTGAGTGTGCATGCATGTGTGTATATGTGTTCAGGTGTGTGGGTGTGCATGCATGTGTGTATATGTTTGTGTAGGTGTGCATGCATGTGTATATATGTATTCTTGTGTGTGGGTGTGCATGAATGTGTGTATATGTGTTCATGTATGTGGGTATGCATGTATGTGTGGATGTACATGCATGTGTGTATATGTGTTCATGTGTGTGGGTGAGTGTGCATGCATGTTCATGTATGTGGATGTGCATGTATGCATGTATATATTTGTGTGGCTGTGCGTGCATGTGTGTATGTGTGTTCTGTGGGTGGGTCTACACTGTAATGCTTCAGGGTTCAGCCTCCCACTGCACCACGTGTCAGCAAGCCCTTCCTTTTCCAGGCTGAATGATAGAAGTTGTATGTGTTTATCTGCTGATGAACTCTTGGGAATTTTTTTTTGACCATGAGTTTGGGGTCAGAAGACCAGCAGGAGTCCTGCATGACTGTGTGACCTTGGTTAAGTCGCTCAGCTACTCTCAACACACCCTTGTTTCTTAGGCTTTGGTGGTGAAGGTCAAATGACGGCCAAGCAACATGTCCTGCACAGCTGCACGACCGTTCCTTATTGACAAAAACAAAAACAAAAATGCCAGAAAATAGGGCTGGAAGGGTGTCTCTGTGTTTCAGGTACTTGCCTGCAAAGCCTAAATGCCTGAGTTTGACTCCCCAGTATCCACATAAAGCCAGATGCACAAAGTGGTGCATGCATCTGGAGTTCATTTGCAGTGGCTGGAGGCCCTGGTGTGCCCATTCTCTCTCTCTTTCTCCTTCTCTCTCCCTCTCTGTCTGTCTGTCTGTCTGTCTCTCTTTCTCCTTGCAAATGAATAGATAAAATATTTTAAGTTCCAGAACACAAACCCCTTTTCTTCTCGAAGGCTGGTGGTTACTTGTTTTCCTTCAAGGTTTTGTCTGTTTTCTAAACACGATTGAATGCAAATATCTTGAGGCTTAGTATCTTGGAGCTCAATTTCTTACAAAACTTTGAAATATTTAAGGGTAAATTCAATTAGTAAAAGTGTAATTGCTGCCTGAATAAACTATACTTTAAATTTTAATGTGCCAAAGAGGATCGTTGTATGAGCAGAAAAAGCTCCGTGTGATGCATTTTTAATGTTCCTAAACTAACAAAGTGACACACGACCTATAAAAGACACTAAAAAAATTATACTGTTGATTTTCACACCCCCCTCCAAAACCTCCTCCCTCCCTCCTTCCCTCCCCTCAACCAAAGCATTGTATTTGGACCCATTTTATTTGAAAGATTCAACCTTTCCGCTTTGCATGTTTATGAAAAGCCATCACTCTGACATTGTCCCCAGGAGGGTGAAATGACAAAGGGGGGGGGGGGCTGGGCTGGCGCTGCTCCTCCAAGGCACCTGGAAAGTGCAGCAGCTTCCCCATCCCAGCCAAAACCTCAGCTTCCTAACAGAATTGAACTGGTGCCAGAGGAGAGAGGGAAAGAGGAGGAAAGAAAAGGTGAAGTCCCCGCACACCCAGTAGCCTTGCTCTGCCTGGTCCATCCACACTGTCTGATTTTCAGCTGGGCTTCCAGCTCACGGGAGCCAGGAGGCCCTGTGCTGGCCAAGTTCTCTCACCGAGGCTTCCCAGACACTTGGAGGGCCAGTAATTACCCAGTAATTACCCCGTTGATTGCCTCATTACGGGTGACCACCTTTTGGCAGGCATTTCCCAGGAAGGTCTTTTCTCCAGCAGGCTTCTTAAGTGCTAAGGAGGAAGCAGGCAGGCCTGCTGCTCGGCTGCTGGGTCTCTGAATTGTACCCCATCATTCCCACCCTGATCAGATCCAGGTTGCCCTTGGCCCTCACCCAGCCCTCTGCTGTCACCTGACTAACTATGCTGGGTGGGTCCCACTCAAATGGTGCCTAACTCACTTGTCCTGTCAGGGAGCTTACAGTGACAAGGTGTCACCAGGAGTCAACTTGGTGTTTGGTACCCTACCTGTGTCTTCTCTGACCTCATTCTCACATGCACAGAGGCTTGATTCTTGAGTCCTTTCAAATCCAGGCCCTTGGGTGCTGTGGAGGTCTATTTACAGCCTGACTCTTTCCCCCTGTGCGCTGGGCAGGAGCAACTTTGAACACATCTCAGGTTCCTTCAAACATGTTGATGTGCTGGTGGGTAGGTTGGATAATAGGGACTTAGATACCCCAGTGCTCATGTCTCTATGCTTTTCAAACCAGCCACAGGTAAACTGGGTTGGAAGGGAATGGAGCCTGAAAAAAAAACTTGATTATCTACTACAGAATCCAAATGAGGAGATCCTTGTTTGGGGTGCTGTGGGATTCACAGCCAGGGATCTTGGGGCTCTCACTTCAAGGAAGAGTGAGAAGGCCCAGTGCCTCTTCCTTCCTTTGCTGGTGGGCATCCTATTTTGCCATATGCCAGCCTGGTACATTTGTTTGCTTGTCCCTGCCTTCCCAACCTTCCCTGCCATAACCCACGTCTCCCCCCCACAGTCTGAGGGCAGCGTGTGTGTTCCTTTGTGCTCTGCTGAGTAGCAGCCTGGGACCTCACATGATGGCATGGATGTGGTTTTGTGGGGTACACTGATGGTCCTCTCAGCTTCAGGGATTTCTCATGGTAGCCTGGGGAATGAAGGCCTCCCACCCTAATCCCCATGGGCATCCTGTCCTTTGATCTTCCCTAGCTCATTGTGCTCTTCCATACTTGTAGCAAGATCAATCTTGCCTACTAAAGATACTCCATGCACCCAGCCCCAGGTACATGTGGGCCAGGCCTGCTCCTCCCAGAAATGTCAAGGCCTGCAGGGGTGGGGGTGGAGGGGGCAGAGGGGCAAGCTGCTATTTGCACAAACTCTGTGCTCAAATGTAGGGTGGGGCCCCTACCTGATCTTATTGTCTGCAGCTTCTCCTGTCTCTATGGAAGCCACCCTGGTTGCTAAGTTACCGCAGCCCCTTTCATGCAGCTTTAGAGCCCAGCAAGTGGAAGGAGACACACAGATGGCTTCAGGGTCCTGTGCAAGCAGTACCCAGGGCTCAGGGCCAGAAGCCTTTGTCTAGAAGGAGGGTTTATGTTATTCATTCGTCCATCTGTCTGCGTCCATTCATCTGTCCATGCAATAAATACTGCACACTTCCCACATGCCAGGCTCCCCTACTGTGAGCCTCCATGCCACGTGGCTCTTCTCCCCAGTGCTCTCTGGTAGCCCACCTCCTCTCTGTCAGTTAAGCTGCCTCATAAGATGAGAACATCCGGGGCTCTGGGCAGTGATTGCTGCGTGCCAGGCACACATCTACCACTTGACTCAGGTGATGGTTCTGTTACCACCTTCATTTTACCAAGAACGTTGAGGGGCAGGGATAGCTCCAACAGTTGATTTTTTTTTAATTATGGAAGATTTATTTTATGAGACAGTGGGGAAAAGAGAGAATAGAAGCAGAGCGCTCCCAAGTTAAGAGGGGTTCTCTCCCAGTTGGGAGGGGTCCTGAAAGGGAAAATCTGGGAATCCCCCTGAGAGAAGTTAGGAGAAAGACCCTCCCCTATAAGTAGATAGGGTGTGGCCTCCAACAGTGACCTCATGTCACATTGCTGAAAACTTCTCCCTGGCCCCTTCTCCAAGGAAAACTTAAAAAATCCAAGTTCAAGCTTGAGAGGTGCTCTATCCCCCCTTTTCCTGACAGCTGGAGGCTGGGGTCCAGATGGTGAGTTTGACTCTCCATTTCTCCCCTTCGGATCTTGCCACTGACAGGATCTGGGGGGGGGGGGCGGAGAAAGAGGGGAGATATTTTTCCTCTTTAATACATGTGTATTTCTCCACTTTTGGTGATTCCGTGTGCCTTTACGATTCCCTTGGGAATCTCCCAAGGAAATCGTGTGAATCTCCTACTCCCAACCCCCCTGAACTTGCCCTGATATGAATAAATGCGTGTGATAGAGATTGCTCTCTCTCGAAGTTTGTCCAACTCTTTGGAATACTAAGATTCGGACTCTTGGGGTGAAAGCCCCGGTGTTCACCAGCAGCTACAAGTCTCAGCCTTACACCCCAACAATTGATTAAACCAAGAACTCAAGAAGTGAACCTGCTCTCCTATGTGTCCTCTCTAGTGTTGAGGTTTGTTTATATCCGACAGTGGCACTTGGGTTTGTTAGAACCTAGACACAGTCACTTTAAGAAGCCCTGCTGCCTGAGCCTAGGCAACTTTGAATTATAACTTGACTCTTATCTATGTACCTTCTCACCCGCAGCCCCCATCCACCTCCCTCCATGTAGGAGACTTTAAAGGACCACTGGCTTTCTGTATCTCCCACTCTCTCCTCCATTGCCTCCTGATTCCCTCCTGACACACCCTTCCCCCAAGAAACTCATAAAAGGACCATTTCACTGTTTGTTTTATTTATGTATTTACAAGAAGAGAGAGATAGAAGGGATACAAAGAGATAAGAGGAGAGAGAGAGAGAGAGAGAAAGAGAGAGAGAGCCTCCAGTCACTGTAAACAAACGCCACTGTGCGTGAGTACTGGGGAGATCAAACCTGGTCATTAAGCTTTGTAGGCAAGCACCCTAACCACTGAACCATCTCTCCAGCCCCGGATTCACTTTGTTCTTCAGACTTCTGGAGTCCCACCTTTCTGGGTTTGGACCCCACTGTGCCATTTTGGCTTGGTGCTGTCACTCCCCCAGTAAAGCCTTGCACGGAGCCAGCTCTCCTCTCTTACCTGTCCAGGTTAGGACCAGAGGCTGTGGTGTGAGAATGAATCAGAAGAGGGCAGGGATAGATCAAGACACATAGGGGAAGGAGGGCTTTGCAGGACTCCAATGAGAAGATGGGGTGGGGCAGGGGGAGCGAGATTGGGAAGGCTTCTTCCAGTGAGAACAATCACGTCCGTGACTGTAGATGTGCATTAAATTTCTAATTTTTTCCAATATCTGCTTTTAACAATGCTCCTTTTCTACCTCTTGGAAACTTGGCCAAAGTTTTAAATTTATTTGAATAACACAGTTCAGTGAAGTTTAAAATTCCAATCCTAAATCAGTTCTGCTGTTCTCCACCTCAGCCAGGTTTTGGTTTTGGGTGCAAACAATGGATGGCTTGTCTTTGGCGCTATTCCCACTCACTGGAGGGCCAGTTTGGGGCTGGAGGTGGAGAGGTAGGTCTGGTTACTGCTTCTTCCTCCCTCTTCTGAGCTGCGCCATCTGGTGTCAAAGCTGAGGGGAGGGACAGAGAGAAATTGGAATAGAAACAGATCTTTGTGAGAATGGCACCTTCAGAAGCCCGGGGTAATATGTTCAGAGTGAACGCATGACTAAATGAATTCAAAAGGAATAAGTGAATTTCTGATCACATTACTAAAATGGAAATGGATGTTATGGAGTGGAAATTCGTAAAAGCCAAGGATTTTGTGGGTGTGTGCAAGAGTGCTTGCACGCATGTGAGCATGTGGTAATGGACAGATAGGTAGATAGAAAGTCACTCAAACTTTTCTTCATGCTTGGTCCCCACACGGCAGGAACCAAGAGGTGACTTCTCTAGTGATTCTGGCATTGTCATGGTTTGATCCAGGTGAGCCCACAAACAAACGTGTTCTGAATGCTTGATCCTCGGCTGATGGCAGTTTGGGAATTGGAACCTTGTTGGAGGTGTGTTTTGGGGGTGGGCTTATGGGGGTTATAGCCAGCTTCCCCTTGCCAGGGTTTGGTTCCTGCCATGGTTTGCAGGGCTGTGGGAAGGTGATGTTCACCCCTCTGCTCATGCCATCATTTTCCCTGCCATGATGGAGTCTCCCCTTGAGTCTGTAAGCCAAAACAAACCCATTCCTCTGCAAGCTGCTTTTGGTTGGGTTCTTTTGCACAGCAATGAGAAAGCCTTCCACAGTCCATCCATCCTGCCTTCAGCTCCGACTCCCCTGTGGCACTGTGCTGCTCCAGTCAAACCCACTACTCTCCAGTATGTTTGGTATCTTGATGGCCACATTTGGGGGGATTCATGGGAAACATCTCCCAAGAATCTGTAGATAAGGGAGCTAACTTTGTCTGCTATAAATGAAACTTTAAGATCGGTACCAAGCAGAGATGCAAAGTCACCTTCAGGAGATGGAATGACTCCCAGGTGGGCGGCAGGACTTGACAGTAACCCGATTGAATGTATTAGCACACCTACAGGAAGCATGTGCTGATCAGAAATGACACTGCTCAGACATAATGCATAAAGAATAGAGAGTCTCCGAGGCAGCAGCCATACACAGGAAGAGGCATTGGGCAGACAGACCTGTGCGAGTATTCTCGACAGCCTTGTGAGGGTGAAGGGGGTGGGCACTGTGACCCACCACATCAGCATGCCCCCACACTTTCACTTTTTTAACTCTTTATTTTATTTGCAAGCAGAGAGAGAATGAGAATGTGCCAGGGTCTCTAGCCACTGCAAACAAACTCCAGATGTGTGCACCACTTTGTGCATCTGGCTTTATGTGGGTACTGGGGAACTGAACCCAGGTTGTTAAACTTTGCAGGCAAGTGCCTTAACCACTGAGCCATTCTCTAGCCCTAAACCCTTTTTGTTTTCACTACTTTACTACTTAATAAGAGCTTGGTAAATACTATTGCTATTATTCTGATTGCGAGTTGGCATTCTACATGGGAACGGGGCAAACTAGCCAATCCTATGTGAGGGCCTCACCATAGTCTGTCTATGAGCTTCCAGCCCTCCTCTGGTCACGTGACAGTAATAGTAACAGTAATAGTAAGCATGCATAGGGTTGTCAGGAGAATTACGCTCACTCAATCTCCGTGGATAGTTAAGTGCTCAGGGCATTCTTTCTGATATGACTATTTACTATTATTCCTATTTGTAGACCCTCTGTGAGACACAGTCTTTGAACCTCGTTGACATCTGATGTCTATGAAATTGTGTGGTGATGACAGAGGTCTTACTGAGCAATGACAGACTGCAGATACCCTTTCTGAGGGTCTTGAAGCTAATGGCCTGATTCCCATGAACTTTCACTTTGGCTTGGTGGGAAGTGCTTTGTGCCATCCAGTGGCATTGGCTAAGTATCCACACATCCCTGGGTCTTGACATAGGACACTGCCTCCATCTGAGATGACCCTGTAAGACCCAATCAAATGTCACTTGCTTGCTTGACATGGTGTTGCATACCTGTAACCCCAATTTCAGGGAGGCAGAGGTGGGAGAATCCAGAGTTCAAGGTCTTTCTCAGCTACATAGTGAGCTGAGATCAGCCTAGAATATATGAGACACTATCTCAAAAAAATAAAAACAAAGGCTGGGGAAATGGCTCAATGGATAAAAGTTCTTGCTCCTCAAGCATGAGGACCTGAGCTCAGATCCCCAGCACCCATGGAAAGCTGGAGATGGGGCCCATTCGCAATTCCACACACCTATGGTGAGATGGACAGACAGGAGACTCCCTGGAGGCTTGTGGGCCTCTGGTATATGCAGGAGAGAACAATAGAGACCCTAACTCAGGCCAGATAAAAGGTGAGGCCTCTTTGACCTTCACATATGCAACATGACATGTGTGCAGCCACATTTACACATACGAACATACTAAATATTAAAAAAAGAACAACAAAAAAGAGTCCAAAAATATCATTTTCTTTATTTTGTTACTTTCTTGCCTTTTTCTGACTTTCACCTTCCATTGCACATTTCCTTTTCTCTGTGTGTATATATGTACATTGTGTGCATGCATGTGTATATATGTGCTCAAGTGTGTGGGTGTGCATGCATATGTGTATATGTGCTCAAGTGTGTGGGTGTGCATATATGTGTGTACATGTGTGTGCATGCATTCATGTATATGTATTCTTGTGGGTGGGTGTGCATACACGTGTGTATATGTGCTCAAATGTGTGGGTGTGCATACATGTGCGTATATGTGTGTGTGGGTGTGCATGCATTCGTGTATATGTATTCTTGTGAGTGGATGAGTTGCATGTGTGTATATGTGTGCAGGTGGGTGTGTGCACGTGTGTATGTGTTTATGTATGTGGGTATGCATGTCTGTGTGTATATGTTTATATGTTTGTGTGTGTGCATACATGTGTGTACATGTATTTTTGTGGGTGTGCAAGCATGTGTATATATGTTTGTGGGGGTGGGTGTACATGCATGTATGTATATGTATTCTTGTGGGTGGATGTGCATGCATGTGCATATATGTTTTCTTGTGGGTGGGTGTGCTTGCATGTGTGTATATGTTTTCATGTATGTGGGTATGCATACATGTGTGTATATGTTTGTATGGGTGTGCATGCATGTATGTGTGTTCTTGTGGGTGTGCATGCATGTGTGTATATGTGGGGGTGGGGGTGCATGCATGTGTGTATATGTACTCTTGTGGGTGGGTTGCATGCATGTGTGTATATGTGTGTGGGGAGAGCACATGTGAGGGTGGGTGTAATATGTGCATTTGAGGCCAGAAGCCCACTTCAGTTTTCTTCCTCAGCTGTTCTCTACCTTCTTCTCTGAAACAGGGTCTCATGGTGAACAGCTCAGCAGTTTGGCTAGGCTAGCCGACCACTGAACACCAGGGATTGCCCGTCTCTGCCTCCCCAGTGCTGAGATTCCAAGCATGTGTCACCCCAGCCAGTTTTTCCATGGGCGCTGGGGATCTGAGCTCAAGTCCTCAGGCATGCATAGCAAGCACCTTACCCACTGAGCCATCTCCTCAGCCCCGCGTTCCCTTTTCTGTCAGCTTTCCATGCATCCATCTGAATGCCATAATCACGCTTGCTCATTCTACCATAGATACATACACGGGAAGTATTTGTACAGATACAGCTATGCTAGGAGACAGAGTCCGAGCCCTGTTCCTAACTTAGTCTTCAGCATCCAGCAGCTGCTCCGTTGATGTCACATACGGGGATAAAATGGCTGAAATGCGTGGCACCACCCATTCGTGGAGCTCACTTTTCAATACTGGATTGGAGTTACTCTGGGTCCTCGCTGTAACCAGGAGACCACCCAGGGATCACAGTGCACCACCCAAGAGGTCCACCTGAGAGGTCATAGTGACCATGAGTCCCAACGCAGAGCCGACACCCAGTAGCTGTTCCTATTATGCATGTGTTTGCAGCGAGCATCTCCTCTCCTCAGAGGACAGCTGGTGCAGAATGGCTGCCATCACCACCGAGATCTGCGCCCAACTGTCACTGCAGACAGCTTGTGTGAGCTGGATCTTCCTGTCCTTTTCTCTGGAAATCTTGGAGAGAACACGGGGACCCAGCTCCCCACTACTTGGATCCCCATTGAGTGTGAGGTGAACATAACCTTGGCTGTCACTGGGAGTGATGGGGAACAGGATGGCGGTGTGGCACCATAGGGAGGTTCTTGCATTGAGGACAAGGAGAATCATTACAATGACTGTTTGAAAGACAGGTTTGTGTTTTTCTCTCAGGGGCCCCAGGAAATCAGCAAGAGCAGTGGGGCTACCCGTCCTGACCCCACATCACTGCTAATGATAAGAGCTGGAAGCCCAGTTCAGCCTCCTCTTCTCCCCCTTCCCCAGGTGAGGGATGCACTTCATCTTTGGGGATTTTTCACCACAGGTTTATTTTTAGCAAGAAAAGATGTGAAATCCCACAGGTCAGTACGACTTGTTTGCTTAACCAAATTGTGTGCGCTCTCTTCTTCCCAGGAAAACGTCGAGGAAGGAGATCGAGACGGTCATCTCTGGCCATAGGAGGCACTGAAACTTCTGCAGAAGTCACAGAGTCCTAATCTCAGCGACTCTTGTGTTCTGGAGAGTTCCTCAACTGCACATTGCTCCTGTTTCAAACTCAGATAAGCTAGGGTCTTGTTTCCCAGAATGCTCTGTGGATCAGTGGTCCCAGAATTTGTGGCTCCTTGAGAACGTATCGTGGTAACACACTGCCCACTTCTGGCATGCACCTGTCTTAGGGCCTTTGCACTTGATGTGGCTTCTGATTGGCAAAGGTCTTCCTCCAGATTCCTCCTTCCATCATTTTCAATTCCTTCCTCAACACTCCATGCTCTGTTCTCTGGCTTCATTTTCTTGAAGCCCTCACCAGGAAGGCTCTGTCAGGGAGGGTTGCTGGGTCCCGCCTCCATTCACAGTAGCAGAGGGAAATGAACAGACAACTTGGTCACAGGCTGCCTTCTGGTGCTACTGCAGAGCCCCGGCTGGCATTTCACTGGGCCAGTCTCCCAGCAGACACGGTTTGAATACAAAATGCATGCCCCCTCCCCACTCCATGGGCTCAAGCGCTTGCACCCTGGGTTCCCAGCTTGTGGTACTGTTTGGGAAGGTAGTGGAACCTTGCTGGAGGAAGTGGGTCACTGGGGACGGGCCTTGAGGGCTTGTCAGCACACTTCCGTTTGTCCTGTGCTTCCTGTCTAGCAATGGATCTGGCTCTGCTCTACCCTCCACCCCCACTCCTGCTTCTCACCATGGTGAACTGCACTTTCTGGACCGATAAGCCAAACTAAACTCTATCTGTAAATTGCTTCTGGTCAATTATTGTGAGTATAGCTCAGTCAGTTAGATTTGTGTGCACAAGGCCCAACACTACAAAGAAAAGACATCAAAGCGAGGCCATTCGGAAGAGCCTGAGGCCGGCCTGGAGCCCAGGCTTGGGGACACCGAAGGTCAGGCTCTGGCCCTCCTTTCTGTTGGGCTTTCCTCTAGTGTGCGCAGTGGCTCTCCAAGGCCTCCATGGTTTGGCTCTTGCTATCTGTCTTGGCTCCTTCCGTCTGTCCACAGCCCACCTGGCCTCTGGGACATTCTCATGGTGACACCTGTGTTCCATCTAATTTTGAGAGGAAATGGGACACACATTACAGCCTTGTCCCCCGAAGGAGAATTAGACTCCGAGTCTGCAGTTCTGTTGATTCTCAAATCTCTCTGCCAGTGGCTTTCTGCGGCTTTGCAGGGCTTTCACATCTCTGTACTCATCTGACTCCTGCTTCTCTGTTAGAATCACATCTCAGTAGAGAGGCCGCTTCTTCCAGGAAGTCCTTCCTGAGTCTCCATCTGGGATAAGGATTCTTCACCCCAGGTTCTTCTTGCATAGTCATTCCTAGGCACCTGCAGTCCCCCATCCACGAGGTTTTCTGGGATTCAGTATTTAGTCTTTAAAGTCACTGCATTGCTCATGATCAGCATCCGAAAAAATCAAACAGACCATAACAGAACTCTTAATGGTCTATGTAGGGAGAATTAGTGATGTTTTGTGAAAATTTTCTTGTAGTTTTGCTTGTGCAGATCGGTCCTTTTGCTGACTGTGTCCCTTGGAAGATGCGTTTATTAATCTGGCTTCAGGTTAAAGTATTTGAAGCCATAGCTCTTCGAGGGCAGTCAAATCTAGAGAACATGGGACCGTATCTATGTCCTTTATCTGATAACCTTTATAGCATTTTATAGCTTAGCCCTCAAAAATTTTTTAATTTACTTATGGATGAATTACCTGAGCTTCCAGTGACTTCAGATACAAACAGGGTGGAAGGTGGAAGCTGCCTGTTCTCATTCCATTTCTCCTGATCACTAACTGCTAACTTTGAGTTCCAATGCCAAGGTGACCCTCATTTCCTAAGCCAACAGAACAGATGGGGATAGCAGTCTAGTCACCCCCACAGCCCTCTGGCCCAGGAGTTGTTTTTGTGTGTGTAAAGGTGAAGGTAACTGGTTTTCTTATAAGCAAAAGCTCCCAATGGGATGGAAGGGGTCCCAGAGCTGGGAATCCTCATTTTTTCTTAATTGAGCCCACCTTTTCCCATTGTGTGACTTTTTTTTGGGAGACATGAATGAAAGTCTATTACCCCCGGATAGACTGATAACAACCAAAGGAATGATTGCATCCAGGTCTAGCTTAGTGAACCATTCAAATTGCCCAGTTTTATCAATTCCCATATCTGTCTGAAAGCCCCCAGAGGCATCAAGGGATAATCTAGAGGTTATGTACAAGAGTATAGGTGACTTGAGCAGCCACACCAAGGAAAAGCTGTCCCCAGATGGGTGACTACACAGGACAACTGTCTCTCTAGAGATGTTGCACAGTTTGCAGGCAGCTTCACTGAAGAGCCTCGCCTGCCCCAGCAATTGCTTACTGCTTGTATAACCTCAGGTAAGGGCCTGGTGCACCCTGTAACTTGCTGTTAAAACTCTCATGAGTTTTCTGAGCCTCCCCCACTTCTTGCTATGAGGAATGCTTTAATCTAGAGGAAATAACTGTGCACACTTGCTTCTGGAATTCTCTGCCATCCCTGTGCAGAAGGGACGAGAGGCTAGACATCCTCCACCATAGTCTCTGTCAGGGGTTAGAAAGGTTTGGGTTTTCCCTCTTTGTCCCCTTCTGTTGTACAATTGCAGGCAAGAGGACTCTCAGGGTCTCAGCTTCCTCTGTAAAAAACAGGTGAGATGCTTGCCCTGTGGAATGGATGTCAGGACCAGAGAGCATGTTTATTACCTATGTCGGGCAACATAGGCATTCAATAACTCATTGATTTATTTATTTATTATCATTAATACACTGACATTTGTTCTTCAGTGTTGGGGATGGAACCCAGGGCCTCCTCATGCTGGACAAATACCCTAAGAGTACTTGAAAATCCCGGCTCTTGGAATTTAGGTGTCATTAACACACACTGCTCTGGGGTCCCTTGGGAGGAGCAAATAGGGAAAGCTACCACTCCTATCTCAGTGTGCAGAACACTCTTTTCTCTGTGTGGGATCAGCTGAGATTTGGCTTCGATTGGAAGGTGTGGTGGTTTGATCCAGCTGTCCAACACAAATTTATGTGTTGCCCCAGCAACTTAGGAACTGGAACCTTGTTGGAGCTGTGTTGTTGGGGAGGGCTTATAGGTGTTAGAGCCAGCTTCCCCTTGCCAGTGTTTGGCACACTCTGCTGCTGCTGTGGTCCACCTGATGTTGGTCATCCTCTGCTTATGCCATCATTTCCCCTGCCATCATGGAGCTTCCCTTCTAGTCTGTAAGGCTTTCTCTCATAAGCTGCTTTTGGTTGGGTTCTTTCTGCAACAACGAGAAAGCTGACTGCAACAGAAGGGTAGCAGAAGAAACAGAAAGAAAGAAAAGGAGTCCAGGATGAAAGAGGGGTGTGCTGTCCAGAGAAGCTGGGCTATCTAGAATAAAACGTTTCAACCATCACATTATTTTACAGTAATGGTGAGAGGCTAGGAGTAGATAATGTCACAATTCTGGGGCCTCCATTTCCATTTTTAATAGGAGTAGCTCTATATCATCCAGGGAGGAATACAAAATTAAAACACGAATGACTTCTTTTTCCAAACTGAGGGCAAACCCCTCCTCTTCCTCATCTCCCGTTCCATCCATAGGCCCTCTGCCTTCCCTGAGACAGGAGTGTACCTACTCCATCCTCCATCTCTGCACACTGGCCCTTGGGAGTTGGGGAACAGACTGTAGGGAGCCCTAGTAGGTGGCAACTAGGGGTCAAGGCTACAGGTGAGCTGATGTCCACACCCCAGTGTGTGCTGCACTGTCCCACAGGACCTCACACCTTCAAAGATTAATCCATAAAGAATTTCTAGGTTGCACAACTGTGGAACCTTAAACCCCAGGTACTGACTCACTTGGGAGTGAGGAGCACAGGCCCCAAGTGACCACAAGTGGCCAGGAGTCCAGCAAAAAGGCCTGGTCTTCAGGGGCTGCAGGACACTGCCTTGTGGCATGACTTTGCTCTTCCCTTCACCTCTGACCCTGCAGGTGGGTGCAGTGGGGAGTCAGCAGGGCCCTCTAGGCATCTGTTCCCCTCTTACTCCCCAAACCCTCGCTGTTCTGGAGACTTCCCTAAGGAAGACTGGGGAAGGCAGGCCTCTTGCTGGCCCTCCGCCCTGCCCAGGCGTGTCTCCATCAGCCTGGGCTCTCTTTCCCAGAGTCCAGGAGGGCTGTGGATAGAAGGAAGGAAGGAGCAGGAGACAGACAGCAAGACCCTTGGTGTCCCCAAGCCTGGGCTCAAGGCCTGCTTCAGACGCTTCTGAATGGCCACACTTAGACTGTTGTGTTTTCTTTACAGTGGTGGGTATTGATTGAGCCCAGGGCCTTGTGCACAAATCTGACTGAGTTAACTCACAGATTAAACTTTACTTTTTCTTAAAAATATTTATTTATTTACTTATTTGCAAGCAGAGAGACAGACAGACAGACAGACAGAGAATGGGCACATGAGAGCCTCTAGTCATTGCAAACGAATTCCAGATGCATGTGCCACTTTGTGCATCTGGTTTTGCATGGGTACTGGGGAACCAAACCCCAGGCCCTTAGGCTTTTCAAGCAAGTGCCTTAGTCTCTGAGACATCTCTCCAGCCCGAAACTCTTTCCTTGCCTGTAGAATGGGTATAAAATAATTCCTGTTTTATACCAGTGAGGAAGGAGCAAATGAGAGAAAAAACTGTTCCTTAGGAAGCAAATATTTGCCAGCATGATGGAAGGCGACATACAATAGGAACATATTTTATGCTTGCGATGCCTGTTTGGGGCGTTCCGCATTATGGCTACTGTACTATTTTTAAATACAAAAATACTGTTATTTTTTTGTTGGGGTAAAATAACTGTTATTTTCATAATGGTAAAATAATAGACTTTAACTGTTATGATTTATGTAATCCTACATGATTACTTACTAGTATGTTCAAATAAATAAAAGTAAGAGTAAATTATTATTATATTCTAATAAACACTGAATACTATTATTTCTAAAGTTGTAAAATGTGAAGTCTGACTTAGTCACACCATGAGATATACTGAAAGGAGTATTCTCTGTTCAAATTTCTAGGTTGGTTGGTTGTTTTGAGACAGGGCCTTACTATGTAGCCTAGGCTGGCCTATAATTCACTACTTAGCCTAGGATGGCCTCAAGCTCATGACACTCCTCCTGCCTCAACCTTCTATGTGCTGGAATTACAGGTGTGAGCTACTACACCCAGTTCTAAATGCTCAATTCGGCAATGTGTGCTGTTTTGAAAGCACTTTGACCCTAACCTTTCTTTATATAAAACCTATATTTTTATTTTTCCCTCTCACTTTCTAGTATTACTAATGAAGCTAAGTACAATTAAAAAATATTATTTATTTGAGCGAGAATGTGTGTGTGTGTGTGTGTGTGTGTGTGTGTGTGTGTGTGTGTGTGTGAAGAGATCACTGGGGCCCCTTGCAGCCTCAAATGAACTCTAAATGCATGTGCCACTTTGTACTCTGGCTTTAGATAGGTGCTGGGGCATTGAACCCAGGCCAGCAGGCTTTGTAAGCAGGCGCCTTTAACTGCTAAGCCATGAGCATTGTTTTTATGTTGTGTTGTGTGTGCTATTGGCCATGCATGCTGGGGCTTGTGTGTTCATAATCCCAGAGCTGGAGAGGTGGAGATGGGATCCCTGGGGCTTACTGGCCAGCTAGTCTAGCAAAATTAGTGAGTTCTAGGTTCAGTGCAAAACAGTTTTAAAAAATAAGGCGTAGCAGGTAGCAGGGCTGGGATAATGCAGGCTGGGCGCGTCAGTGGCAAGAGGCCTTGGTGTGCTCTCTCCCACATATGCAAATAAATAAATAGATCAACGGAGGGAGATACCCAACAGCCACCTTCAGCCTTTACACATGTGTGCACATATTATGTGCACACACATCTACACACACTTGCGCCCTCACACAGGCACACATGCCACATACATGTACATATAACAAGAAAAGTGTGTGGGGGGGTATCAGCAAGACATAGGAGCTAGAGAGGAGATTGGCATGCATGTGGATTTTTTTTTAAAAAGTATTTTTATTTATTTATTTGGAAAGGGAGAGAGAAAGGGTTGGGGTAGGAAATGGACACACCGGGGCCTCTAGTCACTGCAAAAGAACCCCAGATGCATGTGGCTCTATGCATCTGGCTCTACAGGGGTCCTTGGGAATCAAACCCCAGCTGTCAGGCTTTGCAAGCAAGCGCCTTTAACCACTTAGCAATCTCTCCAGCCCATAAGTGGATTCTTAAATGCATGATGGGTTTCTTGTTCACTGGAATTGGTTCTGGTTATTTGAGGGTTTTTATTTGCTTGTTTTTATGGTTGGTATGGGGGTTGTCTTTGACAAGTCTATCTGTAGCAAGCAGCTCTCCTGATGAGATATAGGCTCCCTTCAGAGTGGCCTGGCATTTCACAGCTCTGTTTGCTGGGGACAAATAGGAACCACTGAGCAAGGTCCCTTCACACAGTAACTGGACACACTGCAGTAACTGGAGTCACTCAATGCAACTAATAGCAAGGTTGTTAGGGTGTTTTTATCTGATTTGTTTTTTGTTTGTTTGTTTCGATATTGGTTCTCCTTAGTCTAGGCTGGCCTTAACTTTGCTATGGAGCAGACATGCTTGGAACTTGGGTTTCTCCTCCTTCAGCCTCCTGACTGCTGAGATGACAGGGGAACTTGGGCTTCTCCATGGATTCCAAGAAGGCTTTGGACACATAGAATCAAACTTGAGTTATGGTGCACTACCTTGCCCAGCTTGGACTGCTGTTGTAGGATTTATCCCCAGGACAGCCCTCACTGTGTTGAAGTGTGAGTTTCAGAGAACTGAAATGACTAGTCCAAGGTGACTGAGCTGGGATTAGGCTCGCACACTTGGCCAGAACTTGGATTTTCCAGGTCATATCTCTTTACATGGACAATGAACTGTGTGTTGGTATGTTTTCAGTGAGAGTAACTTCTCAGAGTGGTGAGTTTCGTCTATAGGATTTCAACCAGAAAAAAAGGGCATGGGTGGCTGGAACCCAGAGAAGGGGCTCTGAGCAGCCTGAGGAAGGAAGAGCAGAAGGGAGGAACCTCAGCATCCCATTGTGGCATTTCATTCCTGAAGTCTGGTAAATCAGATGCTCCATTTCACAGACAGCAAAACTGAGGCTCAGAGAAATTCAGCAATTTTCTTAAGCTCACAGAGTTGGGAAACAGTAAAGCCGGCTAATCTTGGCATGCTTGGATCTGGCTTTTGAATTCCATTTGGATGCTTTATGTATGGATGTCAGGCACGGGGGCTGATGGGTACAAGCCAGTGATGTGCTGGCTGGGATATAGCTCAGTGGTAGAGTGCTTGTCTAGCAAGTGCCTGGCCCTGGGTGTCATCCCCAGCACTGACAACACAGTACATTCTCAGTGACACAGGACAGCCAAATTCCAAATTGGCTCTAGTTTTCTGAAGCTTTGGAAGTCATGGAAAAAGCTCAAGTTCTCACAGATGTTGTCAAACCATTCTAAAGGTATGGACACAGAAGCTTGTTACTGATGTTTCTGGTTTGAAACAAACAAGAGCTGGGGCTGAAGAGATGTCCCCGTTGATGAGATGTTTACTCCACAAACACGAGGCCCTGAGTTTGGATCCTAGGAACCAGAGTGGAACGTGGACATGGTGGAACACATCTGTACTCTCAGAGCTGCGAGGCAGACTCAGAATCCCCAGGGCTTGCTAGCCTAGCCAAATCGGTGAGCTCTAGGCTCAAAGAATAAAGTGGAGAATGACGGAAGAAGATACTCCATGTTGGCCTCTGGCCTCCTAATACATGCGCACACATACCTGCACACCCATGTGCCCACACGCATGTGAACAGCACACACACACACAGGGATAAAAACCACACACAACCACAAGAATGGCAAAGTGCAATCACCACACGAAGGTGCCACCTTAGGAGTGACGGATGGCCTGGAAGCCCAGAGGCCACATTTCCCAAGCCAAGAGGCTTGGGCACATCACGAAGGCAGACTATACCAACAGTGACATGCTGGGACTGTAGGAGGACTGAATCCCCTGGTGGGCCTGAGCAGGACAGAGTCCTAACACCATCTAAGCCCCAAGTACTCATTTCAGTCTGGCAGTATTGTGGACTGCATTTCAGACGCTGGGCTCTGCTAAAGCCCCCAAATCCTACATATGTCATTCCACTTGCACATCAATTTCATATGAACAAAGAGGCCCATGTTATCACTGAGTAAACTGAGGCTGAGGGAAGGTAACTTCCTCTAGGTTCCATGCCTCACGAGTGACTGGTGTGGAATTAGAACGCATGTCTGACTTTCCTCAGTCAAGGAACTTTCTCTTATAATGAGGCACTTGAGCCCCCAACTTTTGATATCCATATGTGTGAATATATTTATACATATGTATATCTGATCTGCACACAAGAGTCACATATTACAAGCTTCAAAGTTCCCATTTCTGGCTTCACCTTGGAGGTTTTCCTTAAGTGACTTGAAGTAAGACCCCCGGAATCTTCAGCTTTCATAAACTCCTTGGTTCTGCCCACTTAAACAGCAGATAGCTCCATGGACAATAGTGACCTTTCAGCAGTATTTAAATGATTCTGATGCCTTCCAACTGCCATCCAGACACCTTGCCCACACTCAAGGTCAAAGCCAGTTTCTATTTTTTTAAAAATGTTTTCATTTATTTGCAAACATTAAGAGATAGAGAGAAGAGAGACAGAATGACATACTGGGGCCTCCAGCCACTGAACAAACTCCAGATATATTTGTCACTTTATGCATGTGGCTTTACATGAGGACTGGGGAATTGAACCCAGGTCACTAGGCTTTGCAGGCAAACCCCTTAACCACTGAGCCATCTCTCCAGCCCTCAAGGCCAATTTCTAACTTTAGGATTGGCTCTGTCATAGACAGCTTCACAATGCTGGGATGATCATCTAAACTAGACACATTTTAGTGGAGGAATGGGCTTATTTCAGGTTTACAGATTCAAGGGGATGTTCTATTAATGACAGAAAAAGCTGGCTTCCATTCATAAATACAAGCAGAGAGAGAGAGAGAGAGAGGAAGGGAGGGAAAGAGAAAGAACACCACCTGCCAACAAACACCAAGAAGCAGCGAGCATGAATGAGTAGCAAGCAGGATCCCCAGAGCACAGACTAGAGATCCAAGTTGCAAGTTTAATTTTAACACCAAGTCAATGGGGGACATACATTCAATATCACATGCTACTTACCTCTGGGCCTCACTCCCTAGCTTGGAATGGCATTAGGTGGTTGGTTTCACATTGGTTGCAATGCAGTTCTCAGTTGTTTCATCAGCACCCATCTAAGTGTGGCTGTGAGGGTGTTTTGTAGATGTGGCTTTATATCAGGGACATTGTCCTCAACAATATGGGTGAACCTCATAAAATTAGTTGAAGATATCAAGGGTAAAAACTAAGGTCACCCCCAAAAGAAGAATTTCTGTCTCAAAAGTACAGTATTAACTCTCGCTGGGGTATCTAGTCATTTAGTTTGCCATCAGATGTCAGAAGGCACTCCCCAAAATTGTATGGGCCAGTTTCTGAAATAACCTGTTATTTTGTTTCTCTATAGACTCTCTCTTACAACTTTCTTTTCTTCTTCTGGTCTTTTGAAGCAGAGTCTCATAATGTAGTCCAGGCTAGCCTTGAACTTCCTATTTAGCCAAGGATGACCTCCTGCCTCCACCTCCCAAGTGCTGGGATTGCAGGTGTATACCACCACATCTGGTGTCTCTGACCTCTTGACTGACTGGCCTTCACCTCTGTGTTGGTTTCTATTGATCGTCAGCTTGACAAGATCTAGAATAGCCTGTGAGGGATCATGTAGATTGTTATCCTCTGTGAATGTCTATGAAGGATTATCTTAATTAGACTAATTAAGGTGGGAAGACCCAATTTAATTGTGGGTGGTACCATTCCAAGGGCTGGGCATGTGGACTGTATAAAGGAAGAGAGTGGGCTGAGCACCAGCATTCATCTCTCTGCTTTCTCACTGAGCTGAATGTGACCAGCTGTCCTAAGCTCCCGCCATCATGTCATCTCTGCCATGATGGACCGTGACCTGGAACTATAAGATGACATAAACCTGTCCTCCTCCAAATTCACATAATAGTCATTTTAATATCTCTGATTTTTTTCATGTATTTTGCCCAGCAATCATAAGGTAACTGATACAATTCCTTTCTGTCCACTCTTCCTTCTTTCCTTCCTCCTTGTGATGGTTTCCTTCAGGTGTCCCCAACAAACGAATGTGTTCTGAATGTGTGATCCCCAGCTGATGGCAGTTTGGGTTTTGGAACCTTGTGGGAGCTGTGTTCTGGGGGGCAGGTTTATGGGGTTATAGCCAGCTTCTCCTTGCCAGTGTTTGGCACAGTGTCCTGTTGCTCTTGTCCACCTGATGTTGGCCAGGAGATAATGTCCACCCTTCTGCTCATGCCATCATTTCCCCTGCCATCATGGAGCTTGCCCTTGAGTCCCTAAGCCAAAATAAACCCATTCCTCCACAAGCAGCTTTGGTTGGGTTCTTTTCTGCAGCAATGAGAAAGCTGACTGCAACGGTTTTGGTGCCTGAGAGTGGGGTTTGTCCTAGGAGCTAGAACCCTGGTTCTGTGACTTTGGCATTTAGGAACTGACTTGCAGGAGGAATGTGGAAGGATTTGAAATCTCGGCCTAAGAGACTCCTTGCAATGCTGTAAGTACAGCTTCATGGACCATTCTGGTCAGAGTTAAAAGATCTGAATACAGTCAGAACTATGGACTGTGAGGTTTGACTTACTAGGGTGAGAAAGAACTTTGTCAGGACTGTGCCAGAAGCAGTTTGCGAAAGAGGCTTACTGCATTCCGCCTGCCTGTGTCCTGGGAACTTGTGCAGGGTTGCGTTGCATAGAATTGTACTGGTGTGAGCAGATGGAGATGGCACAGAAAGAAATGAAATCTTTGGGCCAAAACAGCTGCTCATTCAGCTGCAATTGTTTGAGAGATGACAACCACTGAGATTGGGCCAGGTGATCTGCATTGGGACAGGAGGAAGAATGCCGACTCTTTGAAGTAAGGAGCCTGAATGCTGAAGGAGTGTCCTACTCCTCAAAGTTGGCTTTATTTCCTCCCCTGGAGTAACAAGTTGGTAGGCCACCTGGTACTAGGAATATAACAAATGCAGAGAGAGAGGGTCATTGAATTTGCAACATGGTTTTGTTTTTTGAAAATGGTCACGGGCAGTGTGAAGGAGGTGTGTTGGATTACCTGTGTGGAAGCCCAGTGGAGCCATAAGGATGAACTGTGGGTTGCAATAGAGACTCAGTGGAGATGCCAGAACTATGGGATGACTGGTACCAGATGAAGTTTTCTGGGACTGTGAATAGCCGAGTAGGAGGGGCAGAACTGGAACTCCAAAGACCAGTCACTGGTTATTATGGGACTTGGAGTTATAGAGTTTAATGTTTACCCTGTCTGTCTTAAATCCTGTATTGGTTTAATCTGTTTTTTTGCTATTCTCAATCAATGATATCTTTTACAGTGTGAATGTTCTGTGCCATTATAGGTTTGTTTTTGCGGTATTACGGCTCACTTGAAAAACTGTGGGGACTTTTAGAGTTGAGCTGAATGCATTGCATTTTACATTGTGTATGATTATTTGTTTGTGGGGTCCAAGGGTATATTGTGATTGTTTGATCCAGGTGTCTCCCACAAACAAACATGTTTTGAATGCTTGATCCCCAGTTGATGGCAGTTTGGGAATTGGAACCTGTGGTAGGTGTGTTGCTGGGGGTAGGCTTATGGGTGTTATAGCCAGCTTCCCCTTGAAAGTGTTTGGCACAGTCTTCTGTTGCTGTTGTCTACCTGATGCTGGCTAGGAGGTGATGTCCACCCCTCTGCTCATGCCATCATTTCCCCTGCCATCCTAGAACTTCCCCTCAAGTCCATAAGCCAAAATAAACCCATTCCTCCACAGGCAGCTTTGGTCGGGTTCTTTTCCACTCAGCAACAAGAAAGCTGACTACAATGCTTCTCCACCCCTCTGATGTTCCAGTAGTGCCCAGTGCCTGTCAGATGCTGAGCTAAGCACATGACACAGCCTATGGACATTCTCTCTGCCCTCAAGGAGCTCACAGTCTCAGTTAGACATAAAGTCAATGAGACAGATGTAGTTCACAGATCCGTGTCTCCTTGGGGTCATTATATGACCCTTAGAAGGTGATATAACCATCCTCCTGTTAGACATGAAAGGTAGGGAGATCTGGTCACTCAGCTTGATTGCTGACTGTGCTAGAGGGGTCTCCAGACCTGCCCAGCCAGGGCTCTTTGCCTTGCATAGTGCCCTGCCCCCCAGGCTTCAGGCTGGCCTTTATCCCTCCCTCCTCTGCATTCCAGTTGGTATTTGTTTATATTTCTCCTTTGACACATCATGGCATAGCTTGCATTTCCTTTTTATTTGTTTACATAATGCTTCTTTTCTATATTATGAACTTCTCATGTGTGAGACACAATGCTTCATTCAACCCACAGTCACTCAGCATTTACAGTGACGTGGGAAAATTGTCCCTTTGTGGGGATCCACGGTGCTGAAGCTGTACGCCCACTGCTGATGGTAATCTTATGCTCCTCATTGGGTTCCCTTGGGCAGTTTACCTAACCTCTCTGTGCTTTGCCTCTGGCATCTGTAAAGGGAGGACCCTCATCCCCAGGGTTACTGCGAGGGATAAAGATGTTAATTTATACCTAGTGCTTAGAATGGTTGCAGACACTCAAAAATATTAGCTATTAATAATAATTATTGTTATTGTCAACATCTGAGCAAAGAATAAGTGTTTCCTAAATAGATGTCTGAATGACTAAGTGTAGGATTCTTATGACCTCAGAATTACCCCACACAATGTTTGCTAGAGAGCTGGAGTGTTCCAGTTGGCAGGAAAGCATGAATACACTTGTAGTCTCTGTGGGTTCCAGTCTCAGCTCTGCCGCTAACTGGACATGGGTTGGACAAGTCATCAAACCTCTTCACCATGTTGGGGCAGATGTTTCTCTTTTGGTTTACAAGCATGACTTCGTTCCTCATGGCTGCCTGTTCATGGTGTAGGGGGCAAGGTGGTACACAGGTGTGATCCAAAGCCCGCAGGATGGACTGCCAAGACCTGTCTATGAATGGAGGGTGCCCACAGGTCTGCACTTGCTGGCTTTGGTTATTAGCAGTGAGGATCCTGATACCAGATTTATAAAGTCAGCATTTGCTGAGTGGCCCATTGTGACAGGCTCAAAATAGCCTTACGCCTCCGTGCGGGGTATCAGGCCTTCTCCTAATACCCTGTAACTTCATACTCAAAACATCAGCCAGCTATTGTGTAAGTCCAATGACAGCAGGTTCTTGCTACAAATCCTGAAAGCTGTCTCTTGGATACCCTTAACGTATTCATAACATTGGTATTTATGTATTTATCTCCGAAAACCATAACCTTGGAAAAAGCATTTAGGGGAAAGAAGGCTGTAGTGATTAAAGAAAGCTCTGTTCATTTGAACAACATTAAATACAACTGGCATGATGACAACTGTGAGATCTGATAGAATATAGAGAAGGCTGCAAATAAAGGGCTTGTATTTTTCCCTGATGTAACATAATGGTCACATTTTTCTTTCACAATGGTTTTGCCGAGATAAAGAACAAATTATACTGATTTGATTGCTACTTAGAAATACTTAAAATTGAAAAAGACAGCAGGTGGGCCTGGTTAGAAAGGATGGTTATTTTAGCATAACAGATGCATGCATAAAACATCGCCCAGCCAATTTTTTAATCATAAGACCCCCCAAACTTTTCCCATACTACTTTTCCTTAGGATATGAGTAAGTGGGGGCAAATAAGGGGGTCCAATTTTAGGGCATGATCTGGGCTGAAAGAACCAGTCAGCCGCAGAGAGCTTCTGCCAGAGGTGATTTCTGGGTGGAAGTGAGTCCAAAACCTGGCAGATTCCAGAACAGAGGGCAAGCTGAACCCGCAAACCATAGACACGTAGGAGCCAGGACACTGGCAGGCAGTGTTGCAAGTCATAGAAAACAGGACCCTGTGCTTTGTTATTTGTTCATTTGTTTGTTGAAACTAGGTCTCACTATGTAGTCCAGGCTGGTCTTGAACTTTTGACACTCCTATCTAATCCCTCAATTGCTGGGTTTACCATCATGCCTCACAATGCCTGACAACTCTGGGCTTTTTTTTTTTCTGTATGTGTGTTGGTGTGTATGCATGTTTGTATGTGAGTGTGTGTGCGCGCACACACAAACAGAAACACACCACACACACACACACATTACAGAGGCCAAAGGTCAATGTCAGGTGTCTTCCTCTGTTGTTCTCCCCCTTATTCTTTGAGTGTCTCTAACTAAACCCCAAGCTGATCCTACCCCACCATTTCCATCATCTTGCCTGGGTTTTGGGGATCTGAACTCAGGTCCACTTGCTTGCACAGCTGTCCTCCCATCCCAGGCCTTTTGAATTCTGTTTTGTGATTGCTGGGGAAGGTGTAGGTTGGCTTTCTCAGTCCCTCATTCATCACTGGGCCTTCTCTGAGGGGAGAGAACCACCAGCTATCCTGCTTGGCTTCCAAGAAGCATGGATTTGAGATGATGTGCCCATTTGCCAATCCAGACAATGCCTCCCAGGCTGGCAACCTGACTTCCTCCTGCCATTGGTTCCATTTTCTCAGTTGGAAGGTGTAGGAGCCATTGACTCGTGCAGTTGTTTGTTTAAAAAGATGAAAGAACTCCTTTATTCTGGGTGAGTGAGTCCTAGAGTTGGGTTCTGTAGAAAATGACATAGTTTTCAAATGGCAGGTGTGCAGCAGAGGCTAGCTTTGTCTTGCTTAACACAAAGCCTTCTGATCTTTACTCTCAACCAGGCTAACAAAGGCGGGCAGAGCTGGTGGCCTAAGGAAGCAGGAGCATTTCTGGCAGGAACCAGGCCCAAAACCCCAGGATCAGATAAAACACACTCCTCACAGCACCCCGATTCTCCTGGCCTACTGTCTTATTTTCTTGGTTTCTTGATGTTGGAAATCAACTCAGTTTATGTTTTTTTTCTGAGTGTTTGGCTAGTCTAGTTGTACAAAGGGCTCACACAGATAAAACCATCTCTAGTTTCCTTTATAGGCTTTTTTAAAATAATAAAATAAAGTTTTGATTGTAAGATAGTTCTATATTCACAGTAGTTTCCCACATACCTTACTGTGGTTGGTATCATACACTGGCCTGCTAAGTTGTTCAGAATTTAAAACATTATTTGATATGTTATCAACTAAAGTGATACTTTGATGTTTTATTCATATTTCCTTAGCTTTTCCTTTCTTTTTCTTTCCATCTCTCCCTCCTTCCTTCCCTTCCTTCCCTCTTCTTTCTTTCTTTACTTTTGTTTGGAGGCAGGGTCTCTCTGTGTTGTACAAGCTGGCCTTGAACTCGAGATCCTCCTGCCTTCACCTCAAGGGCTGGAGTCACAGCCACACCCAGCACCGCATCAGGAACATCCCTTGGTGTCTTCTCTAGGCTCTGATAGTTTCTTGGACATCTTTTTATATTTTTGGTGGCTGACAGTTCCAAGGAGTACTGGTCAGGTATATAGATAGAGTACCAATAGCGGGACCTCGTGATTAGATTGGCGTGGGGTGGTTTGGGGTGTGGAATCTTGAAGAGGAAGTGGTGGGTCATAACATCTTATAAAGGTCTTACCACCAATGTGACATCACTGTTGAGTCTTGAGCACGTCACCGGAATGGTCTTTGTCGGGCTTCTCCACCTTTTCATGTGCATAGCCTGGAAGAAAATCACCTTGTGCAGCTCACATGTACGGAGTGAAAAGTTATGCCCATCTCTTGTTGAAGATAGAGTTCCCGTGTAAGTTATTTTCTTATCTAGAATGTCTTTATTTCTTTCATTCCTTTTACTTTCATAAGTCTTCTCCAGTAGTGATCCTGATCACAGAATATCTTTGTTTCTTTAATTCCTTTCTTTCTTCCTTCCTTCCTTCCTTCCTTCCTTCCTTCCTTCCTTCCTTCCTTCCTTCCTCTCCCCTTATCTCTTGTTTTCTTCTCCCCTCTCTCTCACTCTTCTTCTTTCCCCAGTCATTTATTTACATCCATATCAACTCATAGATACTTATTTTAGATTTTGGGGTTTGATAAACTCTTATATTATTGGTTCAATTACTCATATTGTTCCAGCTTTGACCATTGGGTACTCATTGGGGAAGCTCCTGAGTACCTATGACATGCCTTATCCTTGTATTTTTTATCATGCCCTTGTCACTATGAAATGCCCCAGGCTTATTCTGTATATTTCCTTCCCTGGCCCTAGAATTAGCCATTTCTCCACAGAGTCCTGGTTGCCGTAATGGGGAAACGGTACTTAGAACCCAGGATGGTAGAGCTAAGGATTGCCTTTTAAAAACTCTCCTCTCTCCAGGTTCCTTCATGTCTACAATAACTTCTCCATCCTTTCCCAATGTCCTGTCATTAGCTGAAGTTACCTTTCAATCTAATATTTCCCAAAGTCCCCATATAAACTGTAAAGTCACCCTGATCAGCCACTAATGAAGCAATGAGGGGCACCTCTGTGCACCCATATCCAATTTTGTCCCTCCTGCCTCCAGTGCAAACCACAACTCCACACTGAAAAGTGCATATTGGAGCCATGTGGGGAAGATTGAGTGTTGTTTCATGAGGATCAACCACACAAAATGGGCCACTTGGGAACAAAAAGAATTCCATCATTTGGAAGCCTTGGAAATGAGATGGGGTGAGGGCCAGCCATGGCTTAATAGAACATGGCCCAGGGCAGCGCCTACACTGGATCCATCTGCATTCACTTGGGTATCTTTATGCCTGGCTGGACTTTCTTCCTGTCTCTGCCTTTCACTTTCCTAAGTCTTCTTCAGTAATGATCCTGATCACAGAAGGCCAGGAAGCAACAGCTTTTAGGACAATCTCATAACATCACCATCAGGAAAGAACTTAAAGATTGTGTGGGTCATGCTCACATTCTGTGCCTATACCCTTTTTTTATAATGTCCCCATCCGATCTCAGTTTAAATTCCTTTTCTGTCAGGGAGATTATTACCTACTCTGAAAATAATCCACAGCTTTGGGCAATGATAGTCATTAGAAACGTCTTCTTATGGGACTAAGGACATAGCTTTATTAGAAAAGTGCTTGCTTTGTCCACGTGAGGACCTGAGTTTGATCCCCATTACCCATGTTAAAACTAAGACTAAAGGCATTAGTACAATAGGAACCTTCCTCTTGGATACCAGTATATAAAATATAAACTCCAATTAAAGGAAGTAGATGGTTCAGACCAAAGTGCCCAGTAGAAGGTGGAGAAAGCTTAATCCAAAAACTATTGGCTCTGGTTTATCAATCCCAAACCGTCTACCCTGCAGTTGGCCAAGATAATCCATGAGATTGCCAAATCAAGTCAAGCACTTTGTTACCCAAAAAGCTAAAAGGTAAGTCCCTGTTGCTGAAGATACCACAGGCTGCTGTCTCTGGACACTGCGAAACCATGTGGGAACTAAGAGGAATGTCAGTCCTCTTAGGACAAATCCTTGTGGCACTGGAAAGTGCTCCAGGAGCTATTGGGTGATATTGGTCACCAACAGCATGAATAAGCAGAGGACCCAGCAAACCACAAAATCCACCAGCCAGATAAGAAGTACACACCTATGCAACAGTGGCACACAGCCTAAGCAAGCAAACAATTGTCCTCCAATTGGATATGAAGCCTGTTCAATGGGAGATAACTCATAACTGGTTCTGGGAATGAGGTCAAAATCCCATGGCCAGGAAACTCACAAAACCAAGAGAGAAGCCCTCATTGTTCTCTGAGTAAGTGTAGTGGGAATGTACATCAAAATGTCTCTCAACTTACTATGCATATCTCCCTGTTGTAGTTTGATTGAATGTCCCCCAATAGATTCAAAAGTGTACAAGTTTTTCTCCAGCTTCCTGGCTGGAGGAGGTGTCACCTTGGCCTGGCCTTCAGCCCTATGGTATTTCTGAGGTATTTCTGAGGTGAATGTGAAATTCCAGGGGTACATATGCAAAGAGCAGTCACAGTTCAAGTCTGGAGCTCCTGCTGTTTGGTAGTTAGATTGTGCTTGCTTGAGTTGCTGGAGATGGCTCTCTCTCTCTCTCTCTCTCTCTCTCTCTCTCTCTCTCTCTCTCTCTCTCTCTCTCTCTCTCTCTCTCTCCTTGGATCTGTGAAGTAGGACCAGCCTTTTCTTGAACTTCCCCTGGATCTGTTATTTCAATGAATACTTACCTCTCCAAACTGTGCCTGGTTTGGAGATTCATCCCAGTGGCACGTGGCTGACTATGACACTCCCTTAAAGCTGCTCTCACTCTTGGTTGGAGAATCTGTTTTCATTTACAGATAACAGAGATTTGATCCACCAATATGATAAGAAAAGACAGCTGACTGCTCACTATGAGATGTGCCACCTCTACTACATTTCCTGGGATCCAGGGACACAAGTATTGCTCCCAATGCTCTCCTGACAACTGCCTCCAGGGAAACAGCAACAAACACTGTGATGGACTGAAACACATTGTAACAGAAATATAGCGACTGCAGAGAAATCAACCCTGAAAAACTGCTAACACACTCCCCAAGGCTCAGGGATTGTTGTGGAAGAGGGGCGTGGGAAGATTGTAAGAGCCAGGGGTGGGTAGAAATATCCTGAGGCATAGTACTCAGCCCCAGAGATTGACAGGAGCCCTATGACCCAATGACCCTACTGAGGATGTCCTGGGGAAATGAGGACGGGGAGAGGGGATATAGAACTATGAACTTGGTAGAAGTAAGAATAATAATATGCCAAGTGTCATGGCACATACTTGCAATCCCAGCATGGGAAACAAGACAGGCAGGTCCCTGGGCTTGTTGGCCAGCCAGTCTAGCCTAATGAGACAAGTTCAAGGCCAATGAGAGACCCTGTCTCAGGAAAGGTGGGTGGTGCCTGAGGAATGACACCTGAGATGTCCTCTAGCACCCAAGTGTACATGAATGTGCACAGAGGCATACAAGATAAATTAATAAAAATAAAGAAAATTCTTATGTTCCTCTTGAATATATTCCTAGGTAGCCTTCTCTTACTGACACTACTGTGTCTCTCCCCGGGGGCTGCCACATAAAATAACTTAACTCCTTCTTCCTCACAGCAGCCCTTCATATATTTGAAAGAACTTTCTTTTCTTTCCTTTAAGTCTAATTCTATATCTGAACATTTTCTGTCTTTAATATTCTTTGAAAACATGATCCTTAAAGGCTTCATAATACCCCATTGTAGTTATGCACCATAATTTATTTAACCATCCTCTTATTGTTAGTACGGAGATGGTTTCCAATTTGGGGTTATTATATATAATATGCAGTGAATGTCGTGTGTATCTTTGTCTGTATTCCAATGATTTCCTCAGGGTGGATTATTACAAGTAGTGTTAGTGGGCCAAAGGGTAACTGTTAGATTGTATTTTGACAGAAAGTAGAGCCTTCCTGTTATCTAAAGAGATCTGGGGATCGTTGTGTGATGTGAATGCTGAGACGAAATTGTTGTGTGGTTTGTGGGAGCCAGGAATCCACGGAAACGTGGCTCAGGGTAGATGATTCTTTGCAAAAGAATGGTGTTGTCCTCTTTGACGTGAAAGCAAATGGCTAACGTTTAAAGGGAAATTGACGGATGTTTGGGTGGGGCTGCATCATCTGTAGGTGAGACCACTGGCCAGTTAAAAGCACCTTCTGCCAATGGAAGGATACTGGGAGCAAGGCTGTGTGAAGACCAAAGCCAAGCTGTCCACAGTGAGGTATGAGAAGCCGTCCTTTGGTGCAATGCTGACGTCACACATTCAGATGGAAGGATTACTGAGGACTTCAAATTAGATAAAGGGACAGACTCTGAACAGAAAGAAGGCTCTTATTAAACTGGCACTGTGCGTTCTGAGTGATAGATCAGTGATGTCTTGGCCATTGTTTTTAAAGGATGTGAGATGAAACACATGCATGAATAATGCCGTTTGAAATCAAATGGTAACCGGCATGACACGTGTTCTGATGAAGCATGTAGGCATTAGCAGGTGAGAGAGCCAGGATTAATGGACTCTGGTCCCTTCCACACAGAGCCAGGTAACCTGAGATCAACTGGCATCTCCAACCTCAGCTTCCTCTTCCGGAGGATTCTCACTGCATAGTCTTGCTCTGAGGATTCCACATGGTACGATGCAAATAGTAGTTTAGTATCTATCCTGTAGACGGGTGTCTGGTTAACTCTCACCATTGTTGCCATTTTTGCCCAAGTGTGTCTGAAAGAACTTCAATATCTACTAGGAGTCAAGGCCACAAGTAATGACAGTGTTGACTTATTTCATTGACATCAATAATGTTATTCACACAGAGTTGGTCCCAGAAGGTCAAGCTCTCAATGTATAAATTCTGAAGCATTTGAGAGACTTTGTGCAACATAAAAAGAGTCAAATGTGACCCCTTGCTTTGGAAAGGCTCTGGGTTAGAGGGATGAGAGGAACTAATGTGTGTTTTCTTCTTGGACTTTTGAATTTTAAAGTACATTTTATTGTGGTAAGAACACTTCACGTGAGATCAATCCTCGTATCAAATACATTATGTCTATAACACATTGTCGTCGACAGACCGACTCTTCAATGCTATCAATGTGGCCCATTTTGGACCAAGCTCTTCACATACCTCACTTTATTGCATCTTTTAGAACAAGGCTAAGAGATCGTATTTATAATTGTATCTTTATTCCATTTTCATAGGTATAGAAAATTCTAGAACCACACCACCTTACGTGGCTTACTGAGAGTAATGTAAGAAGCAGCTTGTCATTGGATCCTGGATATACTTTTTTGTTGTTGTTTATTTGTTTTGTTTTGCTTTTCGAGGTAGGGTCTCACTCCAGCCCAGGCTGACCTGGAATTCACCACCATGCCTGTTTTCTGAACAGACTCTTGAAATCTCATTTGTTGCTGTTGTCATAAAATGACAATAGTTCTCAAAAAGGAAAAAAAGAAGACTAGCCAAAATGTGGTATTTCCCACCTTGATCATCGACTTTCTTCAGTTGAATTGTTTCTACAAGACTTCGGACACAGGGCTTGCTGTGTGAGCCAAGGACCTGAGTTCTGCCCCCAGCACCCAGGTGCAAAGCTAGGGCCGGTGGTACACAGGCTGAAGGAGAAGGAGGCAGAGACCGGGGAGTGCCAGACTTGCTAGTCAGCCAGTCTAACCAGAAACTGCTGTGAACTCTAGGAGACCTTGCCTCTGGGGTCAGAGAGCAATAGAGAACACAGTTTGGGCACCTGCACACAAGTGTGCGCACACAAACCACATACCGTACACACATGCAAAGAACGTGGTGGGGGAGACTGTCCAGAGGCATGGCACCCTTCAGTAACAACACACTTGGGCCAGGAAGACTGGGCTGAGTGCTAGGCTATCCAGGATCCCCTGCCACAAGGACTAATACAGACAGCCCACGGAGGAGAATATCCAGCTGATCGAGGATGGGGAGGGGGGAATTGGGGAATTGGGGATAACAACTCATTATTTGCCCACTAAATAATGTAACTCATTATGGACAATAAATATATATTTTAAAAAAAACGACAATCAAAAACGACCTCAGACTCTGCCACCTCTCTGTTCCCGCTCCAAGGACAGAGATTAGGCTTCTCCCAGACCTGGGGAAAGGCACAGATGGCCTTACAGAAAATGACCTTTCCCTTTCTGCCCTCCTTCCCTCTTTTCCCTAGGGTTATTATGCAGTATTTTCCTGGGGACCCTTTGTGGATTTCTTTGGAAGGCGAAGGGCATTAATCCCTCTGCTCTCTGGCCTCTGGGTGTCTGCAGTTGCCACCAGGACCTTTGATCTGGTGTCCCTCCTTCAACTTTGGTGTGTCCCCAGGGGAATGCCATCCTACCTGAGCCCCACCCCCACCCCGATTAATGGTTCAAGGGCTAGTTGTAATGTTCTTATTCTAACACTTTCAGAAGTGTGTACAGTTTCTTGAAGAACCAGAGGAAGGAAGAATGAAGGGTTGCAAAGTAGCTGTAGCTGGCCCACCTCGTTCCCAGCGTCTCCTCTGTGCTTCACTCTCTCTGGGAACAAGTCTCTCTCGCCTTCTGAGGAGTTCTTGGTATTGGGCCCTCTGAGCTCCCCTCAACCAGCCTGCCCTGGATGGCTTATCCCAGGATTATCCCCAGCACTGCTGGCTCTGGGTACCCAGCTTCTGTCTGAGCTGTGGTTTGTTTCAAGACTTTCATATGACTCCTTTATGTCTTCTATGTCTCCCATTTGTGAACTTGGCACCCCTGTCAAGAAAATTCAGCATTCAGGCTAAGGGAAACAAGCATTGTTCCTCACTGCAATAATCTGCCAGGGTCTGTAGTTGGTCTCTCTCTCCCCGCTGGGATAATTACCGAATCCATTGGATTCAAGGTGAAGCTTGGATCTTCAGCTGCCTTCTTAATAGCTCCAGAATCTCTTTGCTCTTCCCTTCTCTTCCTTTTTCTACCTTTGTGGCATGTGTTCATGTGCGCATGTGCAAGTAGAGGTTAGAGGGCAACTTGAGTCTTTGCCTTCCACCTTGTTTGAGGTAGAACTTTCTGCATACACCTGGCTAGCTGGAAGAGGAGTTTCTGGGGATTCACTTGTCTCCACCTCCCATTTCATCATAGGAGTGCTCCCACGTCCAACTTTATGGGCTGCTAGGGATCCAAACTCAAGACCTCATGCCTGCTAAGCCATCTCCTCAGCCCCTCCCTCTCTTTTTTTCTATTTCTGTTTCTTTTTTTTTGAGACAAGGTCTCATGAATCCCAGGCTGGCCTTATACTTTATGTAGCTTACATGACCTTAAACTTTGATCTTTCTGCCTTTATCACCCAAGTGCTAGTATTACAGTTGCATATCACTCTGCCTGGTTTATTTGGTACTGAGGATTGAACTCAGGGCTTCATGCACGCTAGGCAAGCATTCTACTAGCTGAGCTGCATCCCTAGCCCCGAGAGTCTCCTATTTTCTGATGACATCTGTCTGAGAGTTATGAAAGAAAAGCCCAGTGGCTCAAGCCAGCATGCCTGGATGCCCCTGGAGACCATCAGGAAGCCCCTTTCTGGAGCTGTCTTTTGTCACAATGCATTCCGTCTTATTCCAAGAGAGATGTTAGGAAGCTGCTAAGGCTGCCTTGCCAGAGTAGGAGCAAGCAGGTATTAAGTGGAGTCAGCCAACTCATGTTCACTTGAGTCTCCTTACAGCTGATCCTGTCCCCAGTACTGGCTGTGGGGAAAGACAGACCACTTCCTGCTGAGCAACACTAGTGAGTCATCAAAAGTCACTTCTCCACCTGTAAACGCAAGATGAAAAGGAGACCTTTCTGATGGCGTTGGTTTGAAAAAAAAATTGAACTGGAAAGTGTATTGTGAAATGTCAGGTGTTTTAATGTTAACTATTAATAGTAATATGTATTATTATTAGCCTATGATTCCACAGGATGCTTTAGCAACAAAGAACAGAAACTCAGAGTCCAGCTGGTTTAATAACAGGGAGATTTATTCCCTCATATAACTAAATCAAGGTAAATCAGTCTTGAAGGTTGGTGGGCTCAATCCCTTGGGGGTGTTACCAGGGGCACAGATTCCTTTTGTTTCTGTGCTCTACCATTTTCAGCCTGGTCTAAGATGTTTAACAGGTCTCAGCATCATGGGACATAGTGGTTCTAAGGAAGCAGAGAGCTCTCTCCTGGAAGTAAGAAAGCTTCTCCACACCTTTTGGCAGTTTTCTCCTCACACTTATTCTAAAGAAATTGGTTCATATGCTTATTTCTAGAACATTCAATGGCAAAGGAGCACTTGGATTTGTTGGGCTTATGAATGTGGGGAGGGATGGTACTAGACCATATGGATGATACCAGGTATTAGCTTTCTGTTGCTATGAAACAATACCCAGATAATGGATTAAAGGAGGAGAGATTCCTTTTGGGCTTGGTGTCAGGCTCCAGAGGGTTCAGTCCTGATCTTTGGCCTTGCTGCTCTGGACTGCTATTGAGGTAGAGTCCAGGAAATGAAAGAAAGAGATGGGGGGGGGGGGTTTCTAATACTGTCCTCCAGGACACACCTCCAATGACATAACTTTCTTTCACTAGGCCCCACCTACTAACTAAGGGTTTCAACACCTCTCAATGGTGCCACCTGTTGGCGGCCAATACTTCCAAAACAGTCACAGACCCTATGGGGGCCCAGTCCTAAAGAAGGGAGAATGGGTGCTGAGGAGGCCGTGGCAGGATCACTCACAAACTATTATTATCATTGTAACCATTAGACTCTATTCTCTAAAGGCAGGGACCATTTCCACGTGCTCAGGTGTGCCCAGTGCCTCCCACAACACCTGATACATCAATGAACTAATGACAGGCGACATGAGGTCTGATGGGGATACCACCACTTATAGGAATATGTGGGGCTGGACCTCACTATGTAATAGTTTCCCCATGCTGAATGCCAGGGCAACTTCTCCTTTGTCTTTGTTCTTTGACCTGAATACAATGTCTCCCACATAAGTGCTCCCTAAACACATGTTTAGTGAATGAATGACCCATATTTTGCAGAAGGAATTGGATTTTCAATGCTAGCAACAGATATTTACAGCTTCTTCCATTACAGGTATTGGGAGGTGTAATCACTTTTAGCTCTTAACTCCTATAATCATCACAACTGAGGAGTTAGGCACTACCTTTGTTCCTATTTTAGGGAGTCTTGCTATGTAGCCCAGGCTAGCCCCAAACTTGAGACCCTCTAGCCTTCGCCTCTCAAACACTGTAATTCCAGGAGAGGTCTACCATGTGAATATCTGCTCTTAGCACAGTGTCCACATAGCTACCTGTCTTTTCTGGTCCTGACCTTGCCTCTCCCGTCCTTCCGGATATTGAAGAAAGAACACCTGTTTGGTGAAAGAGCTGAGTCTCCTTACAGCTGATCCTGTCCCCTGTACTGGCTGTAGGGAAACTCTCTCGTTGGCATGCTGGGAACATTGTGGAACCAGGGAGATTTCAGGGCAGATCAGCCTGTGCTCTGCCTCCTGTAATGATCACAGACTTGGGCCACTTTCTGTCCATATTCCTTGGCAGAGAGATGGCTCTGCAGGAGTGCAGCTATTTTCCAGAGGCACCTGCTGTACATCATCGTTTTTCAGAGAGTGCCATGTCACATCCCTACCCTGCATTCGTCAAGAAAGGGGACCATCTCAGGGCCAGAGCTGTGCATAGCCAGGAGGAGTCAGGATGTATCTGTGGTGGTGTTCTGTTGCCTGACTGACTCATCTGTTCATTTTCAGTGTGTTATCCTCAGGAAGCCCCAGCTTGGGCCCCTTGGAGATTTCTGTGGAGAACTGGCCTCCATTTGAGCATTTGGTTCTATGTCCCAGACTTGATCACAATGTCCAAAGGATATTGGGCTGGAGAGGTTTCTCAGTGGGTAGAGTTCTTGCTGTGCAAGCTAGAGGACCTGAGTTCAGATCCCCAGCAGCCACATAAAACTTTCAGACATGGTGGCACATGCCTGTAATCCTAGCTTTGGTGAGGCAGAGATAGAAGGACCCTTAGGCCTTATTGGCCAGCTATTCTAGCTGACTTGGCGGGCTCTGGATTTAGTATAAGAACTTGACTCAAAAAACAAGATGGAAAGTGACCAAGGAAGGCACACAATGTCAACCTCTGACCTCTGTATGCATGCCTACACATGTGTATACCCATCCTCATGGACATGGACCCACACACATACGAACACATACACACCACACACATGCACATGCAAAAATGGAAAGGTCAATGAATTAACAAAAGCAATAATAACAACAATAACAATCACTTATTGACCATTTCTTGAGAGCCAAGCACCATTCTACTGCTCTAAATACTTTTCAGGTATGAAAGCATTTATTCCCAGAAGCAAGAGCCTCTTCCTGACTTCACTATGTAGCTAAGGAAACTGAGGCATTAAGACATTCTGACACTAGTGAGTGACCAGGCTAGACTTCAAGCACTAATATCTGGCCCTGGAAGTCACATGCCCAGTGAGTGATCACCCGTGTTCCCTGGGCCCTGGACACATGCAGACCCTATTCTTAGGACTTCTCATGCCATCTTGTTTCATCCTCAGTGAAGCCCAGATAGTCAGAGCTATTGGTATCTGAAGAAACTGAAATTGAGAGAGGTTAACTGTCTTGCTCAAGGTCACAGGGTAGTTAGGATTGAAATAATGGCACCTTTCTTGGTCCTTAGCTTCTGTGTCCAGTGTCCCCTCATCCCCTTTTGCCAGGAGTGAGATTAAGTTGTCAGCAGAAGCAGTTCAACTCAGTGTGTGCCTTGCATTGACACCGCACCACCATTCCAGGCTTTTCCTCTGGGAAGATCTTCCTTGGGTCCAGAAGGAATCTGTCATAGAACCTAGAATAGAAAGTGCTTGCATTGATTTCTCTAAGCAGGGCTTTCATACAATCCGAGGTCCTCTTGGGTAGAGGAAGCCTCCTGATGTCACTATGCCCATTTTCAGGCCTCCAGGTGGGACTGTCTCTAATATACTCTTGCTGCCTTGATGTCTTTTTTAATTGATTCCAGGGAGGGAGGGTCCTCCAGGTAGAGATAGATACACAGGGCTGGCCTCCACTAGCTGTCAGGGTGGGTTAAGTGCCTGAAGGGTACGTGACGGGGCACCTGTGCAAGGACTCCATTGGGGAGTGACAGCCCAGTGTCCTGCCAGCCCCTCCCTTGCCCCTACCCACTCACGTCAAACGCAGGTGACAGCCTAAAAACAATTTGTCCAGTCTGTGAGTAATGCCTAGTAACTAAATGCTAATTAATTTGCTGTTGCATTTGAGTTAATTTATGGGGTGTTCTCTTCACCAAGTAAATTTTAATTAAGAAGAGTAAAACAAATGACAATGTAATTTCCAAAAAATTAATTTTCGGTAAACACAAGCCATTGTTTCTCTTTGCATGGGTAATAAAAGTTCAAGTGGAGCTGCCTAACACTCTTCCTCCAGCTCCTCTACTTCTAAACATGAAGTTTGAGTCAGCGCCAGGCTCTTGGCGTGTAATGGCAATAGTGCAAATTGGTGTCTGGGCAGGGCCAAAGGAACTGGGCAGAGAGCCTGAGGGAAACCAGGCCTCAAAGAACTGCAGCCATGGCTGCTGCCTAGGTGTGCACTGTGTGCAGTTTCCATCCAACTCTGAACCTCTTCAGGAGCTCGGTGGGAGAAAGGGGCATTGTACTTGCTTCAGGTAGAAAAATGAATCCGGAAAGCCAGAGGTAAAGGCATCTTATTTATTTATTCATCAATTCTCCTAAGCAACTGAGAGGGAAAGAGGAAACAAAGCACTTCCCTCAGTTTTTCCAGGCATTGTCCATGGCTTCTCTCACTTGGCTAACATTGCTGAGCTGGGTAACAGTTTCAGGATGCTCCCATACCACCTGTGAGGTAACTGAGGGTCTTAGAGCTCATAGACTCCAGAGGGTCAGATGGCAGCCCCTGAGCTCTGCCACAGCTGCCTGCTCGTCGGTCACTTGTGAAATACAAGGGGTGTTGAGATCAGTGTGACAGGCTGGGCTGGACCTGCACCCAGAGCTAGTTGTTGCTGCTGTCTTGCCAGGTTGGAGAGAAAACTGGGAATTGGGGTGGAGGTGGTGGGCATCTACTGCTGAGGATACAGCTCAAGGAAACCAGACACCTCCTCTGGAGCCAGGCCCTAGTTGGGGTGATCAGAGTGGCACTGAGCTCAGGGCAAGACCCAGGAGCTCAGAAGGGTGGGCTCAGGGCTGATGGTTTAGCTCAGTCCAGGGCACTTCTTAGCAAGAGAAAAGCCCTAGATTTGGTGCTCAGCACCAGGAAGAAGAAAAAAGAACCACCAAAAAAAGACATATAAAAGCCAAGAGAGCTAAAAAAGAAAGAGTGAGCTCCTCCCACACTGCCCTATTGCCCAGCCCTGGAGCCCCTGTCCCAGTCCTCCTGGTCCCCAGGTAAGGCTACATAGCATGCCTCTGAGCTGGAGCCTCCTCACTCAAGAGTAAAAGGATGAAATCCGGTCTGGTGAACTGGGCCGAGGTCAGGGCAGGCAGCTGGGAAGCCAAGCCCTGTCATCATGGTCACACAACACAGGAGCTAACTGTAGGGCCTGCTCCTTTGGAACCCAGCCTGTCCTGCTGCAGTCACTGGGGGCTCCTATGAAAGTATGGATTTGTCTGGGTTTCTCTGCTTAATCCCAAATCTGTCAGGCCTTGTTAAATTTGATGGGGCCTGAAAGGTCTGGTGTTAAGCAAATACTCGGTGACCAGAGTCTTTGATGAGAATCAAACTGAAGCTTAATCCTGAGGTAATGGCTTTCCCCATAATCCCAGGAGGCCAGGGATAAGTTTGTGTGTGTGTGTGTGTGTGTGTGTGTGTGTGTGTGTGTGTGTGTGTGTGTGTGTTGGGGGGGGAGGTGGAATTCAGGAGGCTGTCTGAAGCAGAGATTGCTGGGAGTGAGTGGGGAGCAGGGGGAAGGGCAGAGGGGTGCAGGTGGTTATTCCCCTTCAGCTGGAGTTTCCAGATGGCCCCCAGCCTCCTGACCTCCGCAGGTCAAATGTCGGTGTTGCTTGGGGAATTCATTTTGCTAGAACTGTGGCTAGGAGGCTAGGACAGGACAGAGTCCTCTGGGCCTTGTTTATGTAGAGGCTTTGGGTAAAGAAAGAAAAGGGAAGGAGGTCAGGGAAGAAGAGGGATTAAAACTCCACTTTAGAGCTAGAGAGATGGTCCAGCAGTTAAACTTGCATGCTTGCAAAGCCTACCTGACCAGGTTTGATTTCCCAGCATCTACATAAAGCCAGATTCACAGAATGACACATGTGTCTGGATTTCATTTGCAACCCTGATCTCTCTCTCTTTCAAATAAATAAATAAATAAATAAATAAATAAATAAATAAATAGATAGATAATCAATAACAACAAACAAACTCCTCCACTTTAGGATTAAGTAGGCAAAGTCCTGGGGTTCCTGCCACTCTGGTCTGTGTTCTGAGAGGTAGAATTGTGCAGACAAGGACTTGGCTGTGTACCTACCCCTGGTCTCTTCTTTGCACACAGGAGGCTCACAGGGGGCATGCTGGGCAAACAAGAACTCACAGGTACCATCTCACTAGGGTGTATGGGTCAGTGTGGCCATACCTTGCCACTTAGGCTTAGGTACTATGGGCAGGCGAGGTACAACATTACAGGAAGCATTGGGGACAGCAGGCTGGGGACAGTGAAGCAGAAAGTGTGAAGGCAGAGGCCACACTCTGAGCTGCTGCCCTGCGTGACAAATAGGGCCAATCACGCCATCTCCACTGGTTCTCTGGAGATGGCTGCTATGCACTTCTTCAAGGTATCTGATTAAGCATTCATGGGGAAAAAACAAAAAATAAACAGTTCACAAAAAGATGCTTAAGCAATCAGGTGCTCCAGGGGTGTGGGTTACTGTATAGCACAGTAACCACATGCCCCAGGAGTTATCAGCATTTAATGTCTGCAGTACCTCCTAGGTCCCACAGGAGGCTTTGATACTGAGGTGTCCCTCCCTCAAAGAAACTAGAGTTACTCAGCTCCAAAGCAGGGAGAGGGGTGATTGTAAATCTTAGCCATCCTCCCATCCCCAAGGTGAGATTGTCTCCTTAACTCACTTCCTGTAGGGGTCAAATTCCTCATGACACAGTCAGGGGTGTTTCTGTGGGTGCTGCAGGGGCCCCACCCGAGCATCTGCCTCACCTCTGCTGTGGGCGTGGCTCACAGAGGAGTAATTCCAACACCCAGAAAGCTGTGCAGACCTTAGATCCATGTGTCCATGGAAGAAGTAAATCAAGTTTGGGGTGGTGGCTCATGTCTGTAATCCTAGCACTTGGGGAGAGGTTGAGGCAGGAGGATTGCTGTAAGTTCCAAGTCAGCCTGGGCTACATAAAAGACCATGTATCAAAAAAATGAAAAAAAGAAAAAGTGAGTCTGGACTGAGAGACGGCTCAGTGGGAAAGGGTGCCTGCTGGGCAAGCATGAGGGCCTGAGAAAGAGTGAGACCATCTGAGTTTGAAGGTTTCCTGGAACTCACGTAAACAGCTGGGCACGGCCACATATGTCTCTAAACCCAGTCCTCTGGGGAGCAGAGACCAGAGAATCACTGGGGCTCACACAAAACAACTTCAAGCTCAGAGACTTTGCCTCAAAGAAACACACAGACAAGTGATAGAGGACATCTGATGGTCTCCTCTAGTCCCTCCACACACACACATACACACACCACATACACACACACCACATACACACACACAAACACACGTATCATGCATACACACCACACATACACAAATAAACATCCCCCCATCCATGTTATACATGCACTGAAGCAAGCATTTGCTTCTTCAGTCTTTCCCCCCACAGAATTCACCTAAGGACTTGGATGGAGCTTCTGGAAGCATCCATCTCTTTGGCCACAAAACAACCTCTTTAGACCAGAAGAGTTTTCTTCACAAATTAAAGCAATTCATCGTGTATCTGTAGTCAACTACACACCTGCACCTTTCTATTAATATGGGCTCTGTTTTAATTGGCTTTCTCCATAGCTAATTATCTGCTAGCTAAGGGTTTCTCCAATGATAAAGGATGTTTACCTGCCAGGGCATGAAAAATAAACAGGGCTATTGCAGGTGAACGGTCATACAAGCGTGACCATGGGGCCTGTTGGGGTTTGCAATGCACTATGGGAGGTGGTCATTTTGGGGAGGACCAGAAGGCTATAGTGCTCATCCATCCATCCAGCAAACCTTGAAGGAAATTCTGTCCTGAACCAACCATTTTCTCAGGCACAAGATTTGTCATGAGTCAGGGTGACAGGTGCCATTTCTTCCCACCTGGCTTGCAGAAGGGAGGTGGGATATCCACACCCAGGATGCCGGCTTCTGGGAAGAGCTAGCTTCTCTAGTCAGCCTCAGTGGCTCCTTGCACTCTGCAACAGCAGTAGGAAATGAACGACTCAGGTGGAGCCCAAAGAGACATTTAGTCCAACCTTTGGGGGTTTTGCAAAGGAGGAAATTAAAAGCCCAGAGAAGAGATGTGACCTGCTTGAGGACACACAGCAAAGTTGGGACTTGAATTTAGCTCTCTTCATTCTCAAAGCATAGCACTGCTAGCTGTCAGGGTTCACTACACCCTTGGTGACACAAGGGAACTGTGCTGCAGCTGGCCATGGTGCACTTTCTCCTGGACAGGGCTCTCTGTGGTCCCCTGTTGTAGAAGACTGACCTCCAGGCAGGACATAGCATTGCCTTCTTGAACGGTCAGCAGTTGTGATGTCCAGAAGGAGCAATGCTTAAGATTAGGCTCATTAACTTTCCATCATGACGTAGGAGGGGCTCACATGGCCACTCCCCCCCCCCAAGGATTAATAGACAGTTAATGGTTGCCAGTGGAAGCCAAGGTTTGCTGGGGGAGGAGCTCACAGGGCCAGTCTTTCTTCAAGGACATGTAGACAGTTAATAACTGCTTGGAGAAAGAGGCATTTTCTTCAGTGGGGTAGCGGCTCATAAGCTATCTGTGTTCCAGTAAGTAACCCCTTACCTGTGTTCCTGTAAGGAACCCCAACTAAACTCATAGGTTCACCAAGCTACACTTGCATGAAATCCTGCAATGATTTCTTTGTTTCTGTTGTTAGACATTTATCTATGTGTCTGAAAACAAATCCACAAACATCCTTTCTTATTGAAAGATTTTCTTTCCAAAGGGAAAGCAAAGGAAGGGCTGGCTGTGAACTTCACTTTCTGTATCTGTCCAGCAGAGTGCATTGAGAGAGACAGGCCCCTCGGAGGTAAGTGAGGAGTGTTGCCCTGCTGTCAGGGAGGATGAGGACCCAGCCGGTGATCGAAGGCTCCAGTGGTGACACCTGGGTGAGGCAGTGAGCGGGGGCTGGGCCTGGGAGTCACATGGCTGGATTCTCCCACCCAAGCTGCACAGGACCAGCTGATTGTATGTGTGCATGGGCACACGTACACACACCCGAGGAGGCCAGTGCTGCCCTGGGGACAGTGGCAATGCGTTTCTGCTTCTCTGTATGTCTCACTAAGAACCTCCTTACTTCCCTGCATTTGGTACCTGCCCCTCTCCCTGAAGCTTGTACTCCAGGGCATGATCCCTCCATTGGGGGGAGAATACTGTGAGCTGGTTGAGATCCTTCCAGTCACAGAGCCAGCCAAGGGTTTAATGAAAAGTACATAGGCAAATTCAAATCTTAGCTTTGCTTTATTCCAGTCACGTGATCCTGGGCCAGTCTCCTAATCTCTCCATGCTCAGGATTTCTTGTCTGTAAAATGGGACTGTGGTCAGATGATAAGATGACAGAGAGCCAGTGGGAGAGTATAAAAAAGAACCAGTCGTTGGGAAGAGCCAGCCCTGTCTGGGCAGGTCAAAGTTCAGCATGCTTCAGGTAGGTCCCAAGGGAGTAGTCATTTCAACTTTCGGGTGAAGGTTCTAAGCAGCCAGAATCTTTCTTCTGTCACCTCAGATTATTTTGTTTTTATTAGCTATAATGCTATGGGAGGATTGATTGAGTTCTCTGTGCTTCAGTTAAAATAGCAACAGTAAGTACCTATATCCTAGGTGAGACCCAGATGGCTTACTACAGGTGAAGCAATGGGACACTCCTCGCACACAGTAGGCACTCAAGAAACATTCACAGCTATTATTGCTTGGTTTGTGCATCAGATAGAGCTGAGGCTGAAGCCTCAGCTTTGCAATTATTAGTTAGATGTGGTCAGGGTTGGTAGTTCATCTCTGTAAGCCCAGCCTCCTCTTCTGTTGGATTCGGATGTGAATAATATTGTCTTGTGTGACTGAGGGGATTAAACAAGAGAAGGCCCGTGGAGGAGGTTTGGACTATGGAAGTGCTCAGCAGAGTCTCATGTTAGGCTGGCTCTGCACTGCCCAGGAGGACAGCTCATGGGTCATATCTCCCCTGCCTTCTGCTCTCCCATCCACCCACAATGGTGTATGGCTAAGAGAACAAAGCCTGGGGAAATAACTGGAGCCTGTGGAACTCACATTCTTATTTGCAAGCCTATTTTAAGTGACGCCAGCTAAGTGATGTGGAAGTCTTCAGTTTTTTTTAAAGATGATTACACGTCTTTGATGTTATATGATCAAGTGTATGCCATGGCTCTCGATTTCTAGATTACCAAGAAAACAGAGACTCAGAAAGGTTAGGTGATTTACCCCAAGTCATCTAGTAAGTTAACTTCATACTGAGGTCCAAATTCATGTCTCCCTCTTCAGGATTAAGCAAGAATCATGAACATTTCTTCAAGCTGTGCCCTTAAGAAGGACCTTCTTATAACCTATCTCACCTTTAGGGCAGTTGTTAAAGTCATCCTTCTGCTGTAGACCCAGTGAGGTAAAGTGACATGTTCCAGAGTACTCAGCAAATAGAAGATGAAAGTGAACTTTCAGGTCTATGAATATGTCTATGGCCTTTCTATTGCCATTTTTTTCAGTCCTTTCTTCAAAAGCTGATCATAAGGAAGAAAGAAAAAAACCCAACAAATAAAACACCAGCTAAAACAAGAACAGGCAGCTATGCTCCGACAGCCAGGCCACACGGTAACTTTTTTTGACAACAGCATGGATCAAGGTACCCAACAGAAAGCATGGAAATCTACCAGGCAGCTTTCCACTGAAGGGTGTAATTAGAGAGCTGACAGGCTGTACATGCAATGTCATTAATGGGGCCACCTGTGAGAGAGACCCGGCATGCGCAGGTAATTTGGACAGAGTGGAGCACTCAAAGGAGACCCAGGCTGCAGGTGCCCAGCCTGACCCCCTAGGCCAGCAGCCTCCCCAGGGAACAGGAGGAAGGGCCTGGCCTGGACTCTGCTGGTGACACAAAGCTATTTGCCGTGGTGCTCACTGCACATTATGCTAAGAGTGTGACAGATTTTTGAGGCAGTCTGGGTGGGAACCATGGAAACAGGTTAGGGGAGAGGAGAAGCTGACTGCTGCTCCAGCTGGAGGGAGAAGTGTGAGTTTCTGGGATGCGCCTTACCTCCCCCACCATCCTTAGACACTGCTGTGGTCCTGACCCCCACCCAGCTTGCTGTCTGTAAGCATCACCTCCCCCGGCAGAGGGACAAAGACAAGTGCCGATCTTGAAGCCTGCGCTTATGGGGCTGTCACACAGACCCTGGGCATAGAAAGAAGTCCCCGCTTGCTGAACATCTACCATGAGCCATCCTGGTAGATATTGCTAGATAGCTCAACTCCTGTGTGAGGACTCCAGGGACCAAGAAACTAAACACATTGCCCAGTTATGCGGCTGCTAAAGGAGTATGCATGCGCATCTAGAACTGTCTCCAAAGAGCTGAGCTCCATCCATTGTGCAAGGCTCGCCTCCAAGATTTCAGCAGCCCTCTGCAAACACTGACAAATCAAATGTTCAACCCAGCCATTAAGGAAAGAAAAACAAGTCTGCGACCTTCCCTTTTCACTGTGCACAAAGTCACTGGGATTTCCCACAGTGATGCTCTTTCTTCCAAGAAGGGTGAAGGATAGGGAGTGAGGTGGATGGGTCAATAACTGGGTAAATGGGTGACTTGATAAGTGAGAGAGTAGGTAGATGGAGAGATGAATGGGTGTGTGGGTGGATGAATGGATGAGTGGGTAGTTGGTTGTGTGGATGGGCAGAAACCCCTTAAGTCATATTCAGACACCCAGTTTGAGAGGCTTTGGGGTGTTATCGAAGGAAATGTGGAATGAGGGCTCTGGAGTTCTGGGTTTGGGATCTGGATGAATTGTGTCACTATGTGCAGGTTTCTTTGCCCCTTTACACAGTTTCCCAATAGATGAGGTGAGAAAACTTACTGGTTTTATACTCTAATTTTCTATATATTCTTTCTCTCATCAAGAGAGATAAGCTTATCTCTTGGGTGGAAAGCTGTCTCTGTCAGATGCACAAGTGTTCTCATGGCTCCCAATAGAAGGCTGTCAACAGCATGATGCTGTAGAGCTTTATAAAGATAAGAGGAGGAGAGAGGAAGTGTTCCTTGCTTTCAGTGAAATGACTGTCTGGTTAAAGAGGTAAGATTGGGCAACTCTCTGGATGAGGAATGGGCACAGGAAAGATGGCTCTTACTGGGCTCCTTTTCCCTCAGAAGCTATGATAAGTGCCATCTTGACCCTATAATGCACAGCTACCCTACTTACTTAAACAAGGATTTGGCTCCTTCCAGCTCAGTGCCTCTGTACAGAAGATTTTGCTGTGTTTGGGAGCTGACTCTAACCTCTAAGGACCTGTCCTGGTTGCTTAGTCTATAATCTAAACTGACAACAGACTTTCTGTGTTAAAATAAAGCCCTATCATTTCCATCCTCTCCGCTCAGCTTCTCCCCTCCTCTCTCCCTCCCCCAGCCTCATCCTCCCTCTTCTGGAGTTGAAAGTGAGTCTTATTAAGTGGTGCTGTGTCATAAACTGTTGAGTTGTGTCAGCTGGAAATGGAACATGATTAAGTAGATAAAGGAGCCCCAGCTTTGCCTGCCACAACATTACACAACAGAAGCCTTGGCAAAGTGAGAGCATCTTTTCTTTCTGTCTCTCTTCCCTGAAGAGCGGTACGACCCACCTCTCACTTGGTGGGCCCTGCTGCTGGAATCAGTTGCCTTTGTGGTAAGCATGCCCGGGCCACCACACTGGCGTAAGCCTGGGGACAACATTATGCAAGTGGCTCTTGAGGCATGCTGAAGCTCATATAGCTATATGGCTAGGGTGTTCCTTGGTCTTTCATCTCCCCAAATATTGACCAAGTCTGGAAGAGTCTAAAACATCTGGACAGTGTGATCCTGAGAGAGCCATGGGTCAGGTGTATTGTCTTGGCACCTTCTAGGTAGGACACCTCTTCCACCCATCTTTAGAGATGTCATAGCAGGATGCTATTTTCTGTTGACTCCTTCTGACTGCCTACCCCTGCCTGGAAAGCTGTGAGAGTGAGCTATCAGCTATCAGTGATGGTCTCCCCCCATCAGCTGGTCCCAACTGTAGAATGTGACTAAGGAGTCTGTGTGTGTGTGTGTGTGTGTGTGTGTGTGTGTGTGTGTGTGTGTGTGTGTGTAGAGATGTGGCAGAGTCCATATCGGTGGTCCAGGCAGGATGAATACTGTTAGAAACCCTAAGCATCTCCTGGATGATGGGCCCAGAAACTAGAACCTCTTTCCCAGCAGGTTCAGCTTCCCCCTAGCTGGAAGAGTGTGGCTGAATTTGATGAGGAGTAGGTCATGGTCATAGGTGGTAGAGAATGTACCATGTAGAACTTCTGGAAAAACCTAAAAAGAGACAGAAGAATCCAGGACATCTCCTTTGAGCATAGGGCTGAGTACCCCACAGTCCATCCCCCTATCTGTTTCTGATTTGTTACATTTTCGGTCCAATTGCCTTGAATCATATGACAATATAATGTGTTGCTGTTGCAGGGTATCTGGGTTCCTCTGACTACCTCGCCCAAGTTCTGGTCTTACCCCTGGCCCTGGAACCTTGGCCTGCCTCTAGACTCTAGAGAGACCTTATTTGGTTCAACAAATAACACAATTAATTAATTAATTCAGTATAACTTGTGTGGGTCCTGTAACTGGGTCATCTTAAAATGAAACCAAGAGAGGATAAGAGTTTGCCCTGGAAGCCTTTGAACCTAAGTTCAGAACCCTAGGACTCACGTTGAAACTAACTAACTAACTAACTAACTAACTAACTAACTAACTAACTAACTAGCATGGTACTTCTAGCACTGAAGAGGTAGAAGGTAGAGATAGTGGGCTTACTGGTCACGCAGTCTAACCTACTTGGAGAGATCCAGGCCAATGAGAGAACCTGTTTCAAAAAAGAAATAGAGAGAAAGAAAGAAAGAAGGAAGGAAGGAAGGAAGGAAGGAAGGAAGGAAGGAAGGAAGGAAGAAGGAAAGAAAGGGTGGGCAGTGACTGGTGAACAACACCCAAAGTTGTACTCTGGCCTCTGCCCACGCACTAGCCCATGTGTTAATGTTACCCGCACACGTAGATAGAATGAACCCTCGACTGGCACAGGGAGGTTGGCTCCAAGCTCTCTGTGTGCCCCACCTTCTTTCTCTTTCATTCCTCTGCTTTGATTTGGACTTAGGGATTTTGACCCACAGTAAAGGGTCACTTGTGCCTTGGCTGTCCTCTGGGAAATATGACAATCTTGTCTTTTCTCTGTGACCTTGAGAAGAGGCTGTAGTATCCCTAGGGTCCCCAATTATCTCCTGAGTCTCGGACTTTTATTTCTAAAATGCCTGCTGGGTATTTCTGCTGAAGATTCGTTCTCAAATTCTCCCCTCCTTATTGTTCCCATTCAATCAGGGCTGAGTGCTGCGGCTTCGTCTAAATACCTTTTAAATCACTCACCACCATGTCGGTCGGCTCTGCAGCCGCAGCTTTAGGATTGACACCGTGTTTCTTCCTCTTACTTACTTACTTACTGCCTCTTGTCCTCCCATCTGTCCTCCCTGCCCTCATCCGCACCCACCTTCAATCTACCGCATCTCCCCCAGAGCTCTTGCTCACAATACACCCCATAGTGCTCTTGCTGCTGGGGGCGGGGGGAAGATGTCGGTGACTCTCATCATCTTGGCATGAAGTCCACAGACCTTCGCCATTTGCTGTCTTTCTCAACTCATCTTTGGGCGTGTTCCTTTCCTGTTCTGGACTCTGGCCATGCTGACACGCTGTTTGCGTTCACATCTTTGTGCCTTTTGTTTTTTTCCTCAGGGAGGGTCTCACTCCAGCCCCAGCTGACCTGGAATTCACTATATGCAGTCTCAGGTGGCCTCAAACTCACAGCGATCCTCCTGCCTCTGCCTCCTGAGTGTGGGTGGGACTAAAAGCCTGTGCTACCATGCCCAGCTCTTTGTGCCTTTTTTATAGACACTGTCCTCTATGTGGCATGCCCTCCCTAACTTTCTGTCTGTCACCCCTACCTGGTTAACCCTCATCCTGTTCTCCAGACCAGAGTGAACCTGGTCCTCCTTCGTGAAAGCCCTCCTGACTCCCTGGGAGGGAGCTAGCATCCTCTCTGTTCCTCAAGCACCCACTCTCCTCTCAACCATTCATCATATTGATTTATAATCGTTTGTATATATGCAGTTCTCCCTCATCAAATAAAGAGCTCCTCAAACGTAGGAACTCAGCTTGTAGCGTGGTGCTTGGCATGGACTGTATGTGTTCGATCAATGTTATTGAATGAATGCAGGAAGTTAGCAAGATGAGCGGGAAGGGCTTGTAGGGAATGGGTATCATGGGGAGCTGAGAAGAGACCGAACGGACAGCTTTTGTATCCCCACAATGTCCCTACTGGTTATCGACCACAGATTTTCAGGGGCGCTCCTAATATAAAACATTTAGCCCTGCTTTCTTTTCATGTACCCACATTCACAAGCCAGAGAAATCCTTTGTCTGACCATGCGTGTGTCACTTTCATAGTAACTGACAGGTGATGTGTGTGCAGAATATACAGTCCTGCATCTACACCCAGGTTACCTTCTCTCCCACACACTTCGCTCCAGGCCTCTGCTCCATTTTGCAAAGATCTGTGGGTGTCTAGGATATTGAGATTTGGGGTTTGAGTGAAAAGATGATCTGAGGGAGCGGAACCTTTCAGGCTCCTCACTGCTTAGGCTCAGTGGCTGGAGCAGCCACGGGAAACAGCCATGTGTGCTTCACGCAAGCAGACGCTCACCTCCGCTGCCCCTGGAGATTTGGCATTTAGCTGGCTTCTATTTGGCTTGCAATATTTTTGTCCAATTCTAATACATGGCTTTATGTGTTTAGCTTGTGTACAAAGTTTACACTCATAAATGGCTTATATTCTGTCTGGAGGGACTGTGAGTCCCTGGCTAGAGTCTGTGAGCAGAGTGTAATGTAATTCTGGTGTTTTATTAACCATAATAACCAGAAGTCTCTAGCCACTAATACATCTGCATAGAGGTTTGTCTAGATTTCCAATTATTTTAACTTTCAGCACAAACTGGACAGAAAATTCATTTCAATGCAGTTGAGCCTTTTATTCTTGCTAAATTGAGATTAAGTCATCTGCTAGGTGAACCGTGAGGCCGGGGCAGGGAGAGTAAGTACCTGGGCTTCTCTCCCTGGCACAGGCAGAAGTCCCTGGGGCCACCTCAGTTGCATAGTCTTGAACAAGTTACTTTCCCATTTTCTGCCACCTTAGAAAAGATCTTAGAGATTGGTGTTTTTGAACCAAGATCTTTTAAAATACATTGGTACTGTATTTTTTTATTTCAAAATTTAAAAATATTTTCTGTACATGTCTTCAGTGGGTGACTAAAACTGACTCTAGCGGAGGATAACATGAGTGGATGAGCTGACAAAGTATTGACTTTTCCCTCTTTATAAAGCTTTTTGATAAAGTAACTACCTGATGACCTTAAGTCACAAAATTTGAGTTAAATTATGAGCCTTTTAGCTTTGCAATAGAAGTGGTATCTGGAACGTGATTTGCTAGATCAGACCACATTAGTTGTGTTATGTTATTTTCCAAAAACACATTTCAGAGAAATAACTCCAATCTGCATTGCATTTTATAGAGCAAAATAATTGAATGGCGGCTGTTTGTAATTTTAGCAATCTCTTAACCTTAATCATATTTAATGGCCTTTCTCTTCAGGCGAGAGAGAGAGAGAGAGAGAGAGGGAGGGAGGGAGAGAGAGAGAGAGAGAGAGAGAGAGAGAGAGAGAGAGAGAGAGAGAGAGAGAGAAGAAAAGGCTCCAACTCCCTTGTAATGCACAGTAATGCACCCCAGCCCTTGGCAGCCCGGTCAATTCCTCCTCTGAATTGTTGGTTCAGGACAATCATTCAGCAGGGAATTACTTTCTCATCTATGAAATAAATGAGATGTTAAACTAGTTTTCTGCTTCCTGTGGTACAAATGTATCAGTGTGTAGCCCCGTGCAGCGAGAAAACAAATGCCCAGGGCCTTGGATGCTGGCGGCCAGCACGCTTGAGAGACTCCCTGTCTGGGGATCAGCCAGTGAGAGCTCAGGGCTGGGGACAGGGGGCCCACGTGAAATGAGATGGAAAGACACATGCACCAGCAGCTGGAGGCACAGGCCTGGCAGGGAGAGGCCATTCTGCAGTCTGAGGGAGGCCTCTGGGCTGTGACCTGCCAAGTGCACAGTGATTGGTGGCAGGTGGCAGGCACTCTGTAGGATTCCCAAGTTAGAGCTTGAAATAGGAAAGCGCTCAGGACTCACTGGCTCTAGGTCCTATGGGACACTGAGGAGAGACTAGAACCTCCAACAGTTAAGGGTGAAGTTGGGGTGAAACTCACAAGTTTCTTAGGGAGTGTAAACTGAGAAGCCAAGACCCCTGGTTCCAGATGTGGGGACCCTGTGGGCTTGCTGACTCCTTGTTTCTCAACAACCTCTCTACTTCAGACCTGTTTTTACCCATATGCTCTAGTTACATTTTTGTGCTGGGACAAAACACCCAGCCAAAAACAGCTTAGGAGGAAAGGATTTAGTTTAGACTTAGATTTGGAGGGGAAGCTGCAGCATGGTGAAGGAAGCTGGCTCCATCACACATCTGCAGCAGAAAGAGCACAGCTGGAGCAAGCGGGCTCTGAACATTCAGTGGGCTAGGCTCATCAACCCGGAAGGTCTGCCCCAGCAACACATCTTCTCCAGCAAGGCTCCACTTCCTAAAGGCTCCACAGTAGGGGACTAAGTAGGAGGCTGAATTGCAAACACTTGAGGCTGTGGGGAACACTTTACATTCAACCCACCATATAATCCTTCCCACGAGGGCCTTGTGGAGACATGCAGTCCTCCACACCTCATTCCTTTGTTTTATCAGACTGCAGATTCCCTTTAGAACAGAGCCCAGCTCTCTTTCTGGGTCTGTGACGCACTGCTAAGTTGTCAGCCTGCTCTTTGGGAAGAGAGTAGAGGATGGGGCTGTGTCCTTAAGCACCCCACCAGCCATAGCCTGGTAGGCCTCTGACATCATAGCCATGGTGTTCTTGTTGAGCATCTATTACACACCTTATTTGTGCTAGCTACTTGTGATGGTTTGATCCGGGTGTTCTCCACAAACATGTGTCTGAATGCTTGATCCCCAGCTGATAGCAGTGGTAGGTGTTTTGTTGAGGGCAGGCTTATGGGGGTTATAGCCAGCTTCCCCTTGCCAGTGTTTGGCACACTCTCCTGTTGTTGCTGTCCACTGATGTTGGTCAGGAGGTGATGTCCACCCTCTGCTCATGTCAATGTTTTCCCTGCCACCATGGACTTCCACTTGAGTCCGTAAGCCAAAATCAACCCATTCCTTCCATCAAGCTGCTTTTGGTTGGGTTCTTTGTTGCAGCGAGAGAAAGCTGCCTACAACACTACTATAAGTACATTATCTTATTTGATCCTTATTGTGAAACCTATCGGGTCCGTGTTATGTGCTCATTGTTTAGATGGAGTTTATTCTGAGTGCTGGGTACGATGATGCACTTGGAGGGTCTAGGCAGAAGGATTGAGAGTTCAAGGCCAGCCTGGGCTATATAAGAGACCATGTTCCAAGATCAACTAAGCAACTGAGAAAAGAAAAGAACACAAGAACACAAACAAAAAATAATGTAAAGCCTTAGCCAGCATGATTAAGAGGGGAAATTACATGAACATAGCTGTATAGTTAGAATTTAAGCCCACCTCACTATACTGAAATTTCACTTCTACAGGGAAACTTTCTCAACCTCCCAGACGACAGAGGGCCCTCTCATAGCCTCTGCCACTGCTCGATTGTGTAACAACTTCAGTGTTTTCCAGGAGATTGTAAGCTCCAGAGAGGCAAGGACCAGGTCTTCTGGTGATACCCTTGGCGAGTTCTCAATGAACACTGAGTGGATGAATGAACTGGATGGTTTCTTAAGCTCACAGAGGTTCCAGCCCAGACTGTAAGAGAATGGGTCCCCAGAGAAGGTAGGTCCTGGTGCCCAACTGCCCATATGCACATAGTCCTATTTAAGCCAAGGTCCTGGATGTCCAAGAGCCAATGTCCTGGACCAGGGATACAGTTGGTGACTGTTGCGGTCAAATTCCTAGTTGCTACACATAAAGAACCCAAACAAAAGCGGCTTGTGGAGGAATGGGTTTATTTGGCTTACGGATTTGAGGGGAGACTCCATCCTGGCAGGGAAAATGATGGCATGAGCAGAGGGGTGGACATCACCTCCGCCACAGCACCAGAAACAGCAGCAGGAAGGTGTGCCAAATACTGGCAAGGGGAAACTGGCTTATAACCCCATAAGCCTGCCCCCAATAACACAGCTTCATCAAGGTTGTAAAACCCAAACTGCCATCAGCTGAGGATCTATCTATCAGAACACATTCATTTGTTTGTGGGGGACATCTGGATCAAACCATGACAGTGACATACTCAGGCTTAGTGTAGTGCAGTACCCAGCTCCCCTGAGAGAACGGCTCCCAGATTGTGAAGCCTTTGTGTGTCGTTACTAATTAGAAAATTGCCTTTGGAATTGAAATATGTTTCACAGTTGAATTTACTAAACTCCTTGCCGAGGTGTGATTCTCTGATGCTTGTGAGATAATTCACTCTGTGATAGCATATGGAGATGCCTATATCTCTGCAAATTACAGAATCAGCAGTGTTCAAGCAGTAGGCCAGCTTCCCAGGGCCCCACGTAGAGTCAGGCTGACCAATGGAGAGGTCCGGAGTCCAGCTCTGTCCTGGCAGCGGGCTTCCTCCAGACCCCCTTGGCTTTTTCAGCATGCTGCCCTGCATTTCTGTTACTGTCCCAGAGTGGTCCATGAGCTTTTCTAGAACTTCATCTAGAAGCATGATGGACATCTCATTCTTCAGCAAACAAGTTAATTGGAAAATCCTATCTCTTGTGTTTGTTTAAAGTAGTATTGGTCATCCTATACATTGAAATAATATTTTGATATTATAATAGAGCAGTTCCTAAATGTGTAATGCTCCTTAAATTTGGGGGGGTCACCATTTTTACATCATTAGAATGTAGGAAAATGTAGGGAAGATGGGCCAAGAAGTCTCACTAAGACATGGTCAAAAATAAGCTTTGAACTATTGGCCTACAGTCCAGAGCCTCCAAAGAAGGAAACATCTTTATAGAGATAAATTTTCATCTGTGAAGAAAGCACAGAGGCTCCCACACACTATTACCATTCACCTAATGTGGTTACTATTACAGGGGTAAACATTGTTCATTATCTTAATCCTTCTAATAGCCCTTACCCTAATGTTGGGGTTTGAATGTGAAATGTCCCCTATAAATTCATGCATTGAATCCTTGGTCCCCAGCTAGCTAGTGGTGCTATTTTGGAAGGTTGTGGAACCCTTAGAAGTGAAGCCTCATTAAAGGAAGTGGATCACTGGGGACAGCTTTTATGTTTCTTTAGATTGGCCTCATTTTCTGTTTGCTCTTTGATTCTTGCCCAGCAATGTGACTAGCCACTGCACACCCCTGCCTCTATGTCTTCCCCACCATGATGGACCATGTCCCCTTGACTTGTAAGCCCAAATAAACCCTTCCTCCCTTAAATGTTTTTAATTTATTTTTTCAAGGAGAAAAAGGGAGAGAGGGAGAGAGGGAGGGAGGAAGGGAGAGAGAGAGAGAGAGAGAGAGAGAGAGAGAGAGAGAGAGAGAGAGAGAGAGAGAGAGAGAGAGAGAATGGGCATGCCAGGGCCTCCAGCCAAACGAACTCCAGATGCATGTGCCACTGTGTATCTGGCTTTACATGGACACCAGGAATGGAAGCCAAGTCATTAGGCTTTGCAGGCAAGCACCTTAACCACTGAGGCATCTCTCCAGCCCAGACCCTTCCTCTGTTAAGTTTCTTTTTATCAAATATTTGCTCATAGCAATGAGAAAAGTAACTGATACACTATAGGTGAGAAAAAAAGTCTCAGAGAGGTTGAGTAATTACCAATTTCACACATGTTATATATATTTCACATATAAGGCCTCAGAGGACAGGGTAAGAGAAAGCCTGCAGAAAACAACAGGAGAGAGCAGAAGTGGACATGATGGCTTCCCAGCCAGACCCCGATGCCATGTGGTCACCATGGTTACTTGCCTCTTCTGGGCCTCTCCATCCCCATTTCCTGACACATTTCTGTCAATAATGCACATGGGAACATGAATTTCCACACAACCCATCTTTAAAGGCCTCTTTGTGGGCAAGTGACACTGAGGACAGCACTGGGCAGTGTGTCGATTCCCTGTGGCCACTGTAGCACATACACAGAAACTTACCCTCTTCTAAGGCTGCAAGTGCAGAACTGTGTCCACCCTCCCCCCAGACTCTGGGTAGGGCCTTTCCCTACCCTTTCCTGAGCTCTCATGGCGGCCACATCATAGTTCTGTCTGCTACGTGTCTGCAATCATCTAGTCATATTATATTAAATTATTAATCCGAAGGACCTCATTTCACTTGATCACTTATAAAGACCCTATTTCCAAGTAAGATCACATCCTCATCACTGGGGTTTAGTACTCATACATATCATGTAGGAAGACACAATCCATTCTTGAAGTGGGATAGCCACAGCTTACCTCTCCCTCTTCTCTGGACCCCAAAGAGAATCTACGTTCCCCAGGCTTCTGCAGGGCTCCATGAACCAGGACACAAGGGCTACAGTATAGCCAGTGTAACCTGGTTCCCAGAAACCTTTTCTCAGCTATCTGGTAAATTCTGGAAGGCAAGTGCCAATGGTCCTTGCTGTATAGGTCCTTCATGAGAAGGCTGGCTCAATGTTAAGGGATCACCCACCCTCATCCATGTGTTCAACCAGTTCTCACTGGACTCAGTTTCCCTTCTGTGCCATGTGTTCAACCAGTTCTCACTGGACTCAGTTTCCCTTCTGTGCCTCTCAGTCTACCAAACAGGCAGCAGCTTTGCCTAAGAGATGATGGCACCTTTTCTCCAGCCTCCCTGTTGTCAGAGCTCTGAAAGCATTAACACAACATCAGCCTGGTAATCTTAGAGCACTGCTCCATCGCCCCGTCTGACAGCAACAGGAAAATATTAAAGAAACCAATCATCTCCTCCCCCATCAGAAGTACAAATAACTTAGTTATCTGGTGAGCATGATGGCTGTTTCCTCCTCTCCTTCCACAGATCGCTCTCGGAGCTCCTCCCCACGATGCTAATTGTTTTTAAATGTCTGTGCTACCCACTTCATACAGAGCGCATCAATTTACATGTGGGTAACTGAGAGCTGTGCTGCCTCTTACGATGACACATTTTTTGCAGTAATTAAAAACATGCTTAAGAAAACTCAGGTCTTCGGCTGCTAGCACTTGGCTGGCTGGGGTGGGGGTCAGGTTGCATTTTCAGTCAGTGGGCCCTATGGGTGTGCAGCTGAGCTCAAACCCTTCTCATGGGCAAGAGGCACCTGCCTACTGCTTCAGTTGCTCGGGTAGGGACTGGCTTTCTTCTGAAAATGGTGTGCAAAGCCCCTTTAGGATTGGAATAGTCTGGATGGGTGGCATTCTCCCCCAGGAGAGAGAACTGTGCTCTGGGATAGGTTGGCACCCATGGCCTTGTCTACCAACAGCAAACTGCTTTTTGTTTGCCACTGTGAGTTAGCTCTACCATTTATAAAGTAGGGCAGGCCCGGGTATGAAGGGGCCAGCGGGCAGAAGGAAACTTTGGGATGAATGAATAATTTCCATGCCTCCTTCTTGCTACTGGAGTCCCTGGAACCTGAGTGAGCAAGCAGGGGCAGAAGGCACTCTCTGTGTGCCTTCTGCAAACAGATGTTCATGATGCTGTATTTGGGGCTTAGATAGAGGGTAGTGAATGTGGTTGTAAGTCCTTGAGCCAGAATGCCAGGGAGAAACCACAGGCCTACTCAGCCTGTATATCCAGCTGCATTGGGCTAGGCTGGGTTAGTGAGGAAATCCAGGCTGAGGACCACATGTTTCTGGCTAGATAAACGGTAGAGGAGCCCCCAGATCAGACAGTGTCCGGCTGGAGAAACAGTTGGTGCCTGGCCTATCCTGATGCTCCCACCAAGAGCAAGGCCCCCAACACACTGTAGGGCCTGTGAGCTGACCCTAACACAAGCCCCCACCCTCTCAAACTGCTCCTGGTTCCAGCTGTTACAGCATCTGTCAAGGCCAGGCTAACAGAAAGTAGGATGTGCTGAGGGGAGTTCCCTCCTCTCTGGACCCAGCTTAGAAAAGTCCTTCCAAACACAGTGCAAGCCCCACACCTCCGGCTGATGGAAGGCACACGCACACTTGCATGGGTGTACCCATGTGAGCTCAAAACACCAGGCAGAGGCTTATGCACATATTTAGTCTACTTATCCCTAACTTTCCAGAGAATTAAGCTCCACACCAGCTTCCAAGAAAGCTTGAACCTCAGTTCTTAAGCTGCATTCAAAACAGGGCAACCCCCAGGTTCCAGGCAACAAATAAGGAATAGAATCCACAGAGAGCTCTGAAATCTATCTGTTGCTGGAAGGAACTCAACTCTGATGCCCTGTCTATCTTCCCCAGGAGCTGAAAATGAATGCAGGGAGATGTGATCCAGCCTGACTCCCAACCAGTTTTCCCTTAACCAGCTCATTATGCATTAACCTGTAAGACAATATGTTTAAAGAGAACCAAATTCATCACCTTAGAAAAGTCATATTAACATAATTTCTGGGAAAGAACAATGAGGGGGAAATGTTAGTCATTGTTGATGGAACAGGTAAGTTTCAGTAGCATGATCTGTTGAATATTCATACGATATTGTTTTTGACATTTAAGAACTCAATTATCCGATGACTAATCAGTCTTTTACAGTATGTTATTTTTGTGACTAGAACTGAAGTACTGATAAGCCCCAAGAGAGCACAGTGTTCAGATGGATTTATTAGTGTGTTTCAACCCTGGCTTTCTCTGGCAGGCATGTCCAGGGGAATTTAGTACCCATGACAGTGAGGGGCCGAGGGCCTGGCTGGAGCCATCAAGTGCATGGGGACCAGATGCTGTGCTGACTGAGTCCGCTCCGGTGGGTTTTTTGTTTTTTTGTACCTAGGGGCAGCCAGCATTGTGACATGCCCTAAAGCTCTGGGCTTCCAATCAGCTCACCTCCTCCTGGCTACCACATTCACTACAGAACAGGGATGAGGACGCATGCCTGGCCTTCACCCCAGTGCCCACCTGTGGGCATTGCACAATCTGCATAGTAAGGCAGTTGGATGCTATGACAGTTGTATTAAATAGATTTGGGGAAGCTGTCAGTTTTTCTCCCTAGAACTATGGAGAATCTAAAGATTGCATCAATGTCTTTTCTACTCATCTCATTGAGAGACAGAGTATAATTTCCCACCTCTTTATTCTGGGCTAGCTTTATGATCTTTCCTAACCAATAGAATACAATGAAAGGCACACTCTAGAATTCGAGGGTAGGCTGTAAGAAACTGTACACATCTTGTGTGAGTGTGTGGGTATGTGTTGGTGTGTGCAGGTCCACGTAAAGAATATGCGTGCATGTGTGTGTGTGTGTGTGTGTGTGTGTGTGTGTGTGTGTGTGTGTGTATGAAAGCCACACACAAAACAGGTATCATTCTCAGGTGCCATTTGTTTTGAGACAGTGTCTCTCATTGGTCTGAAGCCACCAAGCAGGATAGGCTGGCTGGTCAGAGTCCCAGGGATCTTTTGCAGTGCTGGATTTACAAGTATGTACCCCTGAGGCAGTTTAGGTGACCCCCTCCCTCTTGAAAGTGAAAAGCAGGAATGTTCTTGGTCTTGCAGCCTCCACTTCTCTCCTGCCTAACCTTTTTTTCCTGCAAGCCTCCTCTGCTAGAATTCCAATTCTGGTATTGTGGTTGGTCAAGCTTAAGACCCTGGAACTCAGTGTCATGGATCAATCAGCTGTCTCTCTGGCTCACCTGAGCCAGAAGGTATAATTACCTGGGGAGGGCTCACTCCGGCCTTCTCATCTCTCTTTGGCTGGTCAGCACAGACTCCTGAATCTCCTGGTTTGGGTGAACCCCCCCACCCCTTCATTTCAGCCCCTGACTCCCTACTTCCAATGGGCTTACCAGTTCTCTGTACTTTTTCCTTTCCTTCTCTCTCTTTTTTTTATTGTCCATAATGAGTTACATTATCCCCAGTTCCCCAATGCCAGTCTTCCCCATCTCCAATCAGCTGGATATCCTCCTCCGTGGGCCGTCTGGATCAGTCCTTGGGGTAGGGGATCATGAATAGCCTAGGAGTCAGCCCGGTTCTCCTGGCCCTAGTATGTTGTTACTCAGGGACATCATGTCTCTGGATATTCTCCCCCACCATGGCTCTCACAATCTTTCCGCCCCCTCTTCCGCTCAGTTCCCTGAGTTGTGGTGTCTTTCCTTCTCGTAATATGTTTCTTTCAGGCCCACCAAGGGGGCTCACAATTCATGTGGGTGTTCTCAGGCTGCATGGGTGCTCCTATTCCACCTTCCTGGGTCCACAGACACTCTCTTCCCTCTCCTGACTTCTGAATAAATATGATAATGTAATAATTATCCTTCTTAGTTTGAGTTGCCAATTCTTTGGTTAATTAAAAGACAAGAACTCAGGTTGGGGATTGAGAACTTGTTCCTCACCCCTCCACCCTATTTCACCACCATGCGATACCCGTGTTTTTCACATGATCAAACTCTGGTCCTCATGCTTGCCAGGCAAGCGCTTTCCTGTCTCACCATCTCCCCGCCTCTCTGTGGATCTCTTGAGAACATATGTTCATGGAACCCTGCACTGTGTAAGGAAAGCCAAGGTAAACCACATGAAGGGTCCATGTGAAAAGGATTCCAGGCCCCTGGATGACAGTCCTGGTTGAGCCCTCCTCCACTCAAGCGACAGCCATGATAAAAGTAGATCCTAGCTCCAAGCAAACGCCTCCTTCTGTGCTCATTTTTAGAGACCAGCTATCGCCACCAAGCCCGACCCAAGCTGCAAGCTTTTGAGCAAAAATAATAATTGTTTTTGCTTTAATTCACTCTATGCTAGATATTAATAAATATCCAGTATTGTCCTTACCTAGCTAATGACAGTTGTTCACTGAATTTGGAGTTAGAGACCAGGTTCACCCCTCGGCTCTGTGCTTTCTCTTTTATGGCAGCCCACTTAATGGAAAGGCCTGTGCTCCTGGGCCAAAGAACTGTAAGTTCAAATCTGTGTTCTGGCACTTGTAGCACTTGGGCAATCCATTTAGCTTTGCTGTTCTTTGTTTTCTTGTGCATTAAGTATGGGCCATAATTCTCTCTTGAAGAGTTCCTGTAAGAGCTGGCACACAATCATATTTAGTCAATGTTAGCTGCTGTGTCCTCTTCTGCAGGGTGATGTTGTTAGAGGGTTAGCAGGGTGCAGACAGGCATTGTGGGAAATGCTTGGATCCTGGATGTGGGTGAATTCTGGCATCCGTTGAGGTTCACCTGGATGCTACCATTGCCCAAGAAAGAGTGGGGAAGATGACACTTGATGCCTAACACAAGGAAACGACAGACCATTCCTGGAGTGATCAGAAACAGGTGTACCTTCCTCAGGCCGTTGGGCCTCTTACCAGGTGCCCATTGTGGTGAGCAGAGCACAGACTGGGTTTAACTCCTCATATTCCTCTCAGTGGAGTGGCCTTGCCCATTGAACTTTCACAGTTGGATGAGCTGCTCCTGCCGAGACAGGACTTTCTCTGTAACTCTCTAACTACGGAGGGACCAGGGAAGGCAGCAGAGAGATGTCCTGATAGAGTCTACTCTATCAAGTGGCACTCCACTGCGAGGAATATGAGGAGTTAAAACCTAGTCTGTGCTCTGCTCACCACAATGGGCACCTGGTAAGAGGCCACATCGGCCCGAGGAAGGTACACCTGTTTCTGATCACTCCAGAGACAGTCTGATTCTTTGTGTCAGACATCAGGTGATGTCTCTCCATCTCTTCCTATGTGCTATGACCTGTTAATCCTGAACCCCAACAGAGCTGGTTGTCGTCATTCATTGGCACATCATATCACCACTTAGTGGATACAGGCTGGTGTCCTGTCTGGGTGTGTCCAGGTTCTTGGCATCTTGTTCAAAGAATTGAAGTCATGCACATAGATAGTAAGGCAGAAAGAAGTTTCAGTGGAGGCAATGTTAAAATCATAAAAGAATGGGGAATAGGATGCAAGGGAGCAGTGGGTTCCTTGAGCCAGGCTGCCTGGAACTTTCTATGGGGAAGGAGGAAGAGTAATTTGCTACAGGTGAGGCTGGGAGGGAAGTGTTGGGGTGATCTTTCTTTGCTTTGACTGACAGGTTTGGACTATGTTTGCTTTTCTCTATGGGGCATGCCCTTTCCCATGATGCACCTGACTTTATACTCACATGTCTGCCCAATCAGGCATAGACGTAAGATGATAAAGAGGGAATTCTCCCTGAAAGTTCACTGAGGGCAGAGTTTGCCTTACTTTGCATGCACGTAAAACACGTCCAGGCCAGATTGCCTCATCCCCCTTAATTTCAGGATGTGTTCTGGGGTGGGCATGCTTGGATTGAAATTGGCTTCAAAGGGAGTAACTTACTCCATTGTTTGAAGTTGGGCATTCATGCAGCTTGACGCAAGCAAGGGTCCAAGGTTGCTAACAGGTCACCAAGTACATTGTTAGGAAAAAGATGTGTGTTTCCCTCCAGCCTAGCAGCATTCCAGGTTGCTACGCCTTATTCCTATACTTGCTGCCTCTGGCTGGCTGAGCCAGATTAACAAATCATGCACAAATAGACACTCACAAAGTAAGTCCCTCCTCAGTGCTGCCCACAGTCCCCTCTGTATCTCTTTATTGTTGTCTTTATCTGGTTTTGAACAATGATTAGCTGAGTTGTTGTCCCTCACCCATGAATATCTGAGGGCAAAGGCGATTCATCTTTGTAACCCAGCACCTAGCACTATCTTGCGAATGCTTTCTTTCACAACTGAATGCACATGGGGATAGTGGAAGGAACTGTTATTTATTAAATGCCATAAATATTCCAGGGACATTACTTAAGTTGTCCATTGACTCTTGACAACATCCCTATTTATGGGAAAGCGGAGGAGGGAATAACATTTGCTAAACTTGATCTATGTGCCAGGAATTCTGCGAGGGACTTTAGACAAATAATTTAATCCTTAAACAAATTTTCAGCCCCAGGCCTTGAGCAGGCCTGTAGCATCAGTTACTTAGAAGCTAAAGCATGAAGAGGCTAAGAGTGAGTTCAAAACCAGCCTAAACTACAGAGTGAGACCCTGTCTCAAGAAGTAAAAAGAATCACTGGCTAATCAGTTTCTAGATGTTCTCACTTGGTGAAATAGTGATACGTGAGTGACAGGGATAACCAACTGCTCTCTGATTGGATTTGAGGCCTGTTCCATGGAGGGAATCCATACCTAACACTGATAACTGAGTCACAAGCCTATGCTTAGAGGTCATAGTCTACAGTTTGTCACTGTTCTTTGGCTAAATGGCTGCCTTGTGCTCACCAAATTGCCCTCTGAACTGAGGCAATGTTTATGCCTATGGATTAAGACTATCCTCATTTTTGGTTAAAGAAACCTCACTTTGCAGATGGTGGTGACACCAGGGTGTCCCGGGGCTCATCAAGGTGATGCGAAGAAGTGACGTGGTCAGTGCTCAGCGTTGGATGACCCAGTTCTACCATACCAGCCAAGGCTCAGGGAACAGTGTGGAGAATGTGGTGAAGAGAACAGGAGTGTTATTCTCATTGGTGGTCAGTGAAACTTCTCTTTAGAGAGGGTGGGAGGCACCAAGACTCAAAACATATCAAAGTGCTGAAAAGAAGAGGCAGTTGAGAGCTTGGTGCTAAGACTTCTCTATCTCATCCTCCAGGCTTCTGCGGTGGAAGGAATGTAAGAGTCAGAGTAGGGAGGAGTCCTTAGACACCCTCCTAAGGATGTGAACTGACCAGAGGCATTCATGGCCTCATATGCACATCACTACCTCCCTGAGACTTGCACAATATTGCACCCATTAACATTTTGACAGAGGATGGAAGAGGACAAAGAGAAAGAGACCCCAAAACAGAGGGACAACCTGGAAAGGGGAGGGAGGGCTCAGTGAAATGGGGGTGGGTGAGGGGGACAAAAAAGGGTAATGGGAAGGGAAATGATCAAATTACAGTAAGTTCATGCATTAAAATTCTCAGTTAAAAAAAAGAGCTGTAAGGATGGCACAGTGGTTAAGGCACTTGCCTGCAAAGCCTAACAACCCAGGTTTGATACCCAAGTAGAGCCAGATGCACAAAGAGGTGTATGTGTCTGGAGTTCATTTGCAGTGGCTAGAGGTCCTAGCACTCCCTCTTTCTACTCTCTCTCTCTCTGCTTGCAAATAAGTAAATAAAACCAAAAATCATAAAAAGAAGATGTCAACTAGCATGTGTCGAGGCCTTAGGTTCAATCCCTAGTACCACCAAAATATTTTTTCTTTTTAAAAAATTTAAATTTTTATTATTTATTTACTTGTAAAGAGAGAGAGAGAGAGAGAATGAAAGCTAGGGCATGTCAGGGCCTCTAGCCACTGCAAATGAACTCCAGATGCATGGGTCACTTTGTGCATCTGGCTTTACATGGGTACTGGGGATCAAGCAATTAGGCTCAGGCCATCAGGCTTTCCAAGAAAGCACCTTTAACCACTGAACCATCTTTCCAGTCCCCCCCCCTTTTTTTTTTGCAAAATAGGTGTATTAAACCCATTTACAGATAGGGATAAGGAAACTTAGATTTAAAAAAATTAAATATCTTGCTCAAATAGACATAACTTAAAGATGGTATAGCTGAGGTTTGTCTCTAAACCTGCCTGACTATAAATTCCTCAAATTTCCTTCTTTCAGGAGAAAGCCAGAGACTTCATACTCATACAAGAACTTATGTTCAAAGGTAGGGAATAGCCAAGAGAAGAGACAAGACGGTGAGCACTTATTGACCAGGCATGTCAGACACTATTCCAATATCCTGACCACATAGTTACATTGGTTCGTTCACCACATGAACTCAACGTGATTTTGACCTTATTGATCTTATAATCTATTAAGTAGTATTATACAACAGCAAAGCCGAGTGTTAGGTCTAGCTATCTGTTCCAATCTGCAGAGTTTAACAGGAAGAACTGAAGGTAGCAGGCTGTAAGCATACGGGAGGCTATTTGGATTCCACTGTTGGATTGTCAGGTAGGACTTGACCTTTGGACCTACTTGGCATTGGATGAGATAATAACTCTGTGACTTGAAATATAGAGTAAAAGTAGGTATACATAACATGGAGAGATAATGGTATCTGAGCATTTTCCTGATGTTCCGACATTGGGACAGAGGCAATCTATATGAGAGTGTGTTAGGGCTTAAATCCAAAATGTCTCTCACAGGCTTATGTCTTGAATGATGGCATTACTTTGGCAAACTGTAGAGCCTTTAGGAAGCGAAGCGCAGCTGGAGCAAAGGTCACAGAGGCTTGCCCCAAGGTGTTTAGGAAAAGCTTGGGAGGCCAGACTATATGTAAAGTGGTTGTATTCCCTGCAGGGAGCCTTAAACAACCTATTCATAAAGGTTTGAGGGTGAAACCCAAGCTTCTATAACTTGGTTGTTTTAGATGGCAGGATTGTGGGACATCTAACGAGGAAATCAGTAGCCATTGATTGAGCCAGCCCAAGAGATCAGGCCACAGGGCAGAGCTTCTCACGATGGCTGGAGTTCACATCACACTCCCATGTGCCACAGACACTGCACAGGGAGCTATAGGAGTGCATGGGTGCCCCCACCCCCACCGCCCCTGGGCTTGCTTTGTTCCCATCGTTCCTTGTTATCCTTTTGGGATGAGAATGCTCATGTCGTGTATAGGAAGTATGGAATTTTCTTTCTAACTTTACAAGGGATCACAGTAAAAAGTTTGCTTTGAGTCTCAGAAGAGACTGGACTTTTTGAGCAGGGTTGGGATGGTTGAGATTTGGGGACTCTTGAAGTTGAATTGTATAGATTTTGCATTATGAGAGAGACATGAGCCTTTGAGGATTAGGGAAAAATGCTGTTGTTTGAATTTAAGATGTCCCTCATAGGTTCATGTTTTGAATATTTGGTCCATAGCTGGTGGTGGTATTTGGGGGGCCCTGGAGCCTTTAGGTTGCTGGTTGACAGAGTAGGTCATTAGAGTCAGGTTTTTGGAGTATAGTTCAACCACTAGCTCTAGCCTCCTGGTCCACTATGATGTGAACAGCTCTACCTCCTGCTTTTGCTACCCCCAAAAGAGCACATTATACCATGCCTTGTTTGCCATGATGGTATGAGACTTTCTGAAACTGTAAGCCAAAATAAATTTTTCCTTCCAGGGCCTAGGGAGATGGTTCAATTAGTAAATTGTTTGCATGAGGACCTGAGTTCAGATCCCCAGCACCCACATAAAAGATGGATGCAGCTGTGTGTGCTTGTTAGAACTGGGCAAGTGGAGAAGGAATGACCCCTGGGGTTGGCTGACTGGCTGGTCTAGCCTAATTGGTGAGCTCCTATCTCAAAAAGAGTCAAGTGGAGAGCGATTGAAAAAAGTACCTGATAGTGCCCTCTGGCTTCCACACGTGTGCACACATGTATACTCACATGCATATATAAATAAACATACAAATAGCACACACACATGCAAAAATTAAAAAAAAAACCTTTTCTTCCATAAGTTGTTTAGGCCATAGCAACACAAATGTAACTAATACAGACCATTCAAATATAAAGAATTAGATAATTTATTTCACTCAGAAGCTTCCAGAATATAAGACCTCTCCACTGCCAGTATCCTCTTCCCAATAAGAAATTTGGAACACCTGACCATTTACCATTCCTAATTCCAAGTGCCTGCGAGCCCATGGAATATGAGTGGTAGATTCCCTTTGAAGTCAAACAGGGGATCTTTGTTTTAGAATCTAGAACAAGCAAGCCATACAGAGTATAATCAGATCTTGATTATCTGCATAAAATTTAGGTTATCTTCCCAGTCTCTCCTGGGTACAGGTAACCTAAAATAATGGGAAATCTAAAAACCATTTACATTTGGCCTTGGGATGCATTATATGATTTTTTCCAGCAGGTTTACTTTTATAATAATGTTTGACTTAGGATGATATTAAAATTCGTCAGCTTTCCCTGAGCCTACATATATCAGCTGGGGAGTGGGAGGAAGAAAATAGAGAGCAGAGGCTCAGGGGTGCTGGGAGGGAGGGGTAGCTGACCCTGGATTTGTAGCAGATAATCCCTGCTGCTGACTGTGCCCAATTCAGAGGTACAGGCATTTCTCTATAGGGCTAGGGGAGGTCAATATTTGATCCCTTAGATTCAGATTCAACGAGATTTATTGATGTGTCAGACACTGTGATAAGCACTTTAACATCTTTATTTCATTTAATCTGCCCAGTGGCCTCATAATGTAGGCATTATTATCCCCAAATTACAGAAGAGGAAATTGGGTCTCAGAGAAATGAAATGCTTCAAAGTTATATAGCGAGCAAATGGTGGAGGAGGCAGGATTTGACCCCGGGTTTTCTCATTAGAAAGCCCACTGCTTTCCCCACATCTGCCTCTCACTTGGCAACATGCAGCATCCCCTCCACCAGCAGCTCGTGAGCACGTCTGCCAGGCACAACAGTGGACACCGGTGATGTGGAGATGAATGAGGCTTTGCTGTAGGGTGTTGGGCAAGTTACCAAGGCTTTCCTCTCTTCTAAAATTCACGTGAAAGTAAGATAAATGCCATGAATTAATCATAGAGAATTTAAACAAGTCCCTCGGTGGCTTATATCCCGAGGTTGTAACTGCTTTGGGGAAGGAAGGTAGAGAGTGGTGGAGATGGCTGACAAGTTCAGGTGTGTCCTTGTGTCTTGTGACAATTGCTCAGGCAAGTACAGCTCTTGTAGTTTCCCGACCCCAAATAATTCACCCTGGCCCAGTGTCCACTTCGCATTTGTAGATCCCAGAATAGGCTATTTCTCTCCGTCCATCAAGGTGGCAGAGAAGACCCATAGAAGAGGTCGGACAATGCTCTCTGGCCTTCTTCATAATGGCCAAACTGCTTTTCATTTGGTTCTGGAATCTATCCCACCAGCCCCGCTGACTTCATTATCGTCCTTACAGCCCACAGAGTTGAGGAGAGAGCTGACATTCTGCAGCCTAAGAATGGCTCATATCTCTCTCCAGGGCACCTTCTACTTTCTGAAGAGAAGCAAGTGGAGGTTGGGGTCTCTCTCTGGAAGCCACTCTGTCTTGGAGAAAACGTCCTGGGGCTGTGGAAGTCCACAGCGACAGCGGCATTTACAGTAACTGCCAAGCTTAATAGCATCTTGTGATGAAGTTTTACTGTAAACAGTGGAAAGGGCGGCTCACTGGTCCTGGCAGCATCCAGCGCTTGGTCTGCTCAGTGATAACACTACTCATATGCATGTCTTCACCAACTCTTTACATTGCTCCAAAGTGAGAGTCCTGGGACTAATATCGTCATCACCTGCTGATTTTATTTTGTCTCTCACCAGTTTTTTTTTTTTTTTTGAGGACAGGGGGAAATGAGAAGGGACTTGAAGAGAGAGGCCTTTTATGAGAGAGGCCCCAGCCACCATGAACTCCTGCCCAGACACTCTCGCTCTCCTTCCATGCTTACCACTACTTTCTTTCCTTGGCTCACCCCTATCTTCTGGTTGATGGGGAAGGAATTGCCAATGGCAGCTAGAAACCAAGCTACCCCACGTGTCACTCCTGAAGTTTCAGGAACATCTGGGAGCTCAGAAGGATTCACTTTCTGGACTGTTCTATCAGCCAACGAGTCATTTGGAAGTGTCTGCAAAGCTCTGTCTCACTGGGCACAAGTGGTTGGCATGGTGCCTTGGCTGCTGGGATGGGCAGAATGAAAGGAGGCTGAGAGGAGGCAGGGTACCCAGGGCTGCCAGTTGCTGGCCATTGTCTTTCCCTAAGCCATGCTGAGGAGGAGCCTCATGTCCCCTGTGAGTGACTGAGGGTGGCTGAGGCAGAGGGCAGGTTCATCACTCGATGCCCAACATGTCAGCTGGTATTTGGATGGTGGCTGTGCTCTGTAGGCACCCTCCTGTGTTCTCTCCACTATCGCCTGCTGCCATCATTTTTATGTGCCATCATCAGAGGCAGAGAGACAAGAGTCCTTCCTCCCACTGGCACAGAACCAGGGCTCGGCGGACATGAAGATGGGAGGGCCAGTTACTCAGCCTCATTGTGAAAAAAGAAAACCTGAGATAATTTGACTTTATTTTTCAGCACTGGAGACTGGACCCAAGGGTTTATGTTTGCTAGGCAAGTGGTGTACCACTGAGGTGCTTCCAGCACTAATAAATCAACCTTTAAGGGTTCAATTTGGCTCATGGTTTTAGAGATTTCGGTCCATGGTTGCATGACCTCCTTGCCCCTGGGCCTGTGACAAGACAGAGCATCATAGTGTGAGCATAGGGCAGAGAAAGATGCTCACTTCATGGTGGCCAAGAAGTACTGAGGAAGAGACCAGACTCCAGTATGTCTTTTAAGGGCACACTCCAACCCAGTGACATAACTTCCTTTTATCAGGCCTCCTAATGATTCCATCGCCTCCCCTAACACAGGCGGGGGACTCAGCAATACATAGGCTTCTTGGGGACATTCAACATTCAAACCAGAGCACTTAACATTCTTGTCCCTTTCCCCCATCATGACTATTTCTGCTGCTGGGGCGGTGGTAACAGTCAACTTGGGAGATAGCCCCCATGAGAGCAAATGGCTGTAGATACAGGCAATGGGAACTTGTAGATTTCTCCCTGAGTCACATGGCTTCCCTTCCTCTCGAAGACACAAGGGTTTTCTGGGGCAGAAAAAGCAAAGCAAGTAGATTGGTCTGTTTGGGCTGTCATGACAGAATATCACAGACTGGGCAGCTCAAACAAGAGAAATTCATTTGGTCTGGAGGCTGGAAGTCCAAGATCAAGGTGATGATAGGGTGAGTCTCTGGTGAGTGCTCTCTTCCTGGCTTATAGACAGATAGCTGGCTCTCTTGGTCTGTTTGTGTAACTATCCTAAGTAGCAACTTGTAAGCAATATGAATTTACAACTCACAGTTTCTGATGCTGGGGAGTCTGAAGATCAAGGTATTAGCAGATTGGTCTCTGGTGAAGGCTTACTCTCTGGTTCAATGGTGGAACCTTCTGTCTGTGACCTCTCATGGCAGGCAAGAAGGAAGGGAACTTATGTGAGTGGGCCTCCTTTAAAAGGCCACTAAGTCCACTCATGAGGGCAGAGCCATCAAGACCTAACCACTTAGCAAAGGCCGCACCTCTACATACCATCATGACTAGGTTAGGTTTCAAAATGAATTTGAGAGACACAAACACTCAGATCTCAGCATCTCCTTGCATCATATGGCCTTTTCTCTCCACACACATCCCTGGGCCTCTTATAAGGGCACTGGTCCTGTTGGGTTAGGGTCCTGCCATTAGGCCCATTATTTAATTTTCATCGCCTCCTGAAAGAGTTTGCCTCTAAATTTAGTCAAAGTTGAGGTTAGGGCTTTATCTATAAAATGTGAAAAGATATAATTCACTGTATAACAACAGGGAACTGGGAGAGCGAGAAATTTGAGACTGGGGGTAATTGGGTACCTAAAGGGGAAAGAAGAACCTCAAATAAAGGCAAGGAGCCCCCTTTTCAGGGTTCTGGGCACTTCTGTGGAAGAAAATAGGCAAGATCACACAGGACCCTGACAGGAGTCCAGACAAGACAAGGGTGCCACCAGCCTTTGTGGCAATGGTCCTGCCCTGGCAGGGCTGCAGCCCAAGCCCAGCGACCCATAGAACATCCGGAGCCCTGCATTTGGCTTCTTGTCCCTTCAGCTCTTCTTCTTCAGGAGCAGAAGGCATGAAGCTCAAATAAAAGCGGCTCTTCTTTGGGGTCAAAGCTGCTGGCCACAGGGAAGCATGGAGTGATCTGTGGATATGGAATACCCATGTTCTTGCCTTAGGCTAAATGAGGCAGGTTTGTTCCTGCTTTTGCATTTTCCATGGTGACAAACCTTTCCCCGGGACAATTACTTACCCCCGTCTGCATGGCTGGAGGAAAAGTTGTCTGAAGAGAAAGCTGTGACTGCCAGCCTCGGCGAATTCCCTGTTGGTTGGTTTTAATCTATAGTAGAAAACCTCCACATTATTCTGCCATCCTGGGATGTGACAGGTATTAATAACCCTATTAGCTACAATCCCATCCGGCGCTATTTACACAGGCTGCGCCAGAGTCGCAGCAGCCACTGGATGCAAGGGACTGTGGACGTTCAGAGCTAACGAGATGCTGGCTTCTCTTTTTCTCTTCTGAGCCCAGGGTGTTGACAAATTAGGTTTTCGGGAGGAGATTCCCCCATCCCCATGTGCTAACACTGCATATGGACCCACGCCAAAGAGCTCTCACAGCTCTAAGGTGATTTCATAACTCAGAGGAAGGTTCTTTCCTTGCTTCTCCTGCTTCTCTTGCCTGGAGGGATTCACGGCACCCCCCCTTCCTTTCTCGGTAACTGCAAAGCCTTTCTATCCTTCAAGATCTGGTTCAAAGTCACCTTTTCTCTGACACTTCCCCCGAGACCCTCAGCCCAAAGTAGACTTCTCCCTTTATCACTGACAGCCCCTTATCTGTAGCTCATTGATGAAGCACATTTAGGTGTCAACCTTTACTGGGCCATGGGATACCCAGATAGTTGGGCATTAACTTTGCTCCTAGGTATGTCTGGGAAGTGTTTCTAGAAGCCAGCCTCATTTGAACTGGTTGACTCAGAAAATAGGATGACCTTCACCCTTGCCAGGGCCTAAGCCAATTTCCTGAGGGTCTGAATCAAACAACAAGACAGAACAAAGGTAAATGTTTTCTGATACACACACACACACACACACACACACACACACACACACACACACACACGCGCGCGCGCGTGTGTGCAGATAAATAGATAGAACATCTCAGGTACTATCTACTCTTTCCTTCATTAGCCTAGAACTTGCCTTATTAGGATAGACTGGCTGGTGGGCAAGCCCCGGGGATTTTCATGCCTTCACTGCTCCAGTGCTGATTATAAGCATATGCCAACACACTTGGCATTTTCACATGGGTTCTGAGGCTTGAACTCAGGTCCTCATGCTTGGGAGGCAAATACTTCACCCACTCAGCTATCTCCCCAGTCCAGTTTTCTCTCTATTCTTAAGCTGTAACATCTATCATTTTCTGCCCCAGAAATCAGACTTGACTCTTAAGCCTTTGGACTCCAGGAATTGGACCAGTGGCCTGTCCTGGTTCTTACTTCACATGTAGAAGAATTACATCATTGGCTTGCCTGATTCTCCAGTTTGCAAATGGCAGATCATGGGACTTCTCACTTTCCATAATCATGTGAGCCAATTTCTAAACTAAACCCCTCTGACCCACTTCTCTCTATAAGGTATTCATACTGCTTCTTTGCAGAACCATGACTCATATAGACACCAGCCACCATGCTTTGACCTGTCTCCCTAGGTACATGAAGAAGAGCTTTAGCTTGAGAGGCACCTGCCTGCAATCTGCACCCTGTTTTGCTCACTAACCTGTTTGGCTCATTCCTTCTGGATGAAGGAATCTAGGCAATGAAGCAAGAAGTCAACCCAGGACAGGCACCAAGTTCCTTCAGTCCCGTGATGGTTCTGGTGAGCTTCAGGAGTACAGTTGAGAACTCATCTAACAGGACACTGTCCAACCATGCCCCTGGCCTCAACTACAAAGTAAGGAAAGGAAAGAAAAGGAGATAACATGAAAAGAACTTTAGAAGAACAAAACCATGAACAAGTCTCCAGTGTTGGCGAGGAGACGCTAGAAGGTCACAGTATACATTTCAAACAAACTGAGTAGGCTGAGGAAAATCAGAGATTTTTCAGACTTAGAAAGCTGGAGAATGGGAAGGAAAGATGGGGGTAGGGTGTGACGGGAGGGAGATGTGGGTAATGCTGATTGTTAAAGGAATCTCCACTAAGCTGCATGGTGCCTTTGTGCTTCAAGTCAGGGTACCTAGCATAATGTGAGATAATTTTCGCCCTATTCACCCTTGCCAGCTGGACCCCTGTGTCAGTTGGCTATTGTCCTAAAGTGCTCTGCAACAAACCACACCAGCCCTGTGTTTCTGGCCAATCTCATCCAGCATTGGCTGAGTTCAGCTGGGTGGTCCTGCTGCGCCCAGGAGCTCACCATCATGGCTGGGGTTGCAGGGGCTTGGGTGATTAATACAAGTTTCTGCCGGGGCTGTCCCCTTCTCTTTCTGTGTCTCTTGGTGCCTGTTTGGGTCAGATAATGTATCAGATGCATAGAGAAAGCTGCCAGACATGTCACTGGTCGCCTCTCTGCTGGTCCAGACCAAAATACATGGCAGTCAAACCCACAGTCTAAAGCAGGGAATTGTTTGTCTCTGATGTGAGGTGTTGCAATTGTAGGTAATGAGAGCAGAGTTGGGCCAGCAGTGCCATGAGTTCTGTGTGCACAGGCCACAGTATCTGCCCATCAGAGCCCTGCCTCCTCAACCCAAATTCAAATTTTGCATTCCATTCTGGGTCAGCCTCAGGCAGCTGCCTTTGCATTTCTGTGCTTATAGGGGATTTTTTTCCCCTCTCTACTGCTGTTCCACCATGGTAAACCACCTTCTCCTCTCTCCAGCTCATCCCATAAGGACCCTCATCTCTTCCCCCTTGCTGAAATGATACTCGGACATGATATCGTTCAAAGGCATGAATGTAGGAGTTAGGAGCTAGTATGAGGGAACAATGGAGGGTCAGCAAAAGACATTCCCTCAACTCTGAGATAGGCAGATTTTTCAGCTGGTTTAGAAAGTCATATTTCAACAATTCCCACAATGTCTCCATGTTCTTCCCAATGTCTCACTCCAAGGTACACTGTCTTTGAAATCTATTCAGATGTAGCTCAATCTTACTGCTGTTTTTGTTGTCCAGGCACACGTTTTATATATTTAAACCAGACAATTTTCCCTTTATCCTGGAGAGGACATGTGCTTGCTGTGTGTGTGATATCCCCATTAAGGAAAGAAATGGAGAGCCATTCTTCCTGCAAATGCTTCTATTGTGAAGCAAAGAATCCAAACATTTAATCCTTGACGTTTGGACCCCACTTTATTGCAGACCCTTATTTTGTGCACTTACCTTCTCTCAATGCACACAATTCCTTCTTGATGGAAACACGTGTGTGTCTTCTCAGTGGACGCTTCGGGGAATCGGGTCCTTCATGCTGCTTTTTGGGTTATTACACTGTCACATTTTACCACTTTGCAGAAAGAACATATTAAGCAGAATAGAGTTCTCAGGAGCAGGGATTGCTATTGTTAGAGAAACAATACTTGGGAAATAATTCCCCCCAATTTCGTCTTCATCTTTACTGTGCAAAGAGAAGAACAATTTATTAACAGGAGGCAGAAAATGTTGCTACGGGTTTTGGGCAACGGAGGCTTATGGAGTCCTCAGTGTATGTTGTTTCAGTGGCTTGGAAGGCAAGAGACTTTGGGAGCTGGAAAAATATAGTAGAAAAGAATTCCCAGTGGGCAGGGTTGCTAAGGAAAAGAGACTCATTTGAATTTCACAAAGGTTTTGAAAATCGAGTCAGTGGTGCCCTCCTGTTTGTATTGTAGACCTTTATTGTTTCAACTGCTGTCAGTGGTGGAGGGAGAAGGTCTGGGGAGGGAGCAGGGCAGCCTCCTGTTCTGTCTGGCTTCACTCAGCACCCATAAACCAAGCTGAGCCAGTCGGCCTCATGCAATGACTCTAGTGAGCTCTGCCCTGGCTCTTCGCCGTCTTGGACTGCCTGGGCTTTGATTCTGACTTGCTTCCAAGTCCAAACCTGTCCTTGGAGTTTGGGTTTCTGGTTGACAGTTATGGCTGTGTATTGAACACTAGCTAAGCTTGCATCTCTGGCTTATGTTTGGGGTTCTTCTAGCTCAGCTCAAACCCCCACTCCAGACTCTGAGTCTAGGGTTGTTTCTTGGCCACAGCTCATGTGACCATGGAGGTGACCTTTCCAGGATCCGATAAAGTGGTACAAAGGCAACTAAATCGTAGTTTGAAATTTTTGTTAATTTTGATAATTTCATACAAGTATACAATGCATGTTGATCCCACTCCTCCAATTACCCCCTCCCATCCCTCTTCCCCTCCCACTAAAACCCCTCTTCTCACCCAGTATCCATCCTATGTCCATGCCCCGCCCTTTGTTGACTCACTGATTTAAATTAGGATTGCCTGCATAGTTAAGGGGGTGTTATTTACTGGAGAGTGGGCAATCCTCCAGTGACTACAACTCTAAAGGATAAGGCTTCCCCTCTCCCAGCAATCACCAGTTTCCATTATTCACTCTGGGAAATGTGGGGTCTCCTAGACACCCCTCACCTGAATGAGATAGTGACAGATTCGGTGCATCCATGAATGTAACAGACCTGTATCCAGAAGACAGCATTCTGCAGACCCTTTTCCTACGCTCCCTCTCTCACATTCTTTTTGCTTCTTCTTCCATGAGTTTCCCTGAGTGTTGGAAGGCAGGATTTAGAGGTCATATTTAGAGGACAAACTAGTCACTTATTCAACTTTGTCAACTATGCATCTCTGTAGTTACCTCTGTCCTTTGCATAAAGAAGCTTCTATGGTGGAGGCAATAAGCAGTATGTATCCATGAGAACAAGCGTAGATATTTAGAAGGTAGTTTGGATGCTGCTGTAAGAGCACAAGCATAGGACTGACTTCCGCTATAGGGTTTAGCCCCCAAGACACAGACTTCTCCAGACAACATAAGGCTTTCTCTTATTCTTGTGGAAACCAGGCTCAAAGCTGCTTAACTTCTGAGGTCAGATGACATGAGGTGAAGTGACCTTAGACTACATAAGGTTCTGTAAGATATGTACCACCTTGAGTCAGTGCTGGAACATTTTCATATAAGCCAAAAAAGAAAAGAAAAGAAAACCATAGAAGGCGTTGTGATGTTAACTTTGGTCAAACTGGAGGTCTTGGGCCAGAGGAGTCAGGAACAGGCTCACTGAGGGCTGCCTATAGCTTGGGGCTTGCACTGCAGCCCTGCACAAATGCAGCCCAGCCAGGCAGAGGCCTTTCACAGCTCCATGGGAGGGGCCCATGTGACTCTATTAATGAAGCAAAAGATATTGGAATCCAATTGTTGATGGATCATCACATGCCGGGAAAACTCTCAGCTGCATTGACTAGGCAAGCAGGGGGTATCATTTTGAACTTCTGGAGTTAATGAACTATGGCCTGAAATTTACAACCTGGTTGTGAGTGTTATGGATTTAACTCCAAAGCACAACTCCAGGAAGCTGGCACACTCCTCTGGCCTCTGTGTGGGCCAGAGACCCTCCAGGGTTTGGCTTCTGCATTCTCCCATTTCTCTATAGCCCATTAAAAGTAACCCAGGAGGCCCACTGGGTCACATGCCACCCCCTGGTGCATGCTGGTAAGAGACATTCACTTCTTAACCCTGTTGCAATTACTGTGTTATGGGACAGATAGCAATAAAGGTAAACCACAGCTACAGACTTGCTTGTTTCAACTTCCTTGAAAGAATTTAGGACATTAATTAGTATCTGTGTAGATTAAGCTGGGAATGAATATGCTCTGGATTAGGCTTTAGAGCTCCTCCCTTCCCCACCCCAGAAATATCCGGACATACTCATTTCATGGGTTTAGCTCACAAAGAAGTTTGTAGTTCTATGAGGGGAAATAAGGAAGGAGGGCTTATGAAGGTAGTTTTCCAAATTTATTTGGGACCCAGTTACATAATATAGATACCCAGATTGCACCTGTTCCAAAAAAATCTCTCACAATATACAGTGAGGCAAAGAAAGAGATTGATTTCTACCTATAAAAACACTAAGTAGTGATCAATACATGATATATATATATATATGTTAATAAGTTTTAATAATACTGATGAAGACAGAATTTGGCTTCTCCTATGAGTGAGATGAGAAGAGTTATATTTTGGCAGTTTTCCTTTTCTCTTTGTTTCCATTGGCTTTTACTGCTAACCTTCGAGACTAAGTCAATAGTTGCCACTTCCCCCTCCTAATTGGCCATTTCTCCTTGATGTATTTTTGACTTGGCTTCCCTCCTACCTTGCTACTAAGTTTTCTCTTCTGCAATGCACCATTGCTCTCTTCCATGCCAAGCCCAGTGTCCTGTCAGGGCTGACCATGTTCCAGCACTATTATTCGCTCTGCATCTCCATCTTTTCTTTTTCATGGATTGTTATGATAACACACTATCTGGAGTGTGTCTTGTTCAAGCTTATTGGCCATTTCTTGATACCATCTGTGGATTTGTTCTATAATTACTGATTTTGAAAAAAAAGAAAAGACAGATCAGGTCTTTTCTTGGTATTCTGGTTTCTTTTCCTTTGCTATTCTGTTTCATTAATTTTAAAGCTTCAGGTACCACTTCTTAAAAAAAAAAAAAAAAGACTGCTAATTCTGCCTTTGACCTTTCTCCCCTGCGCTGCTTCGTTAGTTTAACAAACATTCATTGTGCACCTAAGAAGTGCCAGGCCCATTTCCAGCTACTGTAAGAAAGCAATAAACAAAGTACACAAAACATCCTTCCACAAGGAAACTGTACTCTCATCAGGGAGACATGGATGAAATAAAATAAGCAGGAGCTAGCACCTACGGAGTGCTTTCTGCCTGCCAGTCATTATCCTAAGTGATACACACCGATCTCATCATTACAGCACGTGCATTTTAAAGATGAAGAAACCGAGGCCCAGGCAGGATAAGTAATGTACAAAATAGCATGGCTCCCAATCAGTGGAGCTGGGACTCAGCTCAGATAATTAGACTGTAGAGGTTGTGTTTGCGTGTACGTGTGTGTGTGTGTGTGTGTGTGTGTGTGTGTGAAGTTAGGAAGCCTAGGGCCCTGTGTGTTGTAGGCAAGTGTTCTACTGAGCTATTACCTTGAGATCAAGCTGTTGATCAGTAAATTATAAAATGTCTCCTGAAAGTATGTTAGAAGATATGGTTCAAAAAAAATCAAAAGCAAGACGTGGGATGTGTGGGTGTGCATGTGTGTGCATGTGCGTGACTTTAAACTTGGTGATCAGGTGACCTTTGAACACTGGAGACCGAAGGGAGATTCTGGGGTCTCTGGGGAAGAGAGAAATGATAGGGCTCTTAGGTGACCATAGGCTTACCTTTCTCAGGAAAGGACAGCAAAGAGGGTGTTAGCAGTCATGCAGGTCAGCTTATGCAAGGTCTCAGAGGTCAATGGCAAAGGCCTCAGTTCCCGCCATGAGTGAAATGAGAAGTTGGGTTGCATCTGGAAGGATCTGCACCGGTGCTGCTTTGGAAGTCAGCTGAGATTCAGAGCTAGTTTAGAAAGCTACCGCTGTGCCTGGAGCTGGGCAGCAGCAGGGAGAGCCAGAGAAACAGGGCCTTCTTGGTCTGCATCAAAGGAAGAGCCAAAGGGTGGACATGGGATGCTGGAAAAGGAGGAGCTTAGCATGATTGTGAGATTTTTGGCTTGGATAACTGGCAGAATAGAGTTGCCATTACCAGAAATGAGGAACGTTCTAGAAGGGAAGGATCTGCCAAGATGACAGAAGTTCAGTTTAGGGCATGTTGGGAGGTATCTGTTAGTGATGTAAGTGCAGTCATAAGTAGATGGTTGACTATACAAGTCTGAAGTTCAGGAAAGAGACTCCAGGCCTAGAAATATAAGGCACTTTCATCACATATGTCCATAAAGCTTCTACAGCAGGGCTCCTTCAATGCTTTCTACTCACAATCCCCTTTTCACCTCAGAAACTTTCATGTGGCCCTGGGTATATTGGTATATAAAACAGGTATTGTATTTTGTGTTTTGATCATATTCACTCCCATTACCCTCATCTGTTCTCCTTCTACTCTTGTTGATTTCTTTCTCTTCCCAACTATTCCCCCCTCTGCTTTCATGTCTTTTTATTTGTTTGGTGACCCAGTGAGTTTAATTAGGATTGCTTACAGAAACATACCTGAGGGGTAATTGACTCAAGTGTGGCCAACTTACCATTGGCTACACCACTGAAGAAAAGGTTTCCCCTCCTCCAGCAACCATTAGCTTGCCAATAGATCCTCAGAGAAGGCTGAACTCCTCCACAGTTCATGAAGGATGGTGCCCACTCTTGTGATGGTTTTATGCAGGCAAGCACAGCTGTTGTGAGTTCATGAATGCAACAGCCAGTGATGCCCTGTTCCAAAACTTTCCTCACATTCTTCCACCCCCTTTTCTGGGATGGTCTCATGAACTTTGGAGGAGGTGATATAGATGTCTCATTGAAGGCTGAGAGTTCAACTGTCATTCCCTCGGTATACATACAATTTTACCACTTATTAAAGACAAAAACAAATCTGAATGCTGATGCCATAGACATGCTTGTTTATTTTTACACCAAGGATTTCGATCTTGGCTGAGTATTTGACACTGCAGGATATAGGGAATCTTCAACATTTTCCAGAGATGAACAATATTTTCATTTTATAATTTTCAATGCGAGAATGCCATTTACATAAATATGTAGTACAAAATGCCAGAAGTATTTTTAGGTCCATTTCAGAAATTCTGTCCTAATCCCAAGCCAAAAATCATTTAATGAATTTTTAAAAATGAAACAAGTCAGTAACCCAAACAGCAATCTTTAAAATCAAGCATTCTGACACAATAGAATCCAAATATAAATTAATTGGATGTTTGCATGCTGAGGGATGATAGTAGGAAGATAGTAAAAGTCGTTGTTTCCTGTAAACCACGGTTTCTGTAAGTACAGAAAACTTGGTAGGGACAGTGAAAACACTGCTCTTCCTAATATACAACAGTCTTCGAGGTGTTTAAGGGAATTTCATAGGCATGGTGTAGATGACGGTATGTGCAGTGTAGAATGAGCCTATCATGCATTCAGAGCGAAGGCTGCAGTGAGGCTGACCAATGCAACACAGGGAGCACTGTCAGAAGCATCTCAGAATTACTAAGTATTTGATTTTGAATTATTTTTGGCAGTTGTATATTTAGACACCTTTTACTGTTGCCAAAATTTTCACAACCCCTATATAGGTTATATAATAACCCCATATCATGGCAAACGGTTTCATAAGCTGTGTTCTTTGGAAGCCAAGTAATATTGTGACTTTCCTTCCTCCTCTTCTTCCTTCACATTGAAGTGATGTTAATACCAGGCTCTCTTTCTTTTGGCTTTGACTTATTTATTCTTGACATCAACTCTGCAATGTGGTGAATATTGTTATTCGACGTTATAAGTAAGGAAGCAGGTGCACCAACTCCAGACTCCCATCGGATCTCTAAAAAGAAAGTGAGGTAGTTTATAAGAAAATACATGGGTAAAAAATTCAATAAGTTATTAATGCAGGGAGAACATATTTAGGGTCAAATAACAAAGAGGGGCTATAATTGTGCCAGAATATTTAGACTAAGTATAATAAGACTTCTACAGAAAAAAGCAGAGCCCTGAGCTTCTTGGCAGTAGACATAAAAAGGCAAACAGCATGAACGTTCGTTCATCAGGAGGGATAAATTTTTCTTAAGTGCTTAGTTATTTGGTTTTTAAAATAACTTCTCCTGGGGGAGTAAATATATTCTTGGAGGGATTCTTAGGAGGCAAAATAAGTTATAGAAAAGACTGAAATTGGTTAGATTAATCTCTTCTTTTTCTTTTTTGCTTCCTATGTTAGTAATCATTTATTAGGCAATTATATATGCAAGGCTATATATAACCAAGCTAATGCAGTGAGAAAAGCAGAGATATATTAAACACAGCTTTGGCCTTCAAGTATCTTATCATCTAAGTTAAAGATGAAGTGTAGACACCAAAAACGAACAATTCAAGCAACACATGATTAATGAACTAAGGTCTGGTATTATTCTGGGACCTTAGGCTTCCAGACTTCATTTCTGGGCACATCCCTAAATAGTGTAACCTCTCTGTCCTCTTCGCCTAAACAAATAGTGATGATAGTAATAGACCCCACTTCAAAGGGTTTTTAATGATACCTAGGGGGCTTAGTCCCCAGCAGAGCACACAGCAAGCACCATACAAACATCTACTGTGGTGAGTTTAAATTGCAAGAATGCTATGGTGTAGATGTGGTTGTGTATGGTCAGATTCAACAGAGAGACACACTGTAAACCCAGATTACCCTTGAAGCCAAAAGGTTTATGAATGAGGATTATTAATGTCAACCCTACAGATGGAACGATGGGATTCTGAAGAGAGAGCTTTTCAGGCACCTTGGACAGAGCAGGGCTCCCCATCATGAAAGGTTTCACCCTTAGCCTCAGGGAAAGCAAGAGCCATACATGTCCATTTGAGTCCATCTGAAGGCAGCCATGGCCAAAGCCTAACCAGCTGCCTTGTTCTAACTCAGAGAGGAAAACATCTTCACACATAGGAGGCGAAGGTGGACACAGGGGAGTGCTTGCCCAGGGTGAGGATATGGCAGGGGTCGTAGAGTCAGGCTAAGTCAGTGTGGAGGGCAAGGAGCCCGTGAGTAGGAGTGGGCCTGAAATAGCAATTATCTGAGCACTTCTGAGACAGCAATTTTTGTCGTTTGTCATAAAATGAACCTGAAGAGTAACTGGAAATTGTGCCTTTGCTGAAGCCACCTGAAGAGAGGCTGGCTTGCTTTGTCCCATACTCAGAGCATTCATAGGACCTGGCCCTGCTGGGTGGTGGACCTGGAACTCACACATGCCCTGCTCAGCTCTGTCCTCTAGAGTGAGAATCCTGTCTTGGCAGATCTCGGAAGTGGGAACCATATAGACAGCAGTGACAGCAGAGTTGTTGCCTTTGGAGCCCATGGCTACAGCTGTAAGTGCAGGCAGGGGCTAATGCATGCTAAGGATGTGCCCAAGAGTCAGGTCACTAACAAAAGTGAGCCAAGAAAAACACATGGGTTTGTTTTTGCATATGTGTGTGTGTTGTGTGCATGTGTATGTGTGTTCTCATGTGTGAGCATGAACACATGTGGATACATGTGAAGTTCAGAAGTCAATGTTTTTAAGGCATTGTCTTCAAGTAATTTCTACCTTATTGATCGAGACAGGGTCTCTCACTTCAGTTTAGATCTCACCAATTCTGCTAGTGTGGCTAGCCAGCTTGCCTCAGGATACCTTAGAACTGGGCGTAGTCAGGTTGTCAGAGCCACCCAGCATTTACGTGGGTGCTAGGGACAATTTGAGGAAGGCAGCCTTACCTTACTATCCACTTGCATAAAGCCTTGTGTTGTAGACAAAACAGAACAGACTCAGGGACTCCATGGTCTAGAGTGCAATAGGCCAAGAAGGCGGGGAGGAGGTGGGATCTATAAGCCAAAGGCCTTGAAGAAGAGTCACTGGTGGTATAGAATCAGAATGGAGTCCTCACACAGAGCCGAGCTGAGTGAGGAGCCATGAGGAAGCACAGATAGCATGGGTCCATCCTGGGGGATGTCAGAAGCAGTGAAAAGCAGGGCTGGTCTGACTTCAGCCCTGTGAGTCACTGTGTGGGTATGGGCTGGTGTGATGGCACAGAGAGAGGTAACACGATGCTCTACACCAGTGATCATATGTTAGGATGGGTCCCACAAGCCACCAGGGATCAAGGCCATGGAAGCCTGACCAGCTCCAGGCAGCCCCTTCCCACCCTCTGCAGCGCTGAGAGTCGATACTAGTTTTAATTTTATTCATGGTGCTTGTACTGTTCCATGCTGCAGCACCTCAATGAATACTAATGCAACTCCAGATTGTTTTAAGTGAAGATCTGAGCAAGACACCTCCTTTCATCTTGTCAAGAGCTGTCATTTCCAACACAGGGTTTTGGAGTTTCCTTTCTAACAGATTCAATGCAAACTCCTCCCTCCACAGAGCTGTGTGTGGATTGCTGGCACTGGGCGCCTGCAAAGCAGTCCTCTGCAAAAGGAAATCATCCTTGGCCTGCTGCCCCCACCATGGTCACTGTCGACAAAGAATTCTCCTGCAGGAGGACAGAGGAACGGAGAAGGAAGCGGGCAGGGGCGGTTCAGAGGGCATCTCTTAGAAGGTGGTGGGAGCTGGGATTCTCTTTCCTTTGCAAGGTTGTTTTGATCATTTGAAATGTCATTTCCATTATTTTCATAACCATGAGGCCTTTAAGGTTTGGGAGAATGGCTTCATGGCCATTTGAACTCCTTCCTTAATTCCTGTCGTTCCTCTTTCCAGTCCATTTTGCATATAGTTGCTGTATGATTAGATATATTATTCATAACTTTAACCTCAAAACTCCTCAAAGGTTATTGTTCTTCCCTGGCTGACCCTCTGCCTCTCCCTGTTCCCCTCCCCCATTGTTCTAGGGTCTCCCTTCCATGACTTCTGCCTGCCCCTACCTCACCCAGCTGCAAAGGCTGAAAGCCAGTTCCTTGTAGGCTTAGCTGTAAACCAGTGAGAGCCCACAGCCAGTGGACTTGCTTCTCAACCAATGGGCACAGACTGAACCAGACCGCAGCCCAGAGGGTCCAGATTATCATCAAGCTCTTCCTGGTTTCCCTCACCTTCATCGTCCTTAGCTTCCGTGACTTCAAACTCCAAATGATATGGAAAAACCAATCTAAAGGGCACATAGGCTTTACCGACAATGTGACTCAAACTCAGCTTCTAATTTTTCAGGCATTAGAGAATGATAATACTTCGAGCTGGGGCAAATGGCCCTGGGATTTCTTTGTCATCTCAGGGTAGTTATTCAATCCACATCTTGTTACCTCACATATAAAGTTAGGAAGATCATAGCACCTGCTTCAATAGCTTGTGATGCTTAACCGAGATGGTGGATACGTAGCGTCAGCACGACCCGAAGCTCGTGGTTAAGCATGCAAGGCCTGGCAGCTATTATTACACTGCTTCTCGGTTGGTGTCGATGGAGCCAATAACGGAAATAGGCAAGGCTCAGTGTTTGCATAACTATATAAGGATTTGTTGTGATTTGATCGGCTCCTTCCTTTTTCAGACAAGCCACTCCAAGCAAAAAAGAAGCAGAATCTATAATCACAGTGCTTTCTTTTTCTGACTTACTTAATGCAAGAAATGTTTATGCTGGTAAAGACAATGCTTCTCAGGTATCCTCAGCCAGCCCTCATCAAGCCAAGAGGAGACACTCTCCCTTGCTTCTTTCCTCCCCTTGCTGTTGGCAGTGGTGGGGTGGAGCTGTCCGGGATCTTCTGGAGTCAGCCACATGCCCCTGTGGTAGAGCAATGTTCTCTTGTCATGATGGCTCCTGGGGCCTCTGGCGAGGAGACAGGCCAGGGCTGAGTAGACTGGCTAGAATGTTCAAGGGCAGTGCTGAGTGGCTGATGGCCAGAGTGCCCCATCTGTGAGATTGGCCAGAAGGCAGGACACAGGAAGACGCTTGCTCCGTTTCAAAAAGAGGAAACCCAAATGTGTAAACTGATGGCATCCCAAATTCTGGGTCTTGGGGTGCTGGCTGGGGCTCAGTTTGCTGATGGTGGTGCTGTTTGGTGCATTGAGTTGTAAAGAAATGATGGCCTTGGGCCACATCAAAGATCTGATCAGAGGACCCATCCTTCTACAGCACCCAGGAGGCTCACATGTATGTCAGGAAAACTTCTCCTCCAGGTTCTGGTCTCTGACCTTCATTTCTGAACTGTTTGCATCTTCCTCTGTCCTGAATTCCTGTTCTGAATCTATCCACGGTCAGGGGAGAAGCTGCCCCAATGCTTCTAGGGAGCATTTTCTCACCCTTTCTATATCTTGACATTTGGTGAGGGTTATCTAATTTCTCAAGTGATATATGAGTGCATTTGTGTTCAGATAAAATCAACATAGAGCTAAGTGCAGCAAACATGACAGTCCCCTGCCCTCCTCTCACCTGGGGACTCCCCCCCCCATCCTCCTCCAAAGGCTTCTGGTGGAGAGTTCACTGCGGCCCACAGTTAGACACCAGCTCTGCTCTCCAGCTTTCATCCACATGGCTGTACAAGCATTTGCAGCTTTCTGTGGGATATGTGTTTTATTTAGGTTTTAGTTCCATCAAGAGAACCAGCTATTCCTCTAGTCTTTCTATGAAGAAATGAACTCCTCCTCCAGGCAGGCCACACCGTTCTCTCATTCCTGGGACAATCACTCTTAGATGACTGTTTTTTGTATTTCTCTCTGCATTGCTAAGGACATTTCTGATATTATCACACTTCAGGTGTAATCTGGCTTTCTCTCTCCCACTCTCCTCCTCCTCCTCCTCCTCCTTCCTTCTTGTAACAAGTCTTTCTATGTTGTCCAGGCTGACATTGAACACCTGGGCACCTGGGCTCAGTTTTCTGAGTAGCTCATGTCATTGGCACAAACCACCCTGCCTAGCATCAGGCATAACCTCCTGGCAACTCCCTCCTTATAGAAAATGAGGATTTGGTCCTTTGCCCACCTACCACACACACACTGATATTTTGTGTTCACATTATTATGACTATTGATAAGCTCCAGGGTCCACTATGCCTACCCGTCCAGTCTAACATGTTCCCTGGAGTTAATAATTGCCCTGCTGGTTTATTTTCCCTGTTATTATCAATAATTCAGCCTCAAACACTTACTCAATTGCATGAATTTCCCCCCAGTTTGTTCAAACACCTTAGCTACTTAGTCATTACCTGTTATGGACTAAATCTTTATGCCCACTTGTGAGTTTTTATGTTGAAACACTGCCCCCCGAGGAGACAGTAGAAGGAGATGGGGCCTTTAGGAAGTGATTAGGTCATAAGGATAGAGCCCTCATGAATGCGAATGAGTGCCTTCCTTTTTCTAAAGGGTGCCAGAGAGTTTCTGTCATATGAGGAGACAGGGAAGCCAGCAGCCTACATCCTGTAAGAGGTCCCTCACTACAACTCAACCATACACATTACTAACCTTAGGCTTCTGGTTTTTAGAACTGTGAGAAATACAATCTGTTGTTCAAAGCCACACACTCACTCAGGGGTACTCTCTTATTGCCCAAATGGACTGTGAGGGCCATCACTTCAAGAAGTCTCTCTGGAAGCCTTTGACCTGTTCCCGTCTGTACTGGTGAGTCTCCAGGCCTGTGCACTTGGCTTATCTCTCCCCTCACCACCTTCATTGTTCTCAAACCCAAATTATGTGAAGAGAGCGCAGATGAAAGCAAACACAAGTTATTTGGATCGACACAGCTTTTCCTCTTAGAATTTTCCTTCCCCATTTTGAGCTTCTTTCTCCATTATGCTGGGCATGCCTGTTATGTCTCTTAGATGTGATCACATGTGGGTCCATGCTGTTTGAAGCCAGTGTGTCTCTCTTATTTGATTTATCTCTCGTTTTTAGAGTGGACTTACATTAGTTGTTTCTTAAAAGAAGACACGTAAAATTAAGGCATTCGTTAATTCATCAAGTCTCACCAAACATGTATTAAGACTGCTAGGAAGAAAATATTTTGTACATATTCTGTGTAGTTAAAAGACCACCAGTGAATAGACCCAATATGCTGCCTTCAAGGACTTTGTAATCTAGTTGAGACGATCTGATGATACAAATTAGCATAATAAATGAGAAAGTTACATAAGCTATTAGAGAATGGTCAGTTCTGATGAGAAACAAGGAAGAGAAAGAGAAGAGGAGACAGGCTTGTGCCTAACATTTGTGGCGCATTGGGACACCAGGTAGGTCAAGAGTCCCTTCATTGGATCACCTGTGACTGTGTCTAACCTGGATCTGTACAAATCTAGGAGCAATGGGGGTCATTTCGTATGGAAAAATAGTCTTCAACTGCCATTTGCAACTGCTGTGGACATCTTGTGAATTTGTGCAGCCCTTGCAACCCAAAACTGGAATTCAAAGGGAATCAAAGAAATGGATGTACAGCACCAGGAAGATGTTACTTTCTTCTGAACAAAATCTATGGCATTCATGCTATGGGAGAGAGAGGACTTGACAAGTTAATTAATTTGTCTCTTACTTAAGTGTTTCTGCCGCTCAAATCCTGCCTGCACTCCAAAGCACTGTCCCTCCTTGAACTTGGCAGTGACCCAATCCATAGACCTTCCAGCCATTCAGACAGTTTCTTTAAAATCCAAGGACTTAGGAAGGAGATGGAAAGATGTATTTTGCCAGGCCTATTGATGTTAGTCCCAAGAGAGGATGTTTACAGTGACAGATAGTGGTGGGCCAGCTTGAAGGGCCAGATTGCAGCTGACCAACGCATCCAGACACTGTGTGTGTGTGTGTGTGTGTGTGTGTGTGTGTGTGTGTGTGTTCATGTTCACAATATATTCAGCTGTAGAAAACCTAAGTCCCAAATTAGAGACTCTGCTGTCTGGATCTTAGTAGGGTGCTGAAGGGTACTTAGTAGGGTAATGCAACCAGGGTAGGGCTAGAGAGGGTGACATGGTGCAGAATGACAAGGCAAATGTAGTGGACAGTCATAATTTTGAGGGGGGCAATGATTGTTCACATAGAGTAACTAGTACAAAGGCTCTGGGATATGTTTGTCTGTCACTGGTCCAAAATGGCAATTGACCAATGATTGAAAGTCAAGTGTGTTCTTGAGAGTAGTTTCAGTGGGGTTGGAAGCTCTTACAGATAGATTCAGGAGTAAATGAGTGAGGATAATCAGAGCCAGTTGAACCAATTCTCTCTCTCTCTCTCTCTCTCTCTCTCTCTCTCTCTCTCTGTGTGTGTGTGTGTGTGTGTGTATGTGTGTGTGCGCACATGCTCATATGTGTATGTGAATGGGTGTCTTTCTCAGTTGCTTTTTACCTTATTGCCTAAACTGGAGTTCAAAAATTCTGTTAACTGAAATGCCAGTGGTCCCCAGGCACTTCCTGTCTCCACTTAGCAGGCTCTGGAATTGCAGAGGCTTGCCACCACGGCCCTGAATCTTACGTGGGTTCTGGGTGTTTGAGCTCAGGTCCTCATGCTTGAAAGCAAGCACTTTACCCATTGAACCATTTCCTAAGTTCAAACTAACTATCTGAAGGTCTTTACAAATATAAGGGAGAAAAATGAGATGGTGATTGTAGAGAATTGGAATTAAATTTACTTATTTTTTTAGGACAAAAGGGCTCAAAGAAGGTTTGAAGTGTTAATTGGAAACTCACAACCTTCAGTTTCGGAAATTCTTCTTAATGATTCTTCATCTTCATGGTTTCTGCTTTCTCCTTCTGAAACTCCTTTAATTTGAATTTTGGATGACTTTTTAAATTTTCATATAGTTTTACTATTTGCCTTTTTGTTCTAATTTTTTGGAATGTGTTCTCAGCTTTCTCTTTTCCTACTGAGTTTTAACATTTGTGTTCCTTTCTTACTGTATTCTGTTCTTGTTTCATGAATACAATTTAATTGATTATTCCTCCAAGGATTCTAATGATAGTTTAATATTAATGTTTGTTTGCTGAAAGGACTTCTGTTCCTTCCATTACTTTTCTTTCTTTATTTCATCTTTTTAAATGGTTTTATTTGTTTAAAAATATTTTATTTGATTGAGAGAGAGAGAAAGAGAGAGAGATTGAGAAAGATAATGAATGCACCAGGGCCTCCTGCTACTGCAAACAAACTCCATAAACATGTGCCTCTTTGTGCATCTGGCTTTTGTGGGTATTGGCATATCCAACCTGGGCCATTGGGCTTTGCAAGCAAGTACCTTAACTACTGAATCACCTCTCCCTTGCTTTTACCCACTTTGTGTCTTCAGCTATGTCCCTTTCTTAATCATTTAATTCTTATTATTCACTAAAATGGTCAGTGATCTTCACTCGTCTGCTCACATCTAAGACTGGGGCACTTAAAACTCATGTAGCAAAAAACAAAACAAAACAAAAAACCCTTATATAGCAGGACTCATGGACTGCAGCTTTTCTGCTAGTGAGGTGTGTCTGGGCTGGTCCACTTCTACCCATTTCGCATTAAGTCTTTTCTTCCCATCTGTAGACAAATGTCTGGATGCCAGTTTACCAGGGAGTGAAGATGAAAAAGTCAGAGATTAGCTCTCCAGTCTCATATAAAATTTTATTTAATCTTGCTGTTTTGCTATGACATTCTTACCTTGAACATGTCTGTGTTAGGCTTTCCATAGGGTACATTTTGAGTTGCTGGAGCCATGTCAGATAGGGGGCTGGAGTACAAAAGGCATTCTACTTTTGAAAGACAAACTTCAGGGCTGGGATGAACCCTCAATTAGTGTGGCTGGTCCATCCAGCCTAAATGGTGAGCTCCTGGTCACAGTGAAATGCCTGGTCTCCGAAACGATGGACAGTGTTCTTAAGGAACAATGTCTAAGGTTGTTTGCTGGTCTCCACACACATGTGTACAAATACACATGTATACCTGAATACACACCAACACACATACACATGCACCTAAAAAATTAAAAATGAAGGCCGATATTAATCACTCCTCTTTTTACTCATCTTCACTCCTGCTCTGCCACACTCAGATGCTCGGGGGCTCTGCATTGTGAATTGAGCTGCACCTTAGCTTTCTTCGAAGGTTAAGATTAGTCATCTCTCCCAGTTGCCAGTCTAGTGTTAACTGTCCAGGTACCTGGCTTCCACCTCTCCATCTTATTTTTAAATAAAAATTATTTTTCCATTTATTCATTTGTATGTGGGTATGTGTGCAAGGAAGTGGGGGGTATATACCCAGGCCTCTTGTCACTGCAAGCAAACACCAGATTCTTGCATCATCTTTTGTATCTGCATTCTATGGTTGGCTATATGAACCCATGCCAGAGGGCTTTGCTGGCAAGTGCCTTTAAGTGTGGAGCTATCTTCCCAGTGCCAGCTTTCTGTCTTTTATTATAGTGTCTTTTTGAATCCTGTTAGTCACATGGGTCAAAGTCATTCCAAAATAATGTTTTTTTTCCCAAAAATTAAACCATGCATATGCTAAATCCTCTATCTTGAACAGGATACCCTAAATGAAAAACTTTAAATTTTTTTCAATGACAATATGAAGAAATTAGACTTTCTTTACAAAACTTGTATACCTTTTCTTAATTTTCAAAATATCATTCTTAACATTTTCCAAAGCATCCTGCAGCTCCACCATCATCCCTAATGGCAAGCATTAGCCCCCACGTCCCCTGGGTAGAAGTCACTCAGGTTTCTAGAAACCAGGTCAAATGCATTCACATTGCCCATCTTCACTCATTTACCAGTGTATACATTGTTTTTAATTTTTGTCTATTTTCTCATTTTTATTTTGAAAAAAAACTTAAACCTAAAAATAATCCAGACACACATTTCAGACTCTACACTTAAAGATGATTTCCTGGTTTTGGGCAAGATTGGCTCCCTTGTTTTTACCCACTTGGTGTCTTCCATGTTGTTCCATTCTTAATCACCTGAAAGTAAGTAGCAGACATCATGAAGCTTCATCACTATATTCTCATCACATGTCTTCTCAGAATAATGTCGGTTTCCTATATAACACCACCATGATCACACACAGGGGATTTAGCGTCAATACAGTACTGTTTCATTGAAAGCCCATTTTTACATTTTCTTAATTGATCCAAGCATTTTCTATAAAGCTCCTTGGCCCTTGCCCAATCCCAAATTTAATCAAGGATCAAGCTCTGCCTTCGGCTATCATTTATCTTTGGTCTCTTTCTCAGATGCTCTCCCACCACTCTCTGGGGTGAGCAGTGTGTGTGTGTGTGTGTGTGTGTGTGTGTGTGTGTGTGTGTGTGTGTATGTGTGTGTGTGTGTGTGTGTGGTTTATGACCATACCATCTTTAAGATCAAAGCCAGCGTTTTAGTCCCTTGCCCCAGATTTATTTGATTATTTCTTCTAGTTAACGTTCAGTATCTGTCTGTCTGTCTTTGGCAAGAATCATGTATAGCTCATCCTGTGGACTTTCCTCTTATTAGGAGTCTTGTGACATCCATAGTTTCATTATTGGTGAGATGATACTTGCTCACTGGAGAAGACAGTGTCTTTCAGATGTCCTTATTTTAAAGGTAGCTCATTACTTCCTTTTTCTAAGAAGTAAACCGGTGGTGAGGGAGAGGAGCTACTTTGATATGCGGATCTACTGTCGCCAACAATCTTTAACCCAGTGGTTTGAGCATCCATTGATGGTACTTGCTTGAAGCAATTATCATATCCTAATTCTATCATTTTCTGCTCTTATTAGACAGCTTTCTCCTGTAATAAAGAACTTTCTTCTCCCGGTGTCCCCTCCTTTTCTGTCTGTCTTTGAGTATTACTATGATTTTATGGATTTTTTGTTCAGTATTATAGCCCATTACCTTCAGTAGTAATTTCGATGCTCCAATTGTCCAACATTTTTCTAATTAGGGCCCTTTCAAGCTGATGCTTTGTCTTTTGGATATATCCCCTTCAGTCTCTGCGACTCCTTTTCTTCCTAGCAAAGAAAATATTCGAAGCTTACTTTGTAATTTCTCTGCTTCAGATCTAGAATCAGTCATTTCTTTAGGGAGACCTAGTTTCTTTCAGAGTGCACTGGTAATTAGAACTCACGTGCTGGCATTGAGTTTCACCGTATGTCACCTTTGGGTGAAGAAGAAGAATAAGACCCCTTCCTATATGAATGTGTGCTTGTTAATTGCAAGGACACATCAGAAACAAATGGGAATAGTTATCTTTGAGATGTAAGTGGGAATAACAACAAAAATGAAACTTCTCTGAGACACCCTTAGCTGTGTGGTTCCAATGCCATGCTCCGCAGTGAGAACCCTGCTTCCCAAAGCCTCTCTGGATTTATTCACTTCTGCATCTCCGATGCATATTGTTGCCATTTTGTATCAGTGCTGCCTCTAAACACCACACTTAGGAGATGGAAGTGCAAGCTTTCTTGCCTTGTCTTTCTTTGCTTTTTCGAATCTTAGGCTGTATGTCGCACTATGGCCACAGCCAGAGCGCTGTTCTGTGTGGGTGGTCACGCTGCTGACTAGCTGTGCAGTAAGATGTATTTGCTTCTTGCGTTCGGCTCCAGCATTTGCAGTCTCATTTTCTTGCTGTCATTTAATTTTTGAGTCAGTCAAAGGGTGACATGGCTTAACAGTCAAAACCCCACAAAAGTTATATTTAAAGAAGTCTCACTCCCACCCCCATTTCTTCCACCCATTCCCAATCACTATATATAATGACTTTGATTTGCTTTTCCTTGATCTTTCTTGTTTCTCTGCTTAAAAGGCCATTTTTCTTATAGAAAGTAATATTCTAGTATATAATGTAATATATGAAATTAGTATAACATAAAACTTTGGTACTTTGAAAATCAAATTTAAAAATTAAAGCTTATAAATATATCCTAAAATTAGTCCATATCTTTTAATAGAGATGTGTTTCATTCTTTGTTACTGCTTGGTGGCAGTGACTCGAGAAAGGACAAATAAGTTTATTCATTTAGTCTCCTACGGGCGGACATTGGATTGCTTCCAGTAGTTTGACATAACAAATTATTTCTCAGTACATGACTATGTGCTGTAGTTGTTGGATTTGTGGAGATGCATTTTTGTTCCTTTTTCTTTCTCTTCTTCTGTTTTTTTCTTTTATACATATATCACACATTGTAATTGTCCAGAGTTATTATTAATTTTTTTCCAACAAGGTCTCACTATGTAGACCAGGCTATTTTGAACTTGATATCCTCCTACCTCAGCTTCCCAAAGTGCTGGGATTATGTGTCTGGCACTGCTTTAGATTGTCTTCCAGTGCTGAAGTTTTTAAAAATAGATTTGGGGTCTCTAATTCTTTCTCCATTCCGCTGATGAGGTCATGAAGGCATTCTTCCAGGCTGAGGGCTGGAGTTTGGGTGTGCTGCTTCCACAGTCTCTTTGGGTTATTGGCTTTTCTTTTCTTTTTTTCTTGTTTCCTTTTCCTCTTTCTCTTCCTTTTCCTCACTTTCCTTGCTGTTGAGTATGTTATACATTTTTGCACATGACTTCCCGGGTAACAGGAGCCAGGTAAGTAACCTCCCTAGGATGGCTGTGTGTCTCTTATAGTTTCCCAGAAGCTAAAGTGTCCTCTGGTTCCTGTCTTCCTGTTGCCCTTGAGTTTCACTTAGATAAGGCCTTCTTAGATAAGGCCTGAAACCGCTGTCTGAGCACAAAAGCCTCAATGAACTGGTGGGGTGCTCAGGGAGGGAACGGCTGGGTCCATCACTCTGTCATCTTCTCAGTCTGTCATGTAGCCAGCCTGTGCTCCTGGGCTCTGACCTCCATAGGTGCCTCTGGCTGGAGTTAAATAGGCCTATTAAATAGTAACTATTTTTCTTTGAGAGAAGACCCTTATTAAGAAGATAAAATTCTGGATCTATTTCAAAATGGCTACTTTCCCCCTCTGCCTTCAAGAAGAACAAGGGGGATTGGATGGATGTGGGTATGGGAAGATTGTCTCAGATCTTGGCCTGAGAAATGGGGAGACTCCTTGGGGTGAAACTCACCAAAGTGTGGGATGCCCTGATGGATGGCCCTCAAGGTAATTTTTTCTCTAGCTATAACCCGGCCAGTCTCTAGCAATTAGTTGTTACCTTTATTTTCCTTCCAATTTCTGATTCACTGTGAGCTTGAGTGATGGCTTCTGCTCCCAACAGACTGTGATTTCCAATTTCCAGAAGAGTAATTTGCCCTGAACTCAATTCTTTGATGGGCCAAGAAGAGTTGTCGATTTGGAGTTTATTCCACTGCTTTCTTGTTGTGAGGATGGGGGTGACGACTTTGAGGCTTTTCTCATGTCAGACGGGAGATGGGAAGTTCTTAGACATCTGGATGCGTATCTTAAGGACCAAATCCCAGACGTGGTCTTACAGAGTCAAGGGTAAGTCATCTGCGTTCTTTGTTCCCTGTGCTGAGTCCTCTGCTGGGTCCACTTCTATGTGCAGTGCTAGGAAGCTGTTCTAACCGAATGTTGTCACCCTTTGGAAGTCTTGGCAATCCGATGGTGAGAATTCATATTTCCATTTAGCTTTCTTTTGCATTTCTCTTATTATGAGTAAAACGTGGAATTTTCTCATGTTTAAAAGACATTTATATAAATTTTCTTGTTGACTCTGTTTATACTTTTTGCTTCATTCTCCAGCTTTGGAAAACACTGGATATTTTTTTTCCTCACAACTAAAGGTTCATTTATATACATAGATTAGCTTTTCCCTAGTCTGCTATTTGTTTACCAATTTTTCTTTTTTCATTTTGACCATGCAAAAATTTTCTTGTTAAATTTATCTTTGTTTATTTATTTTCTTAAATATATATTTATTGTCCATAATGAGTTACATTATTCAGTGGGCAAACAATGAGTTGTTATCCCCAATTCCCCAATGCCCCCTCCCCATCCCCAATCAGCTGGATATCCTCCTCCATGGGCCGTCTGGATCAGTCCCTGTGGCAGGGGACCCTGGATAGCTTAATACTTAGCCCGGTCCTCATGGCCCAAGTGTGTTGATACTGAAGGGTGCCATGCCTATGGATAGTCTCCCCCACCACAGCTCTTATAATCTTTCCGCCCCCTCTTCCGCATAGTTCCCTGAGTCGTGGTGGATGAGTATTAAGGCTGCTTTAAGATCGCGAGTTTAGGGGTCTTTGTGTCGAAGATCGTTGGTTTCTGTCTCACTGGCTTATCCTGTGTAGATTGAATGTCTGTGGCTGTGGGTCCCTCGTTCCTCCCGTCCTTCTCTGTGGGATTCCATATGGATCCTCCACGTTATGACTGTGGTGGCTCCTCTCTTGCCAGAATCTCAGGTATTGGCCTACGGTCGGTTGGTAGGGTTAGATGGGCCCCAGTGCTCTCGCTGCATCCTGAAAAATACAAGCACAATCTCCATCGAAGAGTGTGATCAGTGTAGGTTAACAAATATACACATTTCTGGATTGCCTAGATTCTATTTTTAGTAGCCTCCCCATCAATCGCTCCCACAGTGCATCTTGTCTCAGGAGCCCAAGAGTACGGGATCCGGTAATTATCGCCCTGAATCCCAAGTTCCAGACAAGGGATCCCCCTCACTAAGTGGAAAATTGGCCGAATTTGAAAGCTGTTGATTGTCTCCCCCAGGCCCAGGCTCCTCCGTTGCACAAGTGTTCCTTTCTTGGTTTGCTGTTCTCTCCCAGTAGGGGGTGTGGTCAGCCTACTCATGACCGCAGATTGTTTTTCGTGTCAGTGGTCTCTGTTTACTCCCGCTGTTATTGATCATTTTCCCTTGGCAGCCTGTGCAGTGCCTTCTAGCACTACACTAACTGCCTTCTGGGGGCTGGATACCATTCTGGACGTTGATGGGTCTCTCGACGCTGGTCGATGGCATTCTGTGGTTTCTTCAGCAACAGGGTTTTGCCTCAGGCCTAGGGAGGGCACCCAAGAGCTTTGACAGAATTCTGTCATGTTGTTGGAATCTCATGAGTCACTTTGGTCAACAGCTCAGTGAGGGAAGGAACCAGTGGATGGAACCAGGGGTTGTCCGGCTGCTCTAATTATTC
>PVHP010000173.1:0-187440 GCA_004024765.1 Zapus hudsonius
ACACAGCTCAGAGCTCCCATTGGCTAAGAAGACATCCCCTGGAAATACTTTTAGTTGTGAAGCCTGCACTTGCTGTGGAGATGGCTCAGGCTCAGAGAGTTAGTACAAAACGACCATGTCCATGTCCAAGGTTGAGGACAGAGATGATTGCTGTGGGTGTGTAAGGCTTGAGAGAAGAGGTCAGGGCAGGAAGGAAGGTCCTTGGTGTAATATTCTCAGAACCATCCCAAAGTTGACCTCAGAGCTACAGAACCCTGTACAATGGGCCTCCTGAGGTCTTGACTTCAAGCAGCCACAATAAACCCATTAAGCTGCCCCCTTTCCTCCTGAATATTCTAGATTTCTACCAAAGGTTCTGGAAACAGTATTTTGTGGGAGAATGTTTAGACCAAGTGCCTAGCCAAATGCCTCTAAAAGTCCTAGTCAGATTGGCCCAGCAGACAGGACAGGTGGCTCTTGGGTTGTATGATCCCACTGCACCCCATTTCCATGCTTCATGAGTGAGTAGTACCAGTGGTCCCTGAGATTATGGAACCCCCTTAACTCTGTTGCAGATTTCAGAAAGGGAAATTCGGCCCCCTGAAGAGATGGTGGTGAACAAAGTGGACTTACTAGTAAACTCACCCAGGGGTTCTGGTCAACTTCCCAAGACCTACACTCATAGCCTTCCAGTGCTCAGGTGACCCTGGACCAATTCTGATTGTCTTTCATCTTAGGTGTTTATTGAAGTCTCACTACAAAAGTACTAGTGACAGCTTACAAACATGTGTACCAAATGATAAAACTTAAAAATAAGAACTCTGAGGAGAAAGGGGTAGGTAGACCAAGAATTCAAGGTCAGCCTTGGCTATAGAATGAGTTTGAGGCAAGCCTATGCTACCTGAGATAGCGCCTCAAAAATCAACAGAGAGAGAGAGAGAGAGAGAGAGAGAGAGAGAGAGAGAGAGAGAGAGAGAGAGAGAGATCTGAGAGAAGGGAAATGAGATGAGAATGTGGGAGTTCCAAAGTGAATGTATGTCTCCTATAGCCTCAGGCACTTTTAAGGTTAAGCTTCTTAAAAACAGTATGGGAAGTGAAAGAGCCTGTACACATAAAGTTCACATAGTGAGCGATTCCACTGGTAGAATATTCTAGAAAAAAAAAAAACAAAACTGTAAGACAGGAAACAGATTGGTGGTTGTCAAGATTGGAGGTTGGGGAAGGATTAACTTTAAAGACATGAAGAGAACTTTCTGAGATGGTGGTGTGTCAGTTACTTTTCTTGCTGCCATGACAAAATGCCTGACAAAAGGAATTTAAAGCAAAAAGAACACAGTTTGAGGATACAGTCCTTGGGACGTCATGGCAGGAGGGACATCAATCATCTAATCATATTGTATCCACATTGAGAAGAATGCTGGTGCTCAGCTCACTTTCCTGTTTTTATTCAGTCTAGGACCCAAGCACATTTAGGGTGGGTCTTTCTATTTCAGTTAAACCACTCTAGAAACCCCCTCACAATCTAGAAACCTAGAGAGGTTTCTCTCCTAGGTGATTCTAGATCTATTCAAGTTGACAACCAAGGTTGATTACCTCAGTGGGAAAAGTGTACATCTTGATATCGGTACACAACTGAACTTCCTGCCAAATTTCGCAGAAGTGTTCAACTAGAGAAGAACAGGTTTTATTGTATGTAAACCAGACTTCGAGAAAACATTCTCAATGTTGCTGGAACACAATGTCTGATATAAACTTAAAGGAGGAAATATTAATTTGCCCCTGTGTCCCAAATCCTTGGCTCTGGTGATTCTGGGCCTGTATTGGGGTAGGACACCATGGTGGTGGGAGTAAGTGGCAGAGGTGACTCACCTCAGGTCATAGAGGAAGGCGAGAGAGGACATACAGGAAGGAGCCAGGGCAAGACATAGCCATTCCTGGAAAAATTATAAGAGCCACAGGATGGGAAGGAGTATCCTAAGGCATTGTCCCCCCCCCATCCCAGAGACTGACTGGTATATTCATATACCCCATGATGAATACCAATAACCCCACGGAGGAGGGCCCTCATTGGAGTTTGGGTGGGGGAGAGAAGGGCCCCCATTGGAGTTAGGTGGGGGAGGGGGTAGAAGAGGAATGGGACCAACACACATTCTGCTTATACATTAAATTTCATAAATAATTTTTAAAAAGATGGAGCACCCCAAGGACATGCTCCCTGAAACCTTTCTCCAACTAGACTTCATCCACTATATACCACCCGCCAATAATGCCATCACATCATAAATCCGACAAGGATTGATCCATTGATTAATTCAGATCCCTCAGGATCAAGTCACTTGTCAAAAGCTCATCCACTTGCAACCAAGTCCCCAATCTATAAGTCTGTTAGGGACATTTCAGGTTCAGACCACAATACTCAAGAACAATGAAAGAAAGTCAAGGTTAATCACAGTCCATTGATGAAATCAAGTGTCTAAGCAGGCACTAAAATGAGAGGAACATCAGAGTCACTCGGCCGCTAGAGCTGACTGGTGGATGGCCTCTCCTCCCAAGAAGAAGACAAACAGAAAGCAAAAACAGAGCACTCCTTGGAGGAAGAATTAGCTGAACCACGGGAGGAAGCCTTTGCCTTCCTGTTTCAGTGGAGGAAAAGGAGTGTTCTCCTAGCATCATAAAACTTGCCATGGGAGGGCTGGAGAGATTGCTCAGCGGTTAAGGCACTTGCCTCCAGTGCCTAAGGCCCCAGGTTCAATCCCCCAGTACCCACATATGCCAGACCCACAAGGTGGTGGCCCTGGTGTGCGCTCTCTCTCTCTATCTCTCTCTCTCTCTCTCTGTATTTCTCTGCTTGAAAATGAATAAATAAAATATTTTTAAAATAAAAAAACTTGCCATGGGAATTCATAATTTTAATCCCAGGGACTATCCAAAAACCAATGAAAGTACATGATCACAAGAAGATTTGCACAACAATGTCCCTGGAGACTTGATTCCTTAGAGTCATGACCTGAGAGCATGGCAGGTGTCCATCAACAAGAGAATAAATGAATCAATTGTGGTACATTCATGCAATGGAAAACCATGAAGCAATAAAAGGAACCCACTGATTAACACAGTGATGAGGAAAGAAACTCCAAGCAAGAGGACACAGTATAGGATTCCATTTACAAGAAGTTCTAGATCAAGAGAACTGGTCTATGGTAGAAGCGAATGAGAATAATGGTTGCTAAGCAGCTAGGAATGTCCAGTTGGTGGGCAGAGCTCCAGTGGTGTTGTGAGAGTAGGGGAGAGAGACTGAGAGGGGCCATGAGGGAATTTTTGAGGTCATAATCTATAGCTTGATCCTGCTCAGAAGTATACAGTATATACAGTGTGAAGGATGTATGTGAAATTGATCGCATATATGCTTGAGATTATTTTATGTAAATTTCACTTCAAAAGAACACTTGAACGAGGCATCTGGTCCAGCACTGTTAAAGGTTAGTGTGTAAATCTAGATCCAGCATATATAGTTTCTGTCCATTCTTTCAACCTTGCTGGACAAGTATAGCTTTTCAAGATACATTTCCAGGGACACTCATCAAACGCTATTAAGATTTGTGTGCCTTGCTGTATACAAATTTTACATCAAAGGGAAAAACACTATAACTCAGTAATAACTCTAGTCAGTGTATTCATATGAAGTATCCAGAGGGATGTGCACCAATGTCAACACCTGCTTTTAAAACCTGGCAGAAACATGATGGATGGGGTGGGGTGAGCTTATTAACAGTCAGACAAAGCAAGCAAAGCAAGACCAGTGGTGTGTGAATTGTAGAATCTGGATAGTCTGACTAGTGGGTATGGGTGTCCATTATAAATTGTTTCTACTTTTTGCTATCTTTGAAGCTTTCCATAATAAAACAAAGAGATGAGAAAATGATGGAACAAGAGGAAGAAGATTTCAAACCCCAAAGACTAAACCACAGCATTGAAAAATCAATCACTTAATTAAAATCTGTAAGAATAGCACAGATATGGCTGAAAAAAAGTCAAACTATTGGTACAGAGGAAGGGCCTGGATAATCGCAAAGGACACAGAGGAAAAAGACAAAGAAACCAGAACAAAGAGAATAAAACACAAGGCCATCAGTGTGCAGATACTTAGAAACCACAAAAGGCAGGGAGGGAGTTTTAAATGAAGAAGTATTGAATGACAGGACACAGCTCTGTCTGCAGGAAAACTGAACCCACAACACATCATGTTCCAGAAAAAAAGAACACATTCTTCTAGAATGTTCAACACCATGGTATATCCTAATTCAATCATTTAACTTCAATAAAGCTGTGAGAATTCCTCAAGAATCTCAATGAACAAGCCAAACGGTCATTGAGAAAGGCCAGGCCTCTCTCATTCCTTTGGGAGGCCATGTCAATGTCCCAAGCCATGAATGGAGCAAGGGGTGCCACTTCCCAAAGGAAGTACTGAAGTCTGGTTAGACAGACAGCAATGGCCTTGCTTAAGTATGGAAGGACTGCAAAGATAGACATGACCATGAACTCTAGCCACTTGAGAGAAATCAACATTGAGAGAATCTAGTGTACAGTACAGAATTAGTCCTGTCCTATTGCCCATTGGACAAGCTGTGAACATTCTGGAAGTCCCACAAGAAGGCTGTGGAAGGAGGCAAAGCATGGGCAGGTCCTCAGAGTTCACACAGGGTATCTGTCTGAAGTGACACAAGCATCTAGGAAACCACAGTTTCTCCAGCTCCACCATTTCCCTCACAGTCTCTTCTAAACCTTAGCAGTACCTTTTAGAGCATCTCTGGGGACAAAAATAAAGTTTTGTTTCAAATTCAATAGTGCCCATTGTTTTTCTTCTCTTAAATTTGAATCAGATTAACCTTAAAGGTTTATGCAAAAATTAACATACATACTTCATAGCAAATCTTCTATATAGATCTCCACGAATCACAGAGGATTAAGATAGATGATGATAGACAGGTAGATGGTAAGTAGATTGACAATAGCTAGAACATAGATAAAGATACAAATAAGATTATAAAGATAAAGAAGTAGGTAAATGGATATGTGGAAGGCCATTCATGGAATAGACATTAATACATATGGAAAGTGTGCATACACAGAACACCTATAATGTTTTCACTTAATGACTGTTTTCATATTCTTATTGAGAATTTTAATACATGAACATACTGTAATTTGATCATCACTAGCATCTTCCCACTGCCACTTCCTTCCACTGAACTTTCTTTTCTTTCCATCCTCCTTCGAGTTTGATGTCTTGTTCCTTTTGCCCCTCCATCATCTATGTCAAAACATTGATGGGTTCGATATTGTTCAGGTCTAATTGAGGTAATAACATCCACGGTAAAGTCATGATAATATTCTTAATGTTTATATACTATTTTTTCATGTATTGCTACACTATTAGATTTTAAAATCATTATATTAATATAATATAAGGTGATCTTTACTGCTTAAAACATGTTAAGAAAGCACTGGGTCCTTTCTACCAATGCTAGTCCACTCTGTGTTCAAGCCCTAAACACTCACCTGCAAGTCATTGCTGATTCCTTTTGCCTATATTTTTATTTGTCTGGAAAAGAAAAACTTTTTTCCCAAAATAAAGGAAAAATTGCAACTGAAGTATCACGTGTGTGTGTGTGTGTGTGTGTGTGTGTGTGTGTGTGTGTGTGTGTGTGTTTCAGGGACCAAACTAGCTCATAATGGAATCCAAGTGCAAATGTGTTCTGAGCAGAGCTGCTATCTCACGAAGTTGCAGGTTCTGGAACTGGAGCTAGGGAGATGAAGCATAAACTCAGGCTCTGAAAGACAGAAGAGTATGCATTGTTGCCCCTTGAGGATGCATAAAAATACTGGGGTGTTTTCATGGATCCTTTAGGATTCTTTTTTGAAAACATTTTATTGACAGCCTCCATATATATAGATGATATACCATAATAATAGTCCCCTCCTAAATCACCCCTCCACTGAATCCCTTCTTTCCAACTAGTCTCTCTTCTATTTTGACGTCTTAATTTTTTCCTCCTATTATTCCATATGTAGGTAGGACACAGTCAGTCACTGTGAGGTTATAAAGACCATGACCACTTTGTATCTGGAAGATGGTATTATAAGCACTCCTCCCCTTCCTTTGGCTCTTACATCATTCTGTGTTTAAATATTTTATTTATTTGCAAGGAGAGAGAGAGAGAGAGAGAGAGAGAGAGAGAGAGAGAGAGAGAGAGAGAGAGAGATGGAGAGAGAGAATGGCCATGTCAGGTCTTGTAGCCACTGCAAATGAACTCCAGATGCATGCACCACTTTGTGCTTCTGGCTTTATGTGGATACTGGGGAATCAACCCCAGGTTGTTAGCCTTAACCCCTTAGCAACCTCCCCAGATCAGCTCTTACATTCTTTCATCCACCTCTTCCACTGAGCCTAGAGGCTTTGATAATGATGTCTCATTTAGTGATGAATGTTCCATTGTCACTTCTTCTCAGCACTTTGGTGCATTTTGAGTTTCCCAAGTGGCCGCCACCCTCTGAAAAGAGGAGATGGAGTATAAAGCTGGCTCCCTTTTTGGTGCACTGTGGACTTGTCTCAACTGCTTAGGTCAGTATGATCTTCAGATCAGCTGTGCTGGATGCTGTCCTTTAAGATTCTTTGCCCAGCATTTTCAGACCTGAAGCAAGTTTTTCTTGTGAACTGAAGATTAGAAATGTCATTTTGTTCTTCCTTAACTATAAGAACTTTTATTCCCAAAGAGATAAAATATGCAACAAATTATAACCTAACAGCACACAGAGGAAATGAGCTAATGTGTTATATATTACATGATATAATTTACACAGTCTTGATGTGCACATGGTCATGCCAGGCCACCATACATGAAACTCTTTAAAGACAGCCTATGAGACAGTCCACTTCTTTCTGTTCATCCTCCATCATCTGGTCCGGCCCTGTGACTTACTTTAGCAATTAGAACATCATCAACAAGCATGGCTCAAAAAGCGACTGCATATTGAGGATTCTCTCCCTGCTATTCTGTGATCCAGGCAATGACTGTGTGGGCAGAGCAAGGCTGGCATGTTCAGTTGTGATGAGAGATCACATGGAAAGAAGCCCCAGAAAATAAACCTGGACATCCCAACTGTCCAAAATCAAGTCATCATAGATCAGCCAGCTCAAGCCAACAACATACTAGACTGCACACACCTGAGTGAGTCCAGCCAGGATCAGCTGAGCCTGAAGCACACAGAAGAACCACCCAGCTGAGCCCAGTCCACACTGCTGAGAATGACCTAAATGAGTGGCCATTTCAGTCAAGTCACTGAGTTTGAGGTAGCTCAAATGTAGCAGAAGTTAACTATATGTCATGCTATCCCAGTGTAGTTCAGGAGATGGGACCCTGTACCCTGACTCATGACATATGTCATGTCACCAAACTTTTCTAGTACCTACTTTCTTACCCTATAAATTGAGGAGTCTACTGAATGCTGATTAAAGGCCTCTCTAGTTCTAATTCTGTGAGTCCAAAGCTTGTGGATAAACACTCCTAAGTGTGGTAGGGCAGTCAGAACCCACTAAAAAAGTGCTGAGATCTGGGGATGCCTTGTCTCTGAGCCAGGCTCTGGGACCAGCCACCTGATACATGGGCATAAGTACGTCCAGCTGTACGAGTCTTAGGGTCTTCCCAATGGTCTGGCTGGAATTCTTGGCTAAACTATGAAGCTGGAACAGGGTGACATGAGAGACACTAAAATCAATCCTGGCACAAAAAGAAAGGAAGTGACTGTCAGCATCTAAATGCAAAATGAGTTTTTGTGGGGTTGCCAGGATCTCAGAGAATGCAGGAGCAGAGCTGAAACTAAATTTCCTGGAAAAGAACTGCCCCTTGGTCTCAACCCATTGCTGTACCCCAAGATTCTGATGAACTCCTCAATTCACATCTTTACCTGTCTGGAAACAATTCAAGAATTTTTTTTTCTCAAAACAATCTACAGGAAAAAGTGCAACAGGAGGATCACACATGTGTTCTTTGGGGTTTTTGTTTGTTTTCTTTTTGGTTTTTTTTATGATTGAACTAGATCATATTGAGTATCCAAATGCAAATGTGATCTGAGTAGAGCTGATATCTCACAAAGCTGTCCAGTTTCTGAAATGGGCTGGAGAGGATGTAGAGTAAACCTCAGCTAAGAGCGATTTTGTTTTTCTGACTCAGGGCTGGTACTAAAGGGGAGCTGATGTGGCTAAGGGAGAGTTTGGGGCATGATGACTTTTCAAGAAACAGTCATTTCAAGAACTGAGGTATGTGAGCCCAACTTTCTGCCTGAGAGTACAGCAGGCCACAGGATCCAGTTGCCATGTCTTCCAGCTATATGAGTCTCTCAATCTTTCTCTCTCTCTCTCTCTCTCTCTCTCTCTCTCTCTCTCTGGTTTTAATATGTAGAAACTGTATGTACAAGAGGAAGAGAGGAAGGAAAGGGGAGAGAAAGGGGAGAAGAGTGGAAGAAAGGCCTGAGGAAGATTCCACTATTCAAGGGAAGTGACATCACAGCTGCAACTGTGATGTCACGGGAGACTGGAATGCTGGCAGCAGTAGGCACTGTCACAGAAACAAGGAAGCCAGCACGGCTGGAGGCAGGAGGATGGAGAGGCAGACAAAAGATGCACTTGAAGACATAGCCAGGGGCCAAACTGTTGCTTCTCATACAAATAATGGCAGCCTTTCCAGGATCTGAGCAGGAAGGTGACCATTCCAGAGAAAAAGGAACTCCTGGGTTGGAGAGATGGTTCAGTGGTTAAGGCACTTGCCTGCAAAGCCTAAGGATATGAGTTCAATTCCCCTGTACCCAGATAAAGCCAGATACGTGAGCTGCTGTTGCATCTGGAGTTCGTTTGCAGTGGCTGGAGGCCCTTGCACACACTCTCTGTCTCTCTTCTCTTCTCTCTTTTCTTCCCCCCCCCCCTGCTTGAAAATAAATAAATATTTATAAAGGAACTCCTGTGGGTACCATAGGACAGGCGCTATCATACTTCTTGCGATCAGAAAAGACCTCCTTGCACATCGTGTTGATTTCTAGAACCAAACTGTTCAAAATAGCCAAGTATGATTCAGTCTTCATACTTTTAGGCCCTTGCTAAGGGACCCCACATCACTGTAGGATATAAAACAATGATAAGGAAGTCTACTGAGACCCAGGGACCCAGCTGGTATTTTGAGATCCAGAGTCCCCACTGCAAAGTCTCTGTTTCCAACCACAATAAAGAAGAGTCTGGGATTTCTCTCTCATTGGAAATAAGAAAAACCAGCCAGATTATAAAAACCCAGTTTTCACTCTGGAGAGATGGCTCAGAGGGCAAAAGCATGATGGCCTGAGTTTGGATCCTGAGAACCCATGTAAAGTCAGATACAGTAAAGCGTATCTGGAATCCCAGCATGCCTATGGCAAGCAAGATGGAAGGCAGATCCAAGAGAATTCTCTAGAAGCTCCCGTATCAGGTAACATGGCATATGTAGTGGTCAACAAGAGACCCTGCCTCAAAACAAATAAAAAATAAAACTAAAAAAGATAGACCTTCACACGTATACCGTGGTGTGCTTACCTACATGCACACGTGTAGACACACACATGCTTATTTAAAGAATGAAAAAAAGGAAACCATTTTCACAAAGTGACTCACAGGTGGCACTGGCAATGGTCTCTGAAGGAGCCTTCTGCCTGCCCGGCCTGGGAAAAGGTTATGAACTATGGCTCAGAGTAGAAAGACCCAAAAGGGTCCAACAGTCTCTCTGAGTTGAAAAGACACAGCTGAGAACTCAGGAAGGGTGGAGGGAATGCTGAGAGACAGAGCAGCTCACAATGGAGAACTGAACAGGGCCAGCAAGCTCTGTAGATCTTCTCCCCCTCGTCTTTCTAGGAGTGTCTGAGTGACTATTAGGAAGAGGAAAGCAGAAAGGAGGAGGCAGAACAATCACCAGTGTTCACACTGCTAGGAACGCTTTGTGCTCCCATCAGCTAGGGTAGAGGCCCCTCATAATACGCCACACATCCGGGAGAGTCTCAAGCTATCATGAGGCCTGGACTGAAAACTTCTTTGGGACTGGTGAGATGGCTCAGTGGAGAAGCACTTGCTGCTCAAGCATTAGCTCCCAGGTTCAGATCCCCACACCCCATGTAAAAGTCAGCAACTGTAGCCAGCTTCTGTAATCCCAGCATGCCTCCTGTGAGGCAGAAGAGGAACAGGAGAAATTTCTGGAAGCTCCCAGACCAGCTAACCTGGCAAACAGAGCAGAGAACAACAAAGGAGAGACCCAGAATCAAACCAGGTAGAAGAAAGCAAGGACAAGAACCTGAGAGTTTTCCTCTGACCCTCCACATGACTTCTGCAGAACATACAGAGAGAGAGAGAGAGAGAGAGAGAGAGAGAGACAGAGAGAGAGAGAGACAGAGAGAGAGACAGAGAGACAGAGAGAGACAGAGAGAGAGACAGAGATAGAGATAGAGACAGAGACAGAGTCTTTCTGGCCTAAGTTTGATAACAAACTCCAAAGAATCAAATCATTTCATTTCTAAATCATTTCTCTGCATCTCAGAACACAGGACTACAGAACCATGAAGCACTCCACAAGGTCAAGTGTACAATGCCTGACATCCAAAAAAAGATTACCAGACATACAAGGAAGTGGGGAACTCAGAACGAGGAGGAAAATTAATCAACAGAAGCATCCAAAAATTACATCCATAGAATCAGGAGACCAGATTCCCAGCTCCATCCACTGCTTGAAGACTTTGGAAGTGACAGTCACTGTAAGGAAAGCCATGGAGGAGTGTGGCTTTATGATGGTGACCAAATCAAAGTCACTAGAACATTAAGAATACATTCCATCACAACTCAGAGACCCTTAAGAGTCCAGCTCTTTTCAGCTATTCAGTAATTTAAAACAAGGGCCTTCTTTGAGGAACAAGGAAGGCACAAGTGAGTTGATCAAAACCAGAAAATCAATGTCTTTAGCAGGCTTTCAAAGTGACTCAGTCAAGTGCATTCTGGAGCACCCAACCAACACTGGTTTTCATTTGCAAGGCAGTGCAGCCTGGGTGAGCAACTGCCTTCTTATTCAAAGCTCAGGTTCTCTCTCTGCTTGCTGTCTGTGTGCCATCCACATCTTCCATTTAAATCTTGAGGAAAAATTAAGTTCTGTGAGAGACCAGCATTCTCTGAGAACCGACCAAGTCTCCATTGCAGCCATTCTGTGAACACTGAGTTGTGTTAACACACACGTGCTTTTCTAAAATCAAGTGTAAGAACACAGCACCAGGAACCAGCAAGTAGAAATGGAAAAAGTCTATTTTCATATTCCAAATGACTAAACTTGAGAATCTCCTTTCACAACAGGGGCACGAATCATCTTCCAACCTTCTGTGAATATGAAGTAGGGACCCGAGTCCCCCTCTTGAATTGACCTGGAGACTGCATTCCTCTTTTCTTAATTTCATTTTTTTAGCTACAAAATGATGCATGCTTATTAAACCAATAAAACCCACCCGGAGGTATATAAAGAAAACCTAGCAATTCTCCTCCTTTACAACTTACAGAAACATCCCAGAGTCGGAGGCCAACCAAGGCTGGGAGAATGCTGTGAACTTGAAGCCAGCATGAGACCCTGCCTTAAAACAGCCCAGAAAACATCTTCTGTGTGCAACCACGTTCAAGTTAAGCTGACAGATAGGCAGACAAGGCTTTGAACGGGAGTTATATGACAAATATTACCTCATTGTTGGTTTTGACATTTCCTATGTCATAGGCCACTCCACACACAGCATCCCACGTAATGCACATTTAGACTTCCTTTTTTCTTTGCTTTTCCATTGCAAATAATGCTGGGGAGAAATCCCTTCTATGAATTCCTCAAGGCAGGGAATTCGGAGGTCAACTTGCCTGTAGATTCAGTTTCCTCAGAGAAGATTGCCTGGTTAAAAACATAGGCAGACACACTCCTCGCAGCTCTTGTCAGATGGCATCCTTGCTGGAGAGATCACTCAGCAGTGAGGAGCCTGCTGCTTAAGGATGAGGGCATCTAGGGCTGGATGCCATCAAGTTCAACTCCCCAGAACCCGCATAAAAAGCTGGGCATGGGGGAGGGGGCAAGTGTAGACTGGAGAATCTCTGGGGCTCACTGATGGGCAGCAACTCTAAGTTGAAGGAAAGACCCCATTTCAAAGAAAGAAATACACAGCTGAGTCCTAAGAGAGGGATGCCTGGCATTCTCTGGCTTCTGCAGGCATGGGAATGGGCTGGACACATCTGTGCATGCACATGCTTGCACCACATAACACATCATGCACTCCACACCACACATATACTCTTCAAGTGCAAACACACACAGTGAGCACGTGCACACACGCACACACGCACACACGCGCACACACACACACACACACACACACACACACACACACAAACACCACGCACACAGGCACACACCGAACATCGTGCACACAGAGTTTGTAATAAAATAATGTACCCCAAATGGACAAATGCCTGGTTGTTTCCACTAAGACCCTTGGAGAGAAGCTTAAGTCTTCTTAGCCTAAAAATGGCAGCTCATACCTGTAAGAGTTCCATCATGGGCACTCGGAACATGGAAACTGATGAGGTTATTGTTATTTTTAACATCATCATACTTAATTTATTGGGTCTGAAATGAGTTGAGCAGCAGTTTTAAATTATAAGCAATGCCATGTGGAGATAAAATAAACTATATTTATTTGTGGCATCCAGAAAAAATAGAACTGTCAGAGAAATGGTCTTTATAATGTTACAAAAAAAATAGTATTGTTTTGAAGCTTTATATTAGGACAGTTCTGTCATGACTTATTTATATTCTTGCACTACTGTTCCACATCTTAACAACTTTCCTGAATATTTTTCTTCACCACTGCCTCTTGAGTCATTTAAGGAATCAGTCCACAGCACAGTTGGCCGTGCCTGGACCAGCAATAGCAACTTTAACTATAAAGGGTGCTGTTTTCTGTCTACATCTTGCTGTACTCAAGTCCACCTAGGTTGGGTTAAACCAAGCCTTCCAGGTGGGGGGAAGACACAAGCAGCAAGTAGCAAACGCTGAGCTGAGTCCTCTCTATCCAAATGTGATCCACGACCTGGTTACACTTGTCAAGCTTCCGTCTCTGCAAAACTATAACTGTGAACTGAGGGTGGCCTTGGGATCATTAACTGAAATGTTTTCATGTCTATAGAAAGACGTCAGTATGATGACTGTTCAAGCCTCAGGTGTCAGGGTTGAGCCAAAGAGAACTGCAGTCAGGGGAACCCAAGGTCTCAGCCTCTCCATCTTAGCTTCAAGGCCTCTGTCTTCCCATATGTGAGCCTGGAGGAAGTCTGAGGGGGGCTGAGAGCCAGCCAGCATCATCAGTGCCATTGGGTTTGTTTCCATCCAGGTAAAGGTGCTTCAGGTCCACAGCCAGGGAGGCTCATGAGGAGACACAGAACAATGTCTCCCCCAGCTGTCTTCTCACTGGGCATCCCCAGCTCTGGCCAGAGCTAAGGGTCAAAGATTTCTGACAGCCTGGCCTCCCCACTCTGACTTCTTCCCAGAAGATGACCTAGGAGCCCAGGCCCCAAGCTGTAAAACTCAGCATCACAAAGCAGACCATGGTGAAATAGTTATTGTCACCCTGTTCTCCAGGTCCCCAGTGCATTGTGGAGCCAAGAGCCATCACTGCACATCTGTCCCTGGTATAGTTTCTAAGGAAATGAGTGTTTGACTCAGCTTATCTTGTATGTTGTTATGGTGCTTGGAAAGACTCCTTGATATCATCCAGTGGAAGGGGCCAGTGAGGGGAGAGACAGGAGTCAAAGGAATATCAGTCTCACCATTCTCTCCCTCCTTCCTTCTTTCTCTTTCTGTTTCTCTCTCCTCTCCTCTCCTTTCCTCTGCTGGAGGCTAATCTTCCCTCATTTCATTGAGGCCCCACCTGGCTGCAAGCTGGAAGTATATTTTCAGAAAAAGAACTCAAAGCCAGTTTTGACAGATGTAGTGTCACATGCTTGTAATCCAAGTACTCAGAAGGCTGAAGCAGAAGCATCAAGAATTCAAAGCCAGTCAAGGCTACCTAGAAAAGCACCGTCTGGAAAAGAAAAGAGGAGAAGGTGTAGAGAAGGGAAGTAAAGAGAAAGGAGGGAGAGGAAGAGGAAATGAAAGAAGGAGTAGAAATGAGGAAGAGGAGGAGGAGGTGAAGGGAAGGGACAAGAGAAGAGAGGAGAGGAGAGAATAAAAGAAGAGAGAGGAGAGGAGAGGAGAGGAGAGGAGAAAAAGAAGGAGGAGAAGAGAGGAGAGAGGAGAGGAGAGATGAAGGGAAGAGTAGAAGAGGAGAGAAAGGAGTGGAGTAATCTAAGTCCCTTTGAGCCCAGGCTTCACCTCATTCAGTCCACAGGCTGGAAAGAATCCCATCATTAGCTAATAATAGCATCACCAGCTCTAAAGCAAGAAGGGGAAAAGTCTCTAATACTTCATTTTAGCAGCTGATAATGTAAAACAGGGTGGCATTTGGAGGCCGAGGATGATGCCAGTCTCCGGGGAGAGAAAGGTGTTAACTTCTAATAGCTTTTCAGTAATAGCCAAGCATCTGCAGTCCCCTTTAAAAATAGGGGGTTTTTAAAAATTAATAGAGCTGAATGTGCTTAACACAGAGGAGAATGCCAGATTAATACGAGCATTAAGGGCTGATTTGGATTGGAAGTCATTATGGATGATGACGGGGAGCACAGGGCCTATGGGTGGCGCTCAAAGGAATGCATTTTAAAAAGCAGTTTAAAGAGCCTTCCTATGTTGGTATTATCCTGCATGACCAAATTAAGAGCAAATGAGAAAAGTTTATCTGGCATTTTGGAGCACTGAAAGGGCTTAGTGCTCTAAATTATACAGAATGAGGATAGGAAATGGTGAATAAATTCATGTTAAATATTATTGGCAGTTTAAATAGCAACTGCTTTGTAAAGCATTAAACATTTTAATTTGGAATTAAAAGTACCAGCCACAACATTCCCTTCACTACAAAAAAATATATTCCAAGATTGCTTCAGTTACTGATTTGCCAATATGATAGTTAGAAGTTGCCTCCATCAGAAACCCATCTCTGTCATGCTCAGCTTGCACTATCGTGCCATATAAATGCAGTGGGTCTATGCTTTAGGTTGGATTTAGAACTCCTCAGATAGGAAATAGCAAAGTATTCCTGAAATATCTTAATCAGCTGTTAAAGGAGTTCACTGTAGTCACAGCCTAGTCTGGGGTTTATTAATATTTATTTCAGCCTCACCCAGACCTTTATTACCGACAGGGCTTCATGCAGTGACAGCTGGTCAGATATGCAAGCCAGAGTCTTCCTGGGTGAGGACCAGGCATGTCCAAGCAAATGAAGGTGGTCTAGGATGGGCAACAGTTAATCAAGCCTTTGAGAGGTGGGGGGGGGGGAGTCCTTAAAGTACCAAAACTGTAATTCACAAACATTTTCATCTATGCTAGAACGTAGATTAGTTTTCAATGCTTTCCTTTAAGTCACTGTTGGAACAACAAAATCCCTTGGAAAATCAATACCTAAAAATCAGATTCCTGGTTATTTATATTACTCAAACAAGAGTAAAAATTTTTGTTCAAAGTTGATGACGTTGTTATTAAAAGCAAAATATGAAAAAACACTAGCTGCCAAATAACAAAGAACAGTCTTAACAAGGTACATGTCTAAAATGAAATATAATTATTTAAAAATTGTGTTGCAGGCTACTGGTTTTCACTTAAGAATGAAAAGAACTGAACTGAGCATCCTTCCTACTTTTCCCACAAAAAATTTTAAAAATAGGCAAGCTTTCAGGAATACTACATTTCTTGAATCATCGTAGAGCACATGTCATAAAACAGCTAATGAACCAAAGGTCTAGAGACAGACAAGAGCTTAGAAGTCAAGAAAAGACATGAACATTCACCTAACTGGGACAGATACCTGAAGAGGAGAGAGAAAATGAAACAGAAAAGACAGATGGAGAAATAGAAGTCAAGGATTAACCAAAATGAATGACAGACACCAAGCTGAAGATCTGAAAATGTTAGAGAACAGAGCAAGATAAATATAAAAGGAAAGGGGGAAAAAAGCAACCATCTAGGTATATGGGACAGAGTGAAACTTTTAAAAAGTTAATAACAATAGTAGACTACTCATCAAGCCAGTAAACAGTGACACCTATTAAATGATCTTTAAAAGAAGGAAAAAAACTGTCAGTTCAGAGCTCTGTACCCAGCACAAACATTTCTTAAATCAAAGAGAAATAAAGACTTTGTCCAGTAAACAGTGACTGAGAGAAATTATTGTCAGGAGGCCCACATTAGAAGAAACATTAAAGAGAGTTCTTTAGGCAGAAGGAATATGACATCAAACATAAATATGAACATGCTAAAGGAAAACTAAAAGACATTGGAAATGGAAAGAGGATACTTACTTAATATTAACTGTCCTATAAGACAACAATCTGAAGTGAAAATAGTAGCAATGTAATAATTCATAACATGTAAAATTGAAATATACTACAAATATAGCCCAACAAGTGGGAGGCATTAAGATGACTGTACTAATAGCCTTATACTATATATAAAATGGTATACTAGTTTATATATATATATAAAATCTTTAGTCAGAGTATACTGTTTAAGAATAAATCAAATTTAAAAATGCCTGAAGAGATGGTTCAGTGGTTAATGATCCCAGTTTGATTCCCCAGTACCCACATAAAGCCAGATGAACAAAGTGGTGCATGCATCTGGAGTTTGTTTGCAGTGACAGGAAGCCTGAGTGCATCCATATTCTCTCTCTCTCTCCTCTCTGTCTCCTTGCAAATTAAGAAAATATTTTTAAATGCCCAAGTTACCTAAGAGAGGCTTGTAGCATAGAAAAAGAACAGAGAACAAAACACAGAAGCCACCAAGAACTAACAAAATGATAGACTTAACTCAATAAATTTGTTAATAATGACAGTAAGCATTAGTTATCCAGGTACATGAAAGACAGGAGAATTGGCAAAAGATTTTTCATACAAAAGCAAGACACAACTGTATACTGTTCACAAGAAACTCATCTTAAATTAAAAGGCTAAAGGAGCATAGATAGGAAAAATATGTCAGCAAATACTAACCAAAGTAAACCAGAGTCCCTATGTTAGCATCATAAAAATAAAGACTATTATCAGACATAAAGAGGGTATTTGTATAATGATGATGTTTAATTCTCCAAGAAGACAGAATCTTAATTATGTATGTACCTGAAAATAGATCTTCCAAATACACGAAGCAGACCAGGGGAGACAGCACAGCTGTCATGCCAACATGGAGACTGAGTTCAATCCCCAGGAGGTACACAAAAAAGCTGAATGTAATGGCAAATTCTTGTCATCTCAGGGCTGGGGAGGCAAAGACAGTCAGAGCCCCAGGGCTCAATAAGGAAGCCAGCCTAAACTCATTGGTGAGCTTCTGGCCAATAAGAGTCCATGTCTCAAAAAAACAAAACAAGAAAAAGGTGGATGACATTCCTGAGGAGAGCAATCAAAGTCAACCTCTGCTTTGGCTGCACCCATGCAACTATGCATGAAGAAACACACACACTTGCTTATGCACTCACATAAACACATGAAGCAAAAAACAGGTAGAACTAAAAAAAAAATAAAACCCACAACTTTACCAGATGCACTAATACTCCTCTCAGTAATTAATAGAAAGTAAATATAAAAGCATAAGGATCAATAATGCCTATATGTCAAATTGACATAATTGATAATTATGAAACATCTTAACCCAGCGCAGCAGAATACAGTGTTTTAGGGGCATACTAAACATAAATACACTCTCAGCTTGACAGAGCATCTTCTGAACCATGAATAATAACACTGAAAGAATGTAAGTCGTACTAGTCTCTCAGATCATGACTGCGGTGATTTGAATCAGATGTCCCCCATAAACTGATGTGTTCTGAATGCTTGGTCCCCACCTGTTGCAGTCAGCCACACACCGCTGGGATGAATCTCCAAACCAGGCACAATTTAGGGGAGGAAAGTATTTATTGAAACTACAAATTGAGGGGAAGTTCTGTAATAGTGAAAGAGGCTGGCCCTCTTTCACAGGTCCAAGCAGAGAGACAAACCCATCACCAACACCATATACAGAACAGCAAACAGGCAGGAGGGCCAAGGAGAGAATTCTTTTACCTTTATATAGCCCTAGGGTGGGGTCTTGTAATTCTATCCCAGACTTAATGGCTTCCTGAGTCTCTGGAATTTACTTCCTGCACTGCCCACAGGGGAAAGGATGTTTACTTCTAGCTTCTTTGAGCTTCCTTACATCCTGCCTCCTATTGAGAGACTGCCTTCCTGTGAACATCCTCAGAGACCCACCCAAGATTACTTGAAAGGTCAAGTTGACAACAAAATTTAACCATCACACCACCTGATGGTAATTTGGGAGGTGGAGCCTTGCTGGAGGAGGTGTGTCATTGAAGGTGGGTTTAGGGTTTTTATAGGCAGCTCTCCCTTTCCAAGGATTGGCTCACTCTCCTGCTAATGTTGTCCGCCTGCTATGGCAGAGGTGATGTCCAGCTTCTGCTATGCTATGCTTCTCCTGCCATCATGAAGCTTCCCTGAGACTGTAAGTCAAAATAAAAAACTTGCCTCCCTTCAGTTGTTTTTGGTTGGGTGCTTTGTCCCAGGATTGAGGAAGTAACTATAATAATAAGAGCTCTGAGATGCTTCTCAAAGCATAAGCTCAATGTTGATGTTCTGAAAATACCTAAATATTCAGAAATTTTAAAAACACATCTAAACAATCTAGAGAGAAATATTGATAAAAATTAAAATTAATCTTGAACTCTAGGAAAATTAAACATTAAAAGCTTGTGAGATGCAGTTTATATAGCTTGGGTGTAAGTTTAGAGTGCTCATATTTTGTATCTGGAAGAAGTCTCAAGTGAGAAAATTGAGCTTCCAGCTTAAGAAACAGGAAAAGAAAGATAGATAACCTAAAGAAGCAATCAAGATGACTGCCAAAATTACTAAAATTGAAAAAGTATTAAAGGCTGATTCTTTCAAAAGATTAATATCAGTAGTCCTTGAAACTGACAAAGCAAGCAAAAAAAGAGGAAAGATACATGACCAACCTCAGGAATGCAAGAGGGGATATCACCCCAGATTTCATTGACATCAGAAGGATAGAATGAGCTGATATGAACAACTCTGCACCTGTGAATTGACAATTGAGGTTAAATGAACTCATCCTTTGAAAAAAACACAATCTATCAAAGTATTTTAAATAAGAGCTAGAGAACTTGAATAGTCTTGTATTTATTAAGGAAAATGAATTCACAATTAAATTAAATTAATTCACATTTAATTAAACTCCAGGACCAGGTAGTTACAATGATGAATTCTTCCCAATGTTTAAGGGAGGCATAGTTTCTATTCTTCATAATCTTTGCTGGTTAAAAAAAAACAAGAGAATACATCCAATTCATTTATTGAGGCCAGCATGCCCTGAACTTCAAGATCAGATGAAGGCATGCCAAGCAAAGAAAACCACAAAATAAAACTTATGTGAGCATAAACACATTCTTAGCAAAATATTAGAAACCAACAAGCAATATATAAAAGGAATGCTACATCACAACCTGGCAAAGCATAGTCCAAAAATACAAGGCTAATTAAACATTCAAAACCCAAAGGATGTAAATGACAAGATTAACAAAATTTTAATGATGTACCACTTGATTGTTTTAATGGCTGTAGACCAAAACACCTTAAATATTCAGTTTCATTCATGCATTTAACCTAAAAATTTGGAAGAACAAATAAATACACAGGTGTAAAAGCAATTCAATTTAGAATATTCTCTTCAACAAATGGAGCTGGCAAAATTGTTTACATGCAAAATATGAAAATAAAAATTAGCAAAAAGCATACTCTCTACTTCACACATAGTACAAATATGAACCAAAAATGGATCGCATCCCTAGATACAAACATGGACCTATGAAATTCCTACATAAAGCACAGGACAACTTTTTATGACGTTGGGTTAACAAATATTTCATAAGTATGACACAAAAGCACAATCTGTTAAAGAAAGGAGCATAAATACAGCTTCATCAACATTTAACCTTTTTATTCTGTCAATGACGCTTATTATTAAGAAAGCAAAAATATGGGTCAGAATTTAAGAAAAATACCAATGAATCATATTTTGACAAAGGACTTGTGTCTAGGATATATATACATAAACCTCTCAAAACTCAACCATATGGGGCTAGAAAGATGGCTCCACAGCCAGCCAGCCCAAGCTTAATCCTCGGCACCAGTGTAAACTGGGTGCAAAGTGACACACATGTCTGTAATGCCAGTGAGCCTATGGCAAAGGGACAGGTGAATCAGACCCTCTCAGCAAGTGCTCTTAGCTGCTGAGCCATTTCCCCAGCCCAACACAAGGCTTTTTAAAGATGCAAAGATGTGCATGCACAGAATCAGACCCAACACATATAGTCCCAAGCTCAGGCTTTACAAGAAGGGCTTTGCAGTCACAGCCAGTAGGAATAGGAACAGCCAATCTGGGCATGGTTTTGAAATATTAATCTCCCACAAAAGGAACTGGGGGCTCTTTGGAGAAGTGGTTAATTCCAAGACTGATCAGAAAAGCGCAGGAAACTGACATCTTCACCAAAAAGTAAGGAAGTTAATAAAGATGAGAATGCATGTTGGAAAAGCTTAGGAGACAATCAGGGAAGGCTCCCAAGGGTCACAGCCACAAAATAAATAAGGACAGCATTGGATTAGGACCATACAATAGAAAAACTGGGAGTGCTTACTAATATTAATCAGTGAAAACTGGGGAGTGGTTAAAGGCACTTGCTTGCAGAGCTTAGTGGCCCAGATTCAAATCCCTAGTACCCACATAAAGCGTAGTGGCACAAAGCGAAGCATGCATCTGGAGCTCATTTGTAGTGGCAGGAGGACCTCGTGTGCCTAACCCCTTTCCTTTCCCCTGCAAATAAGTACTTTAAATTATTTTTCAAGAAAGGACTGCTCTTCAGTACAATAGAACTTCACTCACAAGTGATGGAGGGATGATAGTGAGAGAAAATCACCATTAGAGCACACAGTAATCACTGCTGAAGGCAAGTTCTACTAGCAGGTGCTAAGATTAGCTAGCTAACTGTTACTGTTTGCATCTTAAGTGTCCCCCCAAGAACAGCCTGCATTCCCACCGCCACACTGTGCTTGCCACCACAGGCCCTAGGCAGCTGGACCAAGTGACCATGATCTGACACTTCTGAAACCATGATCCAAAATAAACCTTTCCTCCCTAGAAGATATTTTTCTCAGGTATTCTGTCACAGTAATGGAAAGCTGACTAATAGGATATAGCCTCAAAGAATCTCTTCTAGAATACTTATTAGTCGCAAAGGGAAATTTAAGCCCTCTTATTGCATAATCATTTCTTCCAAGTTAAATCATTTCCTCCTGGAGGGAGGAGAGAATCTCAGGAAGCTCAGAAAGTTGCAAGATTTCCAAGGTTAGGTAATTGCTAGGGGGAGGCCTCTCTCAAGCCAGCTACCTGCAAACAGTACAAGAAGGCAGCTGTCATGAGTGTCCCCATGCTGGGCTGGGGCATGTTCTAAATATGCTATTTTTTCCTTCGTTTCTGTTATTTTGTTATTCTTTTGATACTAATCTCTTTTACTGTGTATTTTCCAACTTTTATCCACAATGTTTTTTAAAACCTTTTATTGAGATTCCATAAGTATAGACAATAAACCACGATAATTCCCTCCCACCACCCCCAGTTTCCCTCTCCAAACCCCCCTCCCCTGAATTCCTTCTTTCCAATGACTCTCTCTTCTATTTTGATGTCATCTTCTTTTCCTTTATGAAGGTCTTACACAGGTAGAGTCAGGCACTGTGAGGTCATGAATGTCAAGGTCATTCTGTGTCTGGAAGACATCACTGGAAGCACTCCTCACCTTCCTTTGGCTCCTACATTCTTTGTGCCATCTCTTCCAAAATGGTCCCTGAGCCTTGAAGGGTGGATAGAGATGTCTCACCTAAGGCTGCATGATTGTTCTTGTAAAAAAAAAGAATAAACATAATAAAATGAAATAATCATTCATGTGAATGATTAAGCTTATTGACTATTAAGAAACAACTTCACAACAAAGCTTGCAGACTATTTATTTTTAACATATTGTGTATTGATCATATTCCTATCAGGTAAGGTAATTTTTTTACTAAAAGTATATAGATAGATGATAGATAGATATGATATAGATAGATATAGATATAGATGATATAGATATAGATATAGATGATATAGATAGAGATTAGATAGAGAGATAGAGATAGAGACAGATAATGATAGATATAGATGATATAGATAGAGATTAGATATAGATATAGATAGATATAGATATAGGTATAGGCAGATTAGATAGATATAGAGATATAGATAGATGATATAGATAGATAGATATAGATAGAGATAGAGATAGAGATATATAGGTATGCCAATGGATCTGTAAGGGATCATCTTGATTAGGTTCATGTAGGTGGGAAGTCCCACCCTCACTGTGGGTAGCACCAATGCATGGCTGGGGTCCTGCACCATATGAGAGAGAGAGAGCTGGCTGAGAGCTATTATTGCTATCTGCTTGTGACTACAGAATGTGACCAGCTGCCTCCAGCTCCTGCCACCATGCCTTCTTTAGTGCTGTCTAACCTGGAACTGATAGCTGAAACAAACCTTTCCTCCCTTCAATTGATGTTTTGTTGTTGTTTTTGTTTTCGAGGTATTCCAGGCTGACCTGGAATTCACAATGTGAATCAGGATGGCCTCGAACTCACGATGCTCCTCCTAACTCAGTGCTGAGATTAAAGGCATGTGCCATCACACTTGGCTTCAACTGATTTTTCAAAAATTATTTATTTATTTAAGAGAAAATGTGTTAGAGAAAGAGGCAGACAGAGAGAGAAAGAGAGAAAATGGGTGCTTCAGGGCCTCCAGCCACTGCAAACGAACTTGAAGAATGTGCCACCTTGTGCATCTGGCTTTTTGTGGGCCCTGGGGAATTGAACTCCAGTCCTGCTTTACAGGCAAACACTAACTGCTAAGCCATCTCTCCAGTCCCTCAACTGATTTTTGTCAGGTATTTGTTCCAGGTAACTGATGTGGCTATAGGTATGGATATTTGTGATTTAAAATTACATCAGAAATGCTTGAAACTGGATAAACTGAAATATATTCTTTAAAAATTAAGTTCCTAAAAAGCATATTTAATCCCAGCACTCAGGAGGCAGAGGTAGGAGGAATTCCATGAGTTTGAGGTCACCCTGAGACTACATAGTGAATTCCATCCAGGTCAGCCTGGGCTAGAGTGAGACTCTACCTCAAAAAAAAATGAGTTCCTCAGAAAAAGAAAGAAAATATTTGCATATCATCAAAATAGTCAACAGCAAAGCATTTCAAAATGCCATTGTTTTCCTTCTATATTCCATGTCTTCATAAACCAGACATAAGGAAAAATGTCAATACTAGAACACAAACCACTTGTACTTTAGTGACAAGTTATTCTGCCAGTCTGGATTAAATCTTAATAAACTGGTTGTCATTTATAGTCCCAGCTAGTTAGGAGGCTGAGACAGGGAGGGTCACTTGTACCCAAGGAGTTCAAGACCAGCCCATGTGACAAATGCTATGGTTCAGTTAGTTAGTGGTCATGGAGCATCCTGACCTCTCAGCAGCTATGTTTTCCAGCAACAGACCCTCTCAAGGTTCAGCCCGTTATCATCCATGGGGGCAGGGGTACATAGGCAATGACTGGCTGCTGGGGAGAGGGGCTTATGACGCCACATCCTTCCCAGGGGCATATATACTTGATGGAAGTTTTCTGGGGGGGGGGAGACATTTTCTTCTGTGGTATATAGCCACGGCTAATTGCCCGTGTTCCAATAAGTAACCATATCTAAACTCTCTGGTTCACCAAACCAAACTTTGGTGAAATCATTTCTTTGGTCCATCCTTGGCACCCTAACAAGAGGGAGTAGATGTTTCTATTTTCCAGCTTTTACAACGTGGATTTTACACATAATCAAGGAACTCGCTGAGTTGAGTGTCAGAGGAGACCCATCTTCACCACAGAGCTCCAGGACTCCAGATCATGGGAATCATGAATTCACCCTCTCCTCCAAACCCAGGGCCCAGTTTTCATCCCAGGACATATCTTAGGAGATGTGGAACCGTCCCCCATTTCTTATATTTCTGTCTTCAAGCAGGCATACAACTTCTAACCATGGAAGTCTGGGGTTTTTGGTTCCCACTGAGTGTGCCATCTGATAACATTCAGAGACCACTGGGTCTTCTTCAAAGTGGACAACCCATAGGAGATGCCACAGGAGATGACTCCAAGTCCTTGACTTTCTCAGACCAAAGACCTTTGCATAGCCAAGAGGAGACATAGCACAAGCCGTAGTCCAGACCCTCCCTATACTGACAGAATAGGAGCGTTGAAAGGTACCTGTGATGTGTGTGAGGGAGAGAAAAAAAAAGGAGAGGGAGGGAGGGGAGAGGGAGAACAAGTTCAGATCTCAAAAGAAAACTGACTCCTTCATTCAAAATCTTACAATCTGAGAACTCATCTCCAAGAATAAAATGGATTTGACCAGAAATTGAGAGCCATTTATTTTAACCACTCTCTATGGGATATGACCCTGCCTGCTCAAATTTGTTCGAAGTTTAATTTTAGGGCCAGTATTCCGAGACTTCACGAGACAAAGCAGATGGTGCATGCTAAAGAGGGCTTTCCCCGAGCAGAGGGGACACAGAAAAGAGACCAGCTTCAGAATTCCAGTGTCATTCCTACTACACGACTCCCAGCTCGGTGGATGCAGGCAAGGGCCCTTGCAATTTCAAATCCAACTTCTCTGAGATTTATTTTTCTTTTGAAACAATTTTTGGCAGCTTTTGATCTCTAAACTGAAAAAAATCAAAGAAATCTGTTTCTCTGGAGTATTAATAGCTAAGGAATTTCTGGACGCTGCAAAGTAGGGAAGGGACATAACAGCATCTCAGTTTTATTCATCTTCAAAGAAAACTAAATATAGTTTTTTTTAAAAAAACAGAAGCAGGATACCCTACAGATTATTCTGAAGGGATAGAATAAACCTCTTTGCACAAGAAAAGATGACATGAAGTTTATCTTGAAGGACATTGACTGGGCTGTTGTCCGCTTAATACCTACATATGGGCTGTCAGCAGGGATCTGTATTTTAAAACAGGAAAAGCTATCCAAGTCATGCAGGGAGCTCACAAACTCAAACATTATCATTAGTACTGGACATCGCTTCTCCTCTCCCTGCTGGGAACCAATAACCCCAAGAACAGAAGACCTCAGACTTTCTAACCAGCAAACATCCAGCCATCATTCACTAAAGCCAAATAATGTCTTCAGGGTTCCATAATCCAAACATGGTCTTTCCAGCCCTTGCTAGAAGGAAGCGTTGTAGACAGTGGTGGATGGCAAAAACGTATGTGTGCATGAGCAGATGCTATGAGAAAGGAGTACGTCTGAGTATCATTTGAAAAGGATAATCAAGTCAGCTCTTTCTAGGTGTGAAAGATACAGCAGTGCCTGCAACCAACCAAAGCCGATTTCCGACTGTGACATGTGCTGTGGAAGAAACACATGAGTTCATATGACGGAGAAGCCTAGGAGGTCATTTAGAAAGGACATGTCTGAGGAAGAGACTGTGGACTGAGAACCAAAAAAAGATATAGAAGCCCTTCAAAGAGCTGGGGAGGAAATCGTCCCAAGTGAAGTGCAAAGGCCCTGTGGCCGGAGAGCCACTGCTCCCACATCTCCTCAGTATTTGACCTTCCTAGCACATACCTATGGTGTCCCAGGCACCCACAATCTTCTAACTGGGTATTGTGTATTTGACATACCTTGAACAGGTGAGAGGAGCTGGGCCCCTAGGAGTAGACTCAGTTGGTATACAATGGGAGTGAGGGGGCAGCAGACTGAAGCTATGGGGAAATAACCTGCCCTGAGGAGATGCACCTGCTGACTGGTGTCTGTCCTCCCCTGTCTGACTGCCACAATCTAGTATCACCTCTGAATCTACTGCTTGCATTTAAACTATTAATTTCAATGGGGACCCAGGCTGAAAGGGTTGAGCTGGTAAGGACTCAACGGAAGACATGTACTCAAGACACCAGTGAGCACAAAACAGATCAGATCATGCAGGCTTCCAATATTCCAAATTCCCCACCAATGAGTTTATTTTCTCAGTTGTTATACAATGTCAGCCTATTGTCCCCAGCCCCAGCATTCCTTCTTTCAGGCAAGGACTGTCCTCTGTATCCCTGTAAAGAGTCCTGTTTCTCTTCTCCTCCCAAGTCTCTACCCCTACCTGAATAACCAGAGTTCTGAGGACATGGAGATCAGATAATATCATGTTAATCTTGGTGGTCAAATTGACTGGATTTAGAAGCATCTGGGAGACATACTCTTGGCCTGTCCTGTGAGCATGTTTCCAGAGAAGTTTAACTTAAGATGAGGACCCAACTTAAGTGTGAGCAGCACCCTCTCTTGGGCTGTGGTCACAGAGAGGAGAAAGCAAACTGAGTGTCAGCATTCATCTCTCTGCTTCCTGACTGCAGATGTGATGTGACCAGCCACCTCACACTCCTGCCACCACGTGTCCCCATCATCATGGGCTGTACCCCCAAACTAAGAAGGAAACAAGGAGTTGGGAAGGGCAAGTGGCCTACATCAGTTCATGTCCAAGGTCAGTTGGAGAACCTGGAGGAAGGTCAGTTTCCCACTTCCAAGAGGCTTTGACTGTAGCCATGGCTCTCTCAAGCCAGGGCAGCTCATTTGGTAACCATGATTGCTTCTGTGGCAGATGGACAGATACCACCAGTCTCAGGGAAACTTTGTCCTTACCTGGGACGGCTGTGAGGAAGGACAGGGACTTAATGAAAATGCACAGTCATGCAGGCAGGGTGTGGGTCCTGATTCTGACCTTTCAGGACCCCATGACCTTGGCCAGGGTTGTAGATATAAAGAGATCAGAGGGAGAAATGGCAGAGCCTGAGAAGGGACCAGTGACACCCACTTTCTCCCTCATTGGCTCCTTTTTGTCCCTCTAATAAGAAGATACTAGCCCATTCCTAGACAATCAAGCCTGGAATATCCAACAAGCAGTTCCTCAAAATTTTCCATAAATCACCTAAATATAAATGGATTTTAAATAACTCTTCTTGGTAAATATAACACATATGACAACAGTTTATATTGGACATCTCAACATGTGTCATAGATTTAGATTTAATAGACAATTCAAGCTATCTTGATAAAAAAGTTCTAGCACAAAATTTATTCTAGAAAACCTGGATTTAGGGCTGAGGAGTCGGTGCAGAAGGACCTGAGTTCAATCCCCAGGACCCACATACAAAGCAGACCCAGAAGTGCTTTCCTGGAACGCCAGCACTGAGGGGGACAGAGACAGGAGGATCCCTGGGAATCCCTAGCCAGCAAGTTTTACCAAGAAATAAAGAGCTGCAGGTCCAGTGAGACTCTCAGAGAAATGAGGCAGGGGAGAAATGCAAGAGGACCCCCGACATGCTCCTCTAGCCTCTGCACCCATGCATTCATGTTGCAGGCATTACCCACGCACATGCATGTGCTCATACAAAAAGTCCTGAAGCTGAAAAGAAACCTCATGACCCTGGTGGAAATGGATCTGTTTAACCAGGTTCCCTAGGAAATAACCAATTCTTTATCTCACTTGGTGATGTCACCTCTCAGGATAAATACTAGATTTAGAACCAGTTTGGGTATAATTCTAACTTTAAAAAAATCATGTATTCTAGATGCATGAGACACTTTGTGAATCTGGCTTTACATGGGCACTGGGGACTCGAACCCAGATAGTTAGGCTTTGCAGAGAAGCGCCTGAACGGCTAAAACATCTCTCCAGCCTCCTTTATTTAGTCCTATAGTTCTAAAGCCAGCATGTGATGGTTTCTGTTGTGAAGTTGACAGGATTTGGAGTCACCAATGAGGGATTACCTTGATTAGATTAATTAAGGTGAGAAGACCCACCTAAACTGCAGGGCACCATTCCGTGAGCTGGGAACCTGGACTGTATATAGAGAAGAAAGCTGGCTGAGCAGTGGGATTCACAGTACTCTCTGCTTCCTCATTTCCTCACTTTGCTGAATGGGGAAAGCTGCTATGATGGAAGAGCTGGAAATGGAAATAAACCCTTCCTTCCTTAATTGAAAAAAATTGTGCATTCATATAGTTGCAATTAGAGACTTCTGGGAGTCAGAATGATGGCTGTAGATGTGCACAGGAGCTAAGTGCAAGGACTCCACTCGTGGCACTTGGCAAATGTCCCAGGCTGCAGGGGAGACACATCTATACCTGGATGCATGCTTGCCACACCTGAACTTGAGTCTTCCCAGGACAATAGTAGGAGTGCAGTGGATGTGAAGTCTAACATCCTGGGAATCCAGGAATCTTGCATGGAACTCAGGCCTCCAAAGGATGATATGACAAGAGATAGCATCCCTAGGACACTTGAGGGAACATGCCCATGAGGTCAAATGGCTGACTAAGGCTGAGTCCCATGGTTCGATGCAGACCACGAGCAGAAGGAATATTCCAGGCAGAGGGAACAGCCAGAGCACAGGCCTGAGTACAATGCCCAGAAACGGAGCAGGGTCCCAGGGCTGAATAAGAGGAGAGGCCGTGGGCAGGGAGAGCAGTGCCCAGACCGCAGGGCTGGGAGCCCAGCCCATCTGGGGCTTGTCTCAGAGTCAATGGAAGTCACCAAGTTTAAACTGGAGGCCAAGGGAGGGGCAAGGACTAAAAGGCAGCTGGGCAGCTATATGGAAGCTGAGGCGATGGGATGGAGAGAACACGCCAGCGGAAAGGAGGGGAGGAGCAGGACCCAGTGTGTAAATGTTGGGGAGGGGACAGCCATGTTCCAAGATGAAGGTTTGCCTTCAAGTATTTCAGCAAAAGAAAAATGGTAAGTAAGCAAATGTAGCAAAATTTTGACAAATGTCAGATCCAGTTGTTAATTAGTTGAGGGTTTTTCTTCTATTCCTTCCACCTTAAAGGCTTGAAAATTGGTAATAAAGAAGGAAACATGTTTTAAGAAAACAGAAACCACATGCTGATGGGCCACCATAGTGTACAAAGTTTGAGAAGCTCAAAACTCCCCATTCAGGACAGTCCAAACCCAATTTCTGTGCCCTTAGCTAGCATCTTCTGCATCAGAAACTTCAGTAGCTCTAAGTCAGATGCTATAAAAATAATGAACACAGAGAGCCTTCAAGATGGGGGCTTCTTTCACCTTTGTCCTTGTCTATATTATGTAAAATTTTACATTTTTTAACAATGACACATCATTCTTATGACTAAAGTGACTGCTGACATTTTGAGGGCGAAAAGGAATTGTTTTGTTTTTTTTTTTTTTTTTTCGGTCTTATGACTTGATTTGAGCATCTATGGCTACCTATAAGGAAAATAACGGTCCGCATTGCTGTGTTTCTCTGGCACTGGGCAGGACCTTGTGTCTGGAACAGGGATTGGAACAGGGTCTGTGAATAGAGGGAGGAGGGCTCGGTTGCTTCGGTTCTACCTGTCATTTTCTCTCTCTGTCTCTCTCTCTCTCTGTCTCTCTCTCTGTCTGTCTGTCTGTCTCTCAACATTCTCTGTCCCCATCTGTCCTGGCTCAGCCACAGGAAGGCTTCTCTGCAGCCCAAGCTCCTGTATTTCCACAGAGGTCCAGATATGCATCACCAGCCTCCCCTTTGGCAGCTGCCAACCATCGGGCCATTTGTAAGCACCTGTCTCCTGCCTGTAGCACTCTGTAGGGTCAGGACTTTCCTGGACTTTGGAAGGCAGGAAATTGCTTAGAGACAAGAGCAACTAGGCTCTGTTGGAAAGTCATTGAGCCTAAAATGGTCTCAGTTTTTCCAGCTTTAAAATGGGAATAAGCAAATTTAATTGACACAAACCTTCCTGGCAAACAAAATGAGACAATGTATAGAGAACGTTGATGATTTACAGCATTCACAAAAAGCAGTTATTGATGTTACTGATGCTATTGATAACCATGAGAATGGTATAAAGGGCTTTATTAGCCGTTGAAATATATCTCCCAGACACATAATGGCTATGTTATTCATAATCTCAGGGCAACTGTCAATATGGAGCCTGTGACCATGTCATAGATGGTGGGGGAGAAAAGACATCCAAAGAGAAGAGAGGCAACTTGGAAAGAAGAAAAGGTCCGATGGAAGGAGATGGGGGAGGAACAAAGGAAAGTAATGGGAGGGGAGTGTGATCAGAATACACCAATTACATATATCAACATTGTCCATTAAAACGTTTAAAAGGGGGCTGGGGATATGAATCATCAGTTAAAGGTGCTGGCTTGCAAAGCCTCCCAGCCAGGGTTCAACTCTCCAGCACCCACATAAGGCCAGATCCAAAAAGTGGTGTGTCTGGAATTTCATGTTCCGTAGCAAGAATTCCTGGCATGCACACGTGTACACACACACACACACACACACACACACACACAAAATAAAATGTTAAATATGTGCATATATATTCTTTAAAATGATAAAATGAAGACAAAGTAAGTTTAGAGAACAAAAGTAATATCAAAATTGGAAAATTATTAATTTTAATGAGTGTATGATTTACTTATGAATGTTTTTTCTTATAAAGATCTTTTCAGAAGATTATTTTATATCATTTTGACTATTGATATTAGTTTTTATTCTAACTATATTGTATTATAAATTGCCCGTAATAATCTTCATCTATATTTATTGCAAAAAAACCCACAAAAACCTGGGGCATTTTTATTTCAAAAGTTCCTTAGGAAACAATAAGAGATGTGTTCTATGAACTGGGGTAATCACTGAGTGTAAAAGAGGCCATGGCAAGCAATCTCCAGGGATGTTTTAGGCAGCTATTAAAGGTGGAAAATATATTGAGTTATATGGAAATGCTTATGATATGTTGGGAAGCACAAGTGTCCAGATACAGAGTGGACTCAGTATATGCATATATGTAAGCATATATATATATATATATATATATATATATATATATATATATATACACATACATGTGTGCATTATGTCCACAGAGACTCAATGTGTGTGTGTGTACAAGCATATGTACACATGTATGTACATGCAAACAGAGAGAGCCAAAGAAAACCTTAAAAATTACTTTAAAACTGTTAAGAATGCTTATCTGTGAATTGTGGGGTTGTTAGTGGCTTTGCTCAAAAACTTAACCTCTGTTACGTAAATGAAATGTCTGTTACTTTAACACTCCCCCACACATAGACCTTGTCCTTTTTGGTGAGTTAATGATAAAAAGCAGTTCCCAGCCCCAGTCTCGGGCTGTGAGGGCGCCCAAGGTCATCCACCTGCTCCTTATTGCCCCTTGGTGTCTGTGTGGAAGAGTCTGGCGTGATTTTCACAAGCTCAGAGCCAACACGGTGGGTGAGCAATTACCCAGTTCTGGGCAGAGAACCTGCCTCCCAGGAGGCTCACACAGGAACCAGGCCTTGGGAATAAATAGGAGGCTCTCAAACTAATTCCCAGGATGGGGGTCAATTAGAAAAGTTAACACCTACACATCACCCCTCCTCGTCTGGCATGGAATCCTATAGGCTGGGTGTCCATGCTCAGGAAGGGACTGAGCAGATGGAAAGAGACAGACTGAAGGCCAGCCCCTCCCTCTGTCTCTCACCAGTCTCACTGGGCTCCTCCCCCACCTGGATCTCAACTGTCGTCCCCATTGTACAACTTTCTTCTCTCAAAGCAGCTCAGTCTCTCTAGGAATCACCCAGATCGATGATAATGTAAAAAAAATCAGATCCTAATAAAACCTCAAATATCATTTTACTCACTCGCTTCCAAAGAGATTAGTCAACCTGTCCAAGCTCTCCCAGGCAGTTGGCACAGGAGCCAAGGTTAAAACTCAGATGGTTGGATTGCTGGGCCAGGGTGATTCGGTCCCTCCACACTCCACTTCCTGCCATTGGTGCTAATAATGACTACATCTGGGGTTGTTAGAGCATATTTAGAAGAGAGCCTACTAAATGTTATGGAAGGCTCTCCAACACTTTTGGCAGCCAATTAGAAATGTCTATGAGATTCTTCAGAGGAAGTGCAGGAGCCTTACAAAGCAGAAGCCGAGAGTTTCCAGCCTTTTGGGAACATAGTGGGCCTGGGAAGACACCATTCATCCCTGAAGTACTTACTGAGCCAATAGAACAGAGATCCTATTAGTTCCTATTACAATTCAGTATCTATAAAAATGTAACTTACATTTTCAAAACATTTAGAATGTCTGTTCAAAAAATTGTTTAATATACACTATGAAAAACATCTGGAGATAAACCTACAACTGATACCTAGATTATATAAAGAAATCTTAGAATTCAATGAGAAAGATGTCATTAAACTAGTAAGGGGGGCACTTCACAAAATGAATAGCCAAATGGCCCATACAAATAAAAAAGTCAACATAATTAACTATTAAGGAAATACATACTAAAATCCCAATGATATACCACTACCTACATACCAACACACACACACAAACACACACACACACACACACACACACACACACACACACACACACGATAATGCCAAGTGTCGCAGTCAGCCACACGCTGCTGGGATGAATCTTCAAACCAGACACAGTTTATGGGAGGAAAGTATTTATTGAAACTACACATTGAGGGGAAGTTCCGTAACAGTGAAAGAGGCTGGCCCTCTTTCACAGGTCCAAGCAGAGAGAAAAACCCATCACCTACACCACACACATAGAACAGCAAACAGGCAGGAGGGCCAAGGAAAGAATTTCTTCCCCTTTATATAGCCTTAGGGTGGGGTCTTACAATCCTTCCCCAGACTTAATGGCTTCCTAAGTCTCTGGAATTTCCTTCCTGCATGGCCCACACAGGAAAGGATGTTCACTTCTAGCTTCTTTGAGCTTGCTGAGAGGCTGCCTTCCTTTAAACCTCCTCAGAGACCCACCCAAGATAATGAAAAAGATCCAAGTTGACAACAAAACCTAACCATCACACGAAGTGTTGGCAAAAAAGATGTGGAACAGTTGACGGCTCTCTCCCACCCACACTTCTCCCAAGTAATCCTAAGCTGGGAGCCATCTAAAGATACACTCAAGTAGAACAAGATGCTTTTTATTGGGAAAAGAGACACTCAAATCCAAGGAGCCCTCAGTTCTTGGCTTTGCCATCACTTTCAATCCTCTCCATGTCAGCTTCCTGGGTGCCCAGGAGCCCTTGCCCAGGCCCTCTCCCACCCTCCACCTGTCTCTCTGCACCCAGGACAGGCACTCACAAGCCCGGATCAGCAGGCGTGGAGTCCCATACTCACCACACAGTAGGTCTACAGCCTCCATGCTCCATGGAGAGGAGTGGCTCAGACCAACATCGCTCTGTCTGCCTGGCACTAACAACCTCAGCCCATAAACCCCACCAGAGCCCTTGAAGCACCAGATAGGGAGGAGCTGGGATTGTAGAGAAGAACTGACACCCAGAGGTCATTCATGGGCAGAAAGGTGTGTGAAAGAGGGGCAAAGGTGAGGAGCACACAGGAGCCTAAAGCATCCCCAAATAAGGACATAGGAGCTGGAGAGGGGTGTGACCAGGCACAGCCTGAGAGCTTTAGGCAGCCCTGACAAACTGCCCTCATTCTAGAACCAGACAATGAAAGAGCTGTGACAGCAACCAAAGAAGTTCTAGAATGACCTACCTGCCCTCAGTGACCTACCTGGACCTCCAATCTGAGACAGAGAACATCAGAGCTGAGAGAGACTAAAGAACCCACTGATGAAGAAGGGAATGCAGGAGTTGTCTGGGAGTGGCTTTCTTCCATTTGAAAAGCATGGTTTCTGGACCTGGAGTGATTTGTTACCTAATAACCCTAACTGACAAGCCACCTTCAGTCTTCTCATGACCTTGAACGTGTGCAGTTCTGGAGTCTCACAATGATCAGGAGCAAGATGGGGAAGAGCCCTGGAAAGGAGGGTGGGCTGTAAACACCTGTGCATTGCATGTCATTCACACCAAAATGATAGCTAAGAGGGAAGAAGGAGACCAGGACCCGGAAGATGAAAGAAGCAGAAGTCCTCAGGACCAAGAAGCCCAAGGGCATCAGCATCTGTGTGTGTGGCCCTTCCTGGGATGATGGCCACTGACTGAGAGAGAGGAGACACTTTCACTTGGATCTGAGTCACAGTGAGCTTGAGCTCAGGGCCAGTGTGGAGGAACCTGGGGGCGAGTTCAAGTCCTGTCTAACCCTGGGCTAATCACTGGATCCTCTGAGTCTCCCACAAGACACAGGACAGGTCCCTTCCAGGCCCAGTGCAGCAAAATGGAGTGACGTCATGCATCTCAGAGGTAGCCATGTGAAAGGAGTATCTCACATGCATTGGTCCAGGGCTACCATGCCAGGCACTAATAGGATTCATCCAGACCTTGAATTCGTGTCAGTAGGACGGAGCAGTCCATAATTCCAGGGCACGCTCTGAGCCCTGTCTGGGTCTGTGCGTCTCAGTACCTGAGAGCTGTGATAGCGACCTTCCATCAACTTGAATAATTCTGGATCTCTGTGAATCAGACTCCTAAAGGAGGCCGGAGGGGAGAGCAGCTCCCTGGACACCGCACCAGAGACAGGAGGGTACCAACCAGCCTTGGGTCCGCTTCCCTCTGAAATGCTCTGCCCCCACCCCAGGTCATTCCTCCCCAGGAGACTCATCACTGGTTTCTTGAGATTGAGTCATCCAGCCGCACCCACAGCCTCAGGTCAGAAAGTCCAGTGTCCTTTTGGACATACATTGATCATTTCTGACTTCCCTCAAAGCTTTGATTAAGTCCTAGAATTATTTATTTTTGTCTCCTTAAAATAAAAATACAATCAGTTCCTGTGTACACAAGAACTCACACGCATGAGATGGCTTTGACACATCCGGTTCCGTTGCCCGGTCCCAGCGGATCTGAAGTCATTTGCTCTAGGTTGGTCCTAGCCATCTATCATATCATGTGTTTTCACCAACACCTGGCCTCACATCTGCTTGGGCCTCTCAGGTGTCACAGAAAATACTAATGACAACACCTCCCATTCACCTGTTGGGGTTAGAGGCACCCCATTACTGTCCACTTTAAGAAGACTTTTCTTCTCAGTCCTTTGGAGGTAAGGCTCAGCCAATCTCCCCCTGGTTCATTAAATATAAGTCATGGTATCTGTCACCCAGTGCCTGCTTCCCAGAACCGGCCCTTCAAACCACGCACCCCCCACTATCCTGGTAGAAATGCCAGCTCTGTCCGTTCCTTCATTGCGGGGACCCTCCTGTGTGCCAATTTCCTTGGCCCACCTCCTCTTTCAGCAATAGCCTCAGCATGAAAGCAAGATTTATGGCTGAAAATATTGCTTAACAAAGCAATAAATCGTGTCATCTTACATCATTCCGTGATCCTGCACCTCACACAGCCAACACTGCAAACTCAAGGACTCTTATCTCTCGGGCACACTTCAAGGAAAGAACAAGGTAATTGCTGTCTTACTTTGTTTTGCTTAGCCAGAGATGTGCAGTTTTTCTCTTTCCATAGTTGACTCTTTACATCTGCTCACCTTTCACTCCACCTGGCTTTTTTTTTTTAATCTGGAGAGCAATTATAAACAGCTAACCAGGAATATTGTCGGATGTACCCAGCTCCTGCGGCTGGTGTAACAATTACCCCTAGGGGGACAGAATAGAAATTTACTTTCATGATCTGGAAGCCAGAAGCCCAAAATGAAGGGGTCACTAGAAGTGTACCCCCTGCTAGGTATTAGAGGAGAATAACACCTCCCGTAGCTTCTGATAGCTTCTGGGGCCCATAGCGCCTCACATTAGTCTCTGTTCTCAGCTCTTCAGGGACAGCAGCCCCCTGGATCTTGCATTTACCCTAAATCCAAGAGGATTTCATCTCCAGATTTTTAGGTGACCACACAAGACTCAGTGTCCATATTCACAAGATTTGCTCATACAACGTATAAACTTATTCATAATAAATATATTTTTTAAAAAGACTCAATGTCCAACAGGTCAGAGTCTGAGCCTGTAACTCACATGAATTAAAAGGGGCAGAATTCACACACACACACACACACACACACACACACACACACACACACCCCAAGAAGCAGAAAGTTCTGGGGCTTTTAAAAGGTGAGTCTGGATGTCTTGACCTCTCCACTGCCTGCCCATCTTTCTCTATACCTACACAGATTTCCTTTGGTCAGTTGTAAAGTGGTTTTTAGGCCTCTGGGGTCTTTAGAGTATCAAATGTCTTTATGGATATTAACAAAAAGCTTGTCGGTGTCCAAGTCTGAGAAGTGACACTTCTGGTTCCCTTGAAGTGCCATCCTCACAGGTCACTATGAAAAACACCTAAGCCTGTGTACTATGATACTGGGTGCTGGCCCACAGGTTTGCTAGGCTGTGCTGGTAGCCTGACCTGAGGTTCTCAGGCCTATGGTTCCTGATGGAGTGAACTTGGATCTGAACAGAAAGGAGAATGGAACACAAAAAGCAGGCGTTGTGAAGTTCAAGAGGGCTTGCTGCAAGCGTGAGGACCCAAGAAGGCCCCAGGCCACCTGTGTTCCATTCCCTAGCTCTCAAGTAAGCATGTCCACACACACCTGTAACCCTGGTCCAATAGGGAACAGAGGTCCGAGAATTACTCCAGGAAATACTTGAAAAAGTGCTAGATGTCACCTGATAGTCTCCACATGCCTGTGAGCACATCTGTACACCCATGTACATACACACACATATCCCCACCACCACACACGTACTACACAGGTTTTAAAAAAGGAAAGAAAACTATTGTGATTAGTTTAAAGCTGCTTGAAGGCCTGGGGGGGTCTGAGCTGGGGCTCTAAATTGTAGAAGGTGTCTTAAGACAGACAAATCCCAGAGTTAGAGGGAGATCCCTGAGTCTTATTTTATCGTTATTGTTATTGTTATTGTTATTGGCTGAGTTTTATTTGCAAAAACCAGACTTGCTCCGAGTCTCAGCCTGAGCCTGATAATGTCAAAACAGTAAAGCAAAACGTGGAAAATGAAGTCAAACCAGTTACTTGTTTTCATGAAGTTTAAAATAAAAAGGTCGGTTTGACCTATTGTTCCTTTTTTAATTTAATCTCATCTAATTATATAGAGAGACACTCAGAATTAGAGCTGGAGGGTGATAACCATGCCTTAAAAATAGCACCAGACTCAGAGGAGAAATGTGATCTTGGTGGAGGGGGTCCCTGATTCCAGAAAGCTCTAGTGGATTCTCTGGCTCTCAAAAGTCTGCAAGTAGTGGTTTGAGACCTTTTTAAATCCAGGTCGTTTTGAAGAGAAGAGGAAGCCCCTTTCTAACCAGCAACTCTGTGACTTATCTCAACCCCATCCACGACTTCTTTCTCCCAGCAGACTTCATCCAGGACCTGAGGCAGGGTCAAAATTCAGTCCCAGACTCCTCTGTCCAGGCAGAGCTCTGTTCAGGCAACCCCAGCTGGAGGAAGGCATGGCTGGCCTCTCTCTGAGTTGGTTTTCCTGTCGGTTTTGTGGCTGCTGGCTATGTGCAAGGAGAAACCAGGGCCTGCGGATAAACACCCCAGCAGCTCCCCTCTCTACATAGGCACCGGCACTACAATTTCCTCTGGCACTTGAGACAGACATATGTTATTTTCAGTTCCACAACTCGCTGGTGGCTGCGTCCCCACACACATGGCCCGGGCCCCAAGAATATGAAGACATGTGGGCGTCTGCATTTCAACCGCTGGACTAACGCCACACTTTTTTTTTTTTAATGCAACGTAACACAAGTGGATTGTCACCACAGCCAAGCAGAGTGACAGGATTCCCTACCAGACAGCAGCAGTCCACAATCCCAGACCTCCTTCGCACTCACAAATGCTTGGCCATTTCCCATCATTCCCCACCCAACCCCAAGACCAGCAAAGGCTCAAATTGGGTCAAAGGCAAACAAATCCTTGAAAAAGAATCCCGTTTTATCTATATTTTTTGATAATTTCATGCATACATATAATATTTTAATTCTATTCAGACCCCCCTCTCACTCCTGCTAAATGTACCAACGATCTACTTTCATGTCTGGGGAAAGTCATTTTTTTGTGGTTGTTCAATTGCTTTGTTATTTTTGATAATTTCATACATATATGTTGCATTTGATCATATGAGCTTCATGTTACCCTCCCTTATTCCCCTCGTTCCCACCGTACTGCATTACTTACCACAGAGCAGAATGGGGGGAGTCATTTTCTTCGTGGTGCAGTAACTGGTAAATAGTATGTGCTCCCTTAAATAACCCCCACCCATGCTCATGCAAGCAACTCTAATTAAACTCACTGACTCTCTCTCACACACACACACACACTCACACATATCCACACACATCCTCTGTGTGTGTCTCTCTCTCCTCTCTCTTACACACACATACACATCCTCTGTGTGTGTCTCTCTCTCTCCTCTCTCTTACACAGAGGGAGAGTCTCGAATAATTCTTTTATCTTTTGACAGCTCTCATGTACCTACACATGAAACATAGATACACAAATTAAGCTTCACAAAGACAGACTTCCCCAACAGGACCCAGTGCCGAGCAGGGAACACCCACAACCAGCCTTAGCTTTGTAGATCCTCTGATAGTAAACAGAAGATAATTTGCAAATTCAAATGTGCTACACAGGTTGGCACCCTTTCAGGTAGCAGTGGGTTTAGGCTGGGTGCCAAGCTACGGGAAAGGGAGACTTTCTAATGCACACCCCTTCTGGGCTCCATCATCTGTGCTTTGTGCTAGGGGCTGTCAGCCACAGGGGGGATAGATAGGTGGGGACACACAGATGTTGATTTGTCCTCTGGATCCTACAGAATGTTCAGGCTCTCTAGCAGAGCAGATGATGGACGGGAAGTAGGTAATAACATAAACAGCACCTTCCATTTACCACGGTCTTCCTATGAGCCCTTCGCCTTATGTTGGTTTCATAAATAGTCAGCTCCGTGTATAGACAGAGAAAATGAACCTGAACCCAGTAAAGTCTCGTGGCAGGGTCGTTCAGTGACCCTAAGAGCCTGTCCACAGAAGCCCAAGACTTCCACAAATGCCACCTCCAGACAAAAATGTGGGAATCTAGATGTCATATCCATTTCGTTTTGTTATGGACTTTTTCCTCTCAAGCCCTTGGAAAAGATATGATCAGGATATTGTAGGTGGGAGGATAAGGCTCAGAGAAACGAAATCGCTTTCCCTGGCTGCCTGAATAATTATCAAGCAGGCATTTGAACTATGTGTTCCAACTCCAAAGCCATGCTCTAAAACACAAGTGACAGACTTTTTCTTTTTCTTTTTTTAATATATATTTATTGTCCATAATGAATTACATTATTTAGTGGGCAAAAAATGAGTTGTTATCCCCAATGCCCCCCTCCCCATCCCCAATCAGCTGGATATCCTCCTCCGTGGGCCATCTGGATCAGTCCTTGTGGCAGGAGACCATGGATAGCCTAGTACTCAGCCTGGTTTTCCTGGCCCAGGTGTGTTGTTACTGAGGGGTGCCATGCCTCTGGATAGTCTCCCCGACCATGGCTCTCACAATCTTTCCGCCCCTCTTCCGCTCAGTTCCCTGAATCTTGGTGGGTGAGTATTAAGGTTGCTTTAATGTTGTGAGCTTAGGGGTCTTTGTGTCGAAAAATGTTGGTTTCTGTCACCCTGGCTTATCCTGTGTTGATTGAATGGCTGTGGCTGCCAGAGTGTAAATACTGTAGGTTTTTCAGCCCATCCTACTGGTGCTACACTATTCTACTCCGCCCTTGCAGTGTAAAAGTAGCTGGCTATTACATACATACACACACATTTACATTTATATGTATGCATGTAAATGTTGGGTGTGGCTGAGTCCTCATCCACCTCTGTGTACAAAACCATTGACTGTGCAGACCTGGCCCAGGGATCATAACTCTGCAGCCCCACAACCCTGCCTCTGCCTACCCCATGGCAGGAAGTTAGTATTTCCTTCCCCAGGGTTTAGTGTAAACAAGAAGGCTGGCATCAGGGACCTCCCTGTCCAGCCTCAGCCTCCAGCCCCTAACTTAGAGAGAGACCCCATGTGGCAGGAAGTGTTCCATCAAGCATCAGTCCACCCCTGTTGCACTTCACTGCCTCTGGCACTGGCAAAGTCAAGGGGTAAGGGGACATTTGGAGGATCCTCAAAAGATTACACAGAATTATTACCATGGTATTAGCCATTACACTTTGAGCACATATATATATATATATATATATATATATATATATATATATATATATGTAATTTCTTTCTGGGGAAATAAATGCCAACTAAAGAGACAGGGTTGTGGGGGCGGCAGAGTTATGACTTTATGATTCTGGACCAGGTCTTCACAGCTAATGGTTTGTACAGAGTTGGATGAGAACACAGACATATATACATATATATTAAACTCATATATATGCACATACATAATTCATATTATATGTAAGTTTAAGGAATACAGTGTTTCCCTTTGAGAAGACAACATTTTGTGGAGCTAATTGTGGCAAGCCTTGTACACATGTGAATGCACCTAATGTGACTGAGCTGTATATTTAAGAATGATCAAGGACCTGAGGACATTGCTCCATCTGTGCCCACACAAGCTTGAGGGCCTGATTTCAGATACCCAAGTCCTCCCAATGTGTCCCCTAATCAATGATGAAGTTGAAACCAACAGCAAGCTTGGTCTATATCCAAATCCCTTGAAGATTTTTTTTCATAAATTAATATTCTAGAAGCAATGCAGAAACCCCACCCCAAAATAAAATGAAACCCCACTCAGGTAGGGAGTGGCCAAGGGGCCCAGCTGACCCCATGACCAGTGTTTATCCCATGCTTTATCACGTACAATAATGGGGGGGCACTGGTAGCAGTCCCTCACTTCCAGAAGAACCCTATAATCTACTGTTGCCAGACACCATAGTTGCAGCCTCAGTACTGCAACTTCAGTGCCTCCTAGGGAAACAGAAACCTATGTGCCCAGGTTCCAGTCTAGCCTATGTTGTGATCAAAGAGAGACTAGAAAATGTCCAGAGAAGTCAGTCAAATGGTCTGTCTGGCCAGCTACCATTTTTCTGCTTGTTGCTTAGTTCAGCCATCAAACTTGCTGAGTGACCATAGGCAAGTCTCCAAGACGTGAATGTCCCTTCATGATAACTCAGGAAGGAGTAGACCCCATGATCCCAGCACTCCTCCCAATTCTCATGTTCCTAAGAGACTTCTCCCCCCACCTCACCCAGTCATCACAATGCTTTGAGCCCTGGGACTGAAAGTCCTGTTTGACCTTCTTGCCATCTTTGTGCAAGGGACATCTGGCCCTGTCTGGGGGACCCATGAGCACAACTTGAGAAGGGACACAAGCTCTCTCCTCACCTAGGGTACCTTACTGTTCACGATCCCTGGTACACTTCCCCACCTTGTCCCAGGAGACATTTCCACAGTTGTCTTATGAGTGAGACTTGGGAAATCTTTGAATGAGAGTGGTAATTGTTACCTGTGGGCACTGAAGGCTGATTTACAACAGTTAATGCCTGAGATTCCAAAGGCATAATTTTCAGCTTTTCCATCACGTAGGCTATCTGGATCAAAACAAAACACAGGGAGACTTCAGAGCCAAGGCTACAGACATCTGGCAACATGGGACATTTTTCTAAGATGGAAGATGGGGTGATTCAATTTTTAGACCATATAACATCAGTGATAACTTCTACTTAACACCAAAGACGCCTCCTAGGCCATAAGCAGAGGTGGTAGGTAGAAGGACTCGATGGATGTCAACTACATTTCTTAGGCAAAGGAAAACGTGGGGCAGCGAGACTGGATGACAAGGGAGGGTCCCCAGCCCCGGCTCTGTACTGATGGAATGAACACCTAGGTCAAGCATAGGGTGGCTGTGAGTCCGGAAGGGGCAGTTTAGTATGTTCTTGGAATACTTTGGGAGGGGGAAGACTGTAAATATCACACAGGTTACCCCATCTGGAAGGTGAATGAGTGTCTGTCGGATGCAAGGAGGATGATCCCTTTTCCCTCCCCAATGGGGACCTGCAGGAGTTGAAAGCTTGGAAAAGAATTGTATTTTGGGACTGATCCAGTTGGAGTTTCCAGAAACTCCTGAAATAGCTATAAAGCTACAGAAATTTATTCCCCAAAGAAAAGAGCAAAACAGTTACACACACACACACACACACGCACAGCTCTAGCTGTTACAAGTCTCTTTCCTTTTGGGTTCACAAGTACCCTCATCCCAGGACAAGAGTTGGCCTTGGCATCACAGCCAAGGTCTCCAGAACCCTACAGATATCAAACATACAACCCTAACTCTCCCTCCCAGCCTCTCTATTGGAGACCTGAGGCTGGAACAGGGAATTCCCTGAGCCTCCATGATGTGTCTAGTTTCATTGCAGAGATTCCATCATTTCTATCAACATTCATGCCTTTCTGCCATGTCTAAGAGGAAATTTCAAGAAAGAAAGAAAGATGGAAGGAAGAAAGAAGAAAGGAAGGCAGAAAAGAAATAAAGAAAGAAGGAAAGAAAGAAAGAAAGAAAGAAAGAAAGAAAGAAAGAAAGAAAGAAAGAAAGAAAGAAAGAAAGAAAGAAAGAAAGAAAGAAAGAAAGAAAGAAAAGGAAGAAAAGAAGGAAGGAAAGAAAAAGAAAGCAGGCTAAGAGATTAGATTTCTGGTCCATTGAGTGAGTTTCCCAACAGCTCATCTCTGTTTTTGTTGTCATGATTTTCAAAGCCTTTGGTATGTTCAAATATCCCAATAACCCAGTAAAATGGATATCCTTCACAGAAAAAAAAGACATGATTGTCAGAGAAGCAAAGTGACTTGTCCAAAGTCACCCAGCAAAATTGGCACTGAAACTTGGTGGGTATATGGCAGGTGTCACTTAAATCATCATCCTGAGAGCTTGATTCTATCTGAACCATGCCAATTCACATTCTCTTTGTTCTTGAAAGGTACCTTTGCAAAGTAAAATAAAATAAGGTAAAATAAAATAAATCCTGGGATTTGGGGAGGAGTGTGTGTGTGTGTGTGTGTGTGTGCGTGTGTGTGTGTGTGTGTGTAGAAGGACCTCTTTCCATGTCCTGTGTGAGGAGCCATCCCGAGAAGGAAACAGTTGAGTTTTAGTCTTTGTTCTAGCATTGTCTTGGGATGTTTGGGCAAAGTATTAACCCTTCGTATTAGGGATGGAAAACGAAGGAAGATATAAGGACCCGTACTCATTGGGTGAGAGCTGACTGTAGAATCCACGTGTTCAGTCACTGTCCTTCCTTCCAGTAGCTGGGACACTGTTGATGGGGAAGAAGAGTCAATCATAGTAAAACACCCCCAGCTCTCTCCTCTTCCACTTAGTCTGATTTTTTTTCTTCTCTAGTACAGAATGGAAGGGAAGAAGACAGTGCCTGGCCCTAGAACATTCCTTCTCTCACCAGGGGAGAGTTAAGGACATCTGAAAGGCACTTGTGGTGGAATGTCTTGAACTTTCTCCCCCAAGGGACCCTTCACTTCCTCCTGGGAAGCAGCAAGCAAATATGGTAGGGGAGAGGCCAGAGTGAGATGACAATATGCCTGAGACTTCTGGAGCTGCTTTTCCAAGGTGTGACAGGTAGCTTCTTTCAAACCAAGTCAGTGTGAGTTTTGAGTCCCTCAAGCCCTAGAAGCTCAGAGGCAGAGAACTCAGAGCATGTGGCTACCACATCCCTATCCAACATGCGGACAAACCCTACTGATCAACTTTAGTCATCGCATCTACTGACTGTGGGCAGCCCAGACCACACCAATGGGGCTGGTAGGTGAACAGTCATCGATTACTGTGTTGGCAGGAACCTTCTGGGCTACTCCTGGGTCTGCTTCACTTCAGGAAGTACCTTCTCCATTCCACCAAATATGGCTAGGTCTTTCAATTAAAGGGTGACACCCACTTCCTCTGGCAGTCCTCATGCTCATTCCCTAGCATTTGATTGGAGAAAACATGTGACCCAAGTGTGCCAATCGTGATTAGCCAGACTCCCTTATCTGGAATTTCTAGGGATGAGAGAGGAAGGATCCTCTGGGATCCTGGACAGCCTATATCTGAGCAGAGGAGAAGCCAGCTGGGGCCTTGCAGACAGAACAGAGAAGACACACTGTAGATACAGAAGAGACAAGTGAGAGTGAGGAGCCCTGGTGATGCTGTTGAAAGTCAACCCTGGATCAGCTGCCCCCAAGCAAGGTCTGCCACTGGCTTTACAGTTCTGTAGCACAATGGAAATCATTAAATGCGTCATTCTACAGTGTAATGAAAGCCACTAAATGTCGCATCATGGCTGGGCAACCATTCAGTTAAACTAAAGCGAGAGGCACTGGAACCAGTGGTGGCCCCTCTTTCTGCACTACTCTTACACACAGCCTAGAGGATCTTTACATAATGGTACCAGCTCTCAGGGCCAGAAAGGAGCTCAACAGCTGCATATATTCCCTTTGTAACTTCCCACCAAGCCCCGGGGGTCTTCACATGCAAAGTACCAATGGGCATGGAATATGTAGACCAGAATGAAGTCAGGTGCTGTTATTTGTTGTTTTGTTTTCTTTCTTTGGTTTGTTTTTTTGTAAGTTCGCTTATTTCACTTAACATAATAACATCCAGTTCATCTTTCTGCAAATTTCATGATTTCAGTTTTCTTTACAGTGTCATTTAATTCCACTGTGTACATGTAGAGTTAGTAAAGATTTCCTCCCATCCTGTAGACTGTCTTTTAACACTGTTGATGGTTTCCTTCAATGAGCATAAGCCTTTTAATTTCATGTCCACCTATTTGCCAATTCTTGGTGCTATCTGAATCCTTTTCACAAAGACTTGCCTATGCCTATTTGTGGAAATATTTTTTTTCCCGGGCAGTTTCAAACTTTCAGGTCCTCTTATGTGAAGGTCTTAGAATTGATTTTTATGCAGGGTGAGAGATATGGATCTAATTTCACTCTTCTATGGGAAGATGATATGCCATTTCCCCAGCACTAGCAGTTGTTGAAATGGTCTTTTTTCCAATGGATGGTTTGAGTTGAGCCTATGTTAAAAATCAGGACACTGTAATTGTGTGGGTTTATTTCTGATCCTCTGCTTCATTCCACTGATCTACATGTCTGCTTTTGTGCCAATATCATACTTTTTTGTTATTATAGCTCTGTAGTATAATTTGAGATAAGGTACTTATCTTACTTATAATACTTATAATTCTTCCAGCATTATTCTTTCTGTTTAGGATTACGCTAGCTCTTCAAGGTCTTTTCAATATGAATGTTAGGATTGTTCTTTTTTTCTATTTCTGTGAAAAATAGCATTAGAATTTTGATGAACATAGCACTGAATCAATAGAATTCGTTTTAGTAATACAGCCATTTTCACAATATTAATTCTGCTGATCCATGAACGTGGAAAGTCTTTCCATCTTCTAGTGACTTCTGTTTTTTTTTCTGTTTTGTTTTCATGGTAGAGGTCTTTTACCTCTTTAAGTAGCTTTATTCCTAAGTATATCTAAAGCTATTTTGAATGGAGTATTTTCCTAATTTCTCTTGTATTATTGCTCTACCTAAGAGTGTGAGTACTATGTTAAGTAAGAGTGGAAAAATTAGGTGCCCTTGTCTAATTCCTGATTTTAGAGAAAATGTTTTTCAGTTTTCCCCTTTAGATATAATATGTTATAGGTTATATATATATATATATATATATATATATATATATATATATATATATATATATATCCTTTATTATGTTGTGATACATTCCTTTTGTTTCTAGTTTCTTCGGGACATTTTATGATGAAGAGATGTTGAACTTTGTCAAGCATTTTTTCTGTATCTATTGAAATGATTATGTGATTTCTGTTGTTTGGTCTATGTGTGACATTTGGTAAATGTTATATTACATCTGTTTATTTGTGGATATTGAACCAACCTTACATTCCTAGAATGTTTTATTATTAATAATATTAATATGTTCTTGAATTTGGTTTGCAAGTATTTTGCTGAGAATATTTACATCTATGTAATGGTTTAGATGAAATGTCCCCCAGGGGTTCACATGTTTTGAATACTTGGTCCTCAGGTGCTAGAAATTTGGAAAAGTTGTGGTCTTTGGGAGTTACAGCCTTGCTAGAGGAGCTATGTCACTGAGAGCAAACTTTGAGGTGTTTTAGTCCAGCCCACTGTGTATTGAGAGCTAGCTCACTATCCCTACTTCCTCCCTGCTGTGATATGATGTGATGCAACACCCAGCTGCCTGCCAGCCATGCTTTCTCTGCCATGATGAAGTGTCTCCTTGAAATTGTAATAGCAAATACTTTCCTCCTATGAGCTGCTTCTGGTCAGGTGTTTTCTTCCCAAGAAATGAGAAGGTAACTATTACAGAAAATCAGTACCAAGAAGTGGGGTTATGGATGTGATAAGCCTGACCGTGTAGTTTTGGGTATTTTAAAAATAGTTTTTAGGAGAAATATGGAAGGATTTGTGACTTTGGACTAGTGAATCCTTGCAGTGCTATAAGCAAAGCCTGATGAGCCATTCTGGTGAGACTGTGAAAGGCCTAAATGCAGGGGAACTATAAACTGGAAAGGCTCAGCTTGTTAGGTTTCAGAGAGCAAAGAAAACTTTGTTGGAACTTGGCTAGAAGCATTCTGTGTGATTTTACTATAGAGGCTAGTTGCACTCTGCCTGTGTCCTGGAACTTAAATAAAGTTTAATTTAAAAGTAATGAACTAGTGTGTTTGGTGGAAGAAAAACACAGAACAGAAGGAGGTGAAAAAATGTGAAGTTGGCACAGGAAAAATGTGAGCAGATTCAGATCTTGGGCACAGAGACTGCATTTGCTTCTGCTATAATTGTTAAAAGATTACCACCAATGAGGACAGGCCAGCCGCTCTGCATTAGGACAACAGGGGGTGCTGATTATTCTGAAAGGGGGGGCCTGAAGGAAGAATGCCGAAGGAATTTCCTGCTCCTCAGAGTCCAGCTTCATTCCCTGTGGACTCATAAATTGTGGTGGTTTATCCCATGTGGTATTAGTTTCAAAAGCATTAAAATGCAGAAAATAGGGTCATGAAGTACACACAGTTCTGGAGATGGTGAGGTGAGGCAGGGTTGAGGTCTTCAAGAGGAGACCTGTGAGGCCATTGTATGGAGCTGTGAAGATGAAGCATGGGTACAGTGGAGAGCCCAGGAATTTGGAGATGCCAGGACTGTGGGACAGTCAACAAGGCTGGGAGGATGGAATTGCCCAGGCATTTTGAGCCCAGAGGATTCAGCACAAGTCCCAAGTGACAGACATGGACCTTCCGGATATGATGTTTTCCCTACTGGCTATCTTGTGTTGGTCCATTCTTTCCTTGGTATGCCTTTTTTTTTTTTTTTGCAATGGGAATGTTTACTTTGTGAAAAATATGTATTGTAAGTATGCAAGTTGTGTTTTGATTTTTACACAGCTCACAGTTTGGGATTTGGACTTTTGAACAGTGTTGGGATTAGAAAAGACTATGAGGAGTTTCAAATTGGACTGAATGCAATTTGCATCATGAGATGGCCATGTGTCTATGGGGGCCAGGGGTGGAATGTGGAAGTGTGAATGAAATGTCCTCCACCGCCTCATGTGTTTTGAATACTTGGTCCTCAATAGGTGGTAGTTTGTAGAAATTGTGGAGACTTTGACAGGTGGAGCCTTGATGGAGGGGGGGGGGTGTCCCCAGGGGACAGACCTTGAGGTTTATTTGTCCAACCAACTGCGCACTCAGAGCTAGCTCGCTCTCCTTACTACCTCCTTGCTGTTGATATGACATGTGATGCCCAGCTGTCTGCCCTTCATGCTTTCCCTGTCATGATGAGACTTTCCCTTGAAACGACAAGCTGAAATAAATCCCTTTTCAACAAGCTTCATCTGGTCAGATGTTTTGTCCTAGAAATGAGATGTATTCATCAGAGAAATTAGTCTATAGTTTCTTTTTCCATTGTGCGCTTATCTGGTTTTGTTATCAGGATAACACTGCTTCATAGAATTAATTTGATGTATTCCTGTCGTAGTCAGCTTTCCCATTGCTGTGACAAAGAACCCAACCAAAAGCAGGAAGAGGGAAATGGGTTTATTTTGGCTTACAGACTCAAGGGCAAGTTCCATGATAGCAGAGAAAGCGATGGCATGAGCAGAGGGTGGACATCACCTTTGCCACAGCACTGCAAACAACGGCAGGAAGGTGTGCCAAAAACTGGCAAGGAGAAGCTGTCTATAACCCCCATAAGACCACCCCCAACAACATATCCCCAACCAGGTTCCAATTCCAAAACTGCCATCAGCTGGGGATCAAGCATTCAGAATAAATTAAGTTTATGGGGGACACCTGAATCAAACTAGTAAAATGTCTTACCTTTGTATTTGAGTAGTTATTAATGTTAGCTCTGCCTTAAAAGTTTGAAAGAATTTAGTACTGAGTTTGTCCAGTCCTTGGCTTTTATCAAGAGAATTTAGTTGCTGCTTCAACCTAATTGTTTATTATGGATCTATTTGAGTTGTTTATATTTCCTTGCTTTAATTTTGGTAGATCATATGTATTTAGGGATTTATGCATTTCTTTCATATTTTCTAGGGTTTTTTTTAAATGTTTTCAAAACATCTGTAATGATTATCTGAATTTCATTAGAGTCTGTGTAACATCTCCCTTTGCATCTGGAATTTTATTAATTTGAGTTTTCTCTCTTTCTTTTGTTTTGGCTGAGTTTGTGAATCTTGTCAATATTTGGTGTCTCTTTCAGTTGCTCTCCAACCTTACCTTTTGTGATGAATTCTCTCACTGAACCTGGAGCCCACCTCTTCAGCCAGACTAGCTAGCTAGCAAACCCCTGGGATCATCATGTCTGTCTCCCTGGTGTTGGGATTTATAAGCATGTGCCACCATGCCTGGGTTTTGGTGTGGGTACTGGAGATTTGAACTCAGGTACTCAGGCTTAACTAGCAAGCACTTCACAGACTGAGCCATCTCCCCAGCCCTATGCTTGTTTTAATTTTTGCCTTTATTTATTATGTCATTTTTTACATGAGTCTCCCGATGAGTCACCTTCACTTAGATTTACTACTCTTTAGAGGAGATAGTGACTAGTTATAGATTTAATGATTTGTATCATCCTGTGTTAACTTGCAATAAAAGACACTTCTGTACTTCACTAGTGTCCTTAATAAGATTTGGGGACAGTGGCACTAAGATATTGATTGGGAAAATGTAGTTTTCTGCTTTTTAGAGTTGAGGACTGATAAGTAGTAGAATGAGGATGGAAAATGGGATAAGAGGGAGAAAAGTATGAATGAAAGAGAATGTATATGGGTTAGAGGCTTGAGATAAAATGGGGAAAATGTTAAAGAGTAGGCGCAGATAGAGAAAGAGGTGCCAAGGAGATGGCTCAGTGGAATTTAGCCCTTGCTGAACAAGCATAAAGACCTGAGTTAATTCTCAGACACCCGCATAAAAAATCTGGGCATAGCCATAACTCCAGCTCTGAGGGAAACAGAAACAGAAGGATTGCTGGGGTTTGCTGGTCAGCCAGTCTAACTGAAAATCAGCAGCTCCAGATTTGGTGAGTGTGGGGAGCTGCTATTTGAGTCTTAAACTATGTAAACATTTGTTTTGAAGGTCTCTGTTCTTCAGCCTACTAACTAATGCTAGTTTCTATCTCTCTCCTAAACTTTCTCCACCTGCAGGCTTCCTCCTAGAGATCACATGACCCTTGCTGTGGCCAGGCTACCTAGCAACCTGATTATGCTAATTCCTAAGTAACGGCCCATGCTTCTCCCTGTGAAAAAATATTTAAGTTCGGCCTGCCCTGGAAATAAATGAGTTTGATCGGAATATCGACTTGCTCCACTCTGTCGCGTCTCTTGTCTCTCTCATTCTCACCCCTTCTCTAGGGCCCTCGCTGTGACCGACCCACGGGTGGGTTAGGACAGGTGAGAAACCCTGTCTCAGAGAAACAAAGTGGAAGAGCAACTCAGGAGGATACCCGACCTGTTCCTCAGGCCTCCACAGGCGTGTGTCCATGTATACACCATAGTACACACATGCGTGCATATATCACACATACTTCATACCACAGCACTCTATCACATGCTGGAAGCAAAGAATAAAAGGAAAGAAAGAAGGGAAGGAAGGAAAGGAAAGAGAGGAGAGGAGAGGAGAACATGGAAACGGATGGAGGAGTTATAAAAGTGTACACATATGAGATATAAGCTAAAACAAAACTGAATAATTGAAGCACAAAAATATAAAGCTACATAAGAAATAAAAAGATATGCCAACTACTGTCAGTAGCTTCCTGGTCAAGATGAAAGTGTCTTCTCCCTTCCCACTGACTGTCTTTTGTAGTGGTCTCTGCAGGTGGTGAGGAGGGCGGCTAGTCTCAGTAATTTAAACAAGTTGTCAGTATGGCCTTCCTGCCAAGAGGGCTTTGTGAATGGAACTCCACTTTCTGCCAGAATCCTCAGATACAACCTCATCTCTGTTGTTTGGAGGATCATACTTCCATTGGACTTTCTGTGACTGAGGCTCTGACGGGGTATGGAAAGCCTACCAATGTGTTTTTGTTTCAATTACTGGGAGTCTTCTTGGGCACCATGTTTCCTCATGGCCATTGGGGAGACTGTTCAGCACACATCTCTTATTCCCACATTGCTGCACACCCTGACAGTGGGGTAGAAGTTCCTTCTCAGGCTATTCAGTCCCTCGTGCTGGTGGAGAATTTCAGCTTCAGGCTCCCATACCACACTTCTTCCTCTGCCCAGCCTGGACTGCTCTGGCCATTCCTCCCACCACGTATCCAGTACCTGGCCAAGCCTCTTAGTCTGGTCATTCTCGCTCCAGATCCTCTTCTGCAGTGCATGTGCCTAGGAGGGGAGAGTGCTGCCCCGGAAGATACCACTAATGCCAGCCTGGCACAAGCAGTGTGGTACAGTTACAGCTAGCTGTCCCTGGCTGCTTCCCTTTGAAGAACATGTCACCTGTGCCTTTTGTGTTTTTTCGCTTTTATTTTTTTTCTCTCTCTCATAAAAATAGAATCTGTTGTCTTTAATCCTAACTCTCCTCTTTTATCAGGTCTCACAGAGGAAACTTCTAATCTGCCATCTTAACCGGAAGTCCCAGGTGTCATCTTTAAAGAATTGATCATTTTTATGGACAACAAAACATGTGGCCGTAAGAACTGACAGGTAACTTGAAGCTGCTGTAACTTTGGGCCCTGATGCAGTGGGCCAGAAGCTCACAGATTTAGTTTGGGGGTTCCCCACAACCACCTGCCTTTTAAAATAGCCTGTGAATCAATTTTTAAGAAGTTACCATATCAGAAATTCCAGGAACTTATCAGAGCCTTTCCTAGCACACTAAGATCTGAATGGGGCAACATGAGTTAATAGAAGGGACATCTCTGAACAGGAACATTTATGAATTCATTCCCAGAAGTTATGTTTCAGACAAAGTGCAGCTTTTAACCCAGATCATCTACAGCCAAAAGAAAATAACACTCCCCCTTCCACAGAGCAATTTGGAGACAGGCAATTAGATTGATCCACCTCAAAGACCTTGAGTTAGCCAATGTGCTTGGGTTATCAAAGACATAAACACAGGCAAAAGTGGGATGAATTAAGCATTGCTAAGCTTCTTTAAAAATTGCTGGGGTGGCCGTTAAGCTCAAAAGCATCCAGATATACAGTGTCATCAGAATTTGTTTCTCTCCATCTCTCAACACTTTTGCCTTTCTGACATTTCCAGATTGACTCCCCACGTGACTGACGATGGTCCAGGCTTGCATCACACCAGTACCTGTAGCTGAGGAAATGAGCCTCGCTCTCAGCCAGGCCAAGAATGATCCCTGGGTGCAGCCTCCTGGATGTGTGTGTCACCTGCCCCATCTCTGAACCACTCACCATGGCCAAGGGCAGTGAAAAGCACTGGCGAGAAGTCACGTTAACCCACTCAAGATGGATGAATTTGGGGGTTAAAAGGACAACAACAAAAGGTTCCATTTCCCAATAAAGATAAAATAGACACCACCAATTTTGAACACATAGAAGGAGGAGGAGAGCGATGAGAGAGGAGGAAGAAGAATAGGAAGAGGCAGAGGACGGACTATCGCTGATTTCAAACACCCTAGAGATCCACGAGTTGGTGGGTACAGCTTCGTGGCCAGTGTGCCCCTCATGTGATGACATCATTCTCACTAACTTTGGGATGAAATCTTCCTACCACTGAGACACAGATCCAGAGCTCCACAGTGGATACACCTGAGCTCATCTGTGGTACTATAAATCTTTAAATCTAGGGACACACGAATCCAAATGGATGTCCTGAGGAGGCAAATGTCTCCAAAAGAAAATCCCTTAAACGTCTGAAGTCAGGGATAGTTTGGTTCTCTGGCAGAAAGTTACCACCAGCCTTTGGGTGGACCCAAATCTCCTTCTTCATTTCCATCCTTAGCAAAGGGAAAAAGTCAACCCAGGATAACTAAGAATGCAGCTAGACACATTTATAGATGATGGCATCATGCTGAAATATCAAAAGGTTTGGCACCTCGGCCCTAAAACTTGCCTGCCTTTGCCCACCCATCCACCAGCCAGAGCACATGGGCTTCTAGCTCCCAGCTTATTCCAGAGAGACAAAGATTTTTATCAGCATGTGAATAACTTCTTGGCCCCAGATGCTTAAACCTTCTTCCTGAGACCCTCCATACCAGAGGCCTCAGGGGCTATTCACCTCCATCTCAGCTAAACATTGAGCATGAGCTCAGCTCAGGAAGAACCAGTCAATATGACCAAAAGGCCTATACATGAGGGCCTGGCATTCAGCTCTAGGCCAACAGATGGAGGGCAGTTTTAAAAAGCCCCTTTCATAGAGCTTTTTGTTAGTATTTGACCAAGAAAACTATCAGCTCTAAGTACAGGAAGAAAAGGTGGAGGGAGGAAAGCATCTCTCTCATACCCAAGGTTCCTGTGTCTCCAAAAGGTCAGGGAAGGGGGAGGGGAACACGCAGGTGGGCAAGACCATGAGTACAAGAGCCCTTAAGGAAATGGTGACCCCAGCAAAGACAGGTGTTCTGGGAGCCCTGTGAAACTGTGAGCACCTGATGTCCATGATATCACCGTGGGACCCTCCTGAGAAGTGAAGCTGGTGATAAGGACAAAGCAAAGCGTAGCCTCAAATGAGCCTCTGGGGGGAGGGGGACACAGAAAGGAAAGAACCTCAAGTCATTTCAGCCATTAGTAACAACACTAAGTGCCCACTGTGTGCCTGGCTCCGTCTGCACACAGTGTGCTCACTGCTATTTCCCACTCCACAACCTAGAGATCAAAACTAGCACTGTCCACACTTCCATTGAGACAGGCCAGGCGCTAGCCCTGGGGCACATAGCTTCGAGGATTGCCAGGCACCGCATAACCACCCTTCCAGGAGGTTTCTCTCTCGTTACCGTGGCATTAGCTGCCCCTGGGGAACAGACCATTATTTTTGACCTGAGACTCCTAAGGGCCTCAAAGATTAGAAGCTCTGTTCTTTTAATGACTCATCCACCTGACAAAAGTCACCTTCATTAGTCAGGCTCCCCTCTCCTGAAGGAGAGAAATGTGGAGGTAAGAACTACACCTCTGGGTGGGTCTTTGCCATGTAGCCACTGAACCTTCCAGAATTCCTCCTGATGCCTCATCTTTTCCCCCCTTTTTCTCTACCTTTCTGAGGTACAGCTTTGTGGCCCGTTCCCCTTCAGCTGGATACTGCCTCGAGTCCCCAGTCCACACCCCCTCCTGCAAAACTCGGTTTTGTCAAAGCTTCCACAGCTCCACTCACCTGAAATACTGAGAGGCCTTCAGTGCACCGAGGACCAGCGAGGTGCATCCAGACTTCCTGTCCAACTTTCTTTTCTCCTTCCACTCCAGTCTCCACGCGTCACACCAGGAGGCACAGAGTGCTAATCCTCCTGTCCTGGAGGGACTAGCTGACATGAAAGACATCCTTCCCTGTCCCCTTAATGCCGTACCGAGGGTCTTCACTATCACCCATCCCAGAGGAGAACACAGACTCATAGGCCCATTAGAAGTTGTCCACCAGACAGACACAGAGAAAGAGACTTAACATACATTTAAAAGAGTCAGTCTTGGACCAATCATCACCTAGGAGTTCCTGTATAAGTAAGCTGCTCTGCCCACTGCACCCCCCCCAAACCATATCCTTCCTAGATACCACCTTACAGTCACCCCAACCCCATCCCAGCACCAAACACCAGCCTCGCATGGCCCCTGGACCAGTTCCCTGGACCACATCTCTGCTTCTCCCTGTCTGGAGCCTCATTCCTCTTCTCCATCTCTTTGAAAGCTTGATGAGTCTTTCATTACCAGATGCAAACCCACCATCCTATTTCAGATTTGACCAGTACTCTCTCCCTGCCCCAAACCCAAGAGTCATGACCAATTTCTAAGATGTCAGGAAAATGCTCCTTGTCAGGAGAGAAACTCTCTCATCTGTGCACAAAAACGTGTGTGCAGTTTGTTTCTGACATGAACACCAGGAAGTAACCTATGTGTCCATCAATAGGGGACCAATGTATACACTGGAACCCTTTATGACAAGCAAAAGGAATTACACAGATACAGTTGGGATTGTAGTTTAGTTATTTGATATAAAACATATAGTGATGCTATGTGAGTAGATAGAGCTTAGCATGTAAACATAGCCTGACAAAAGTCATACCCAAGGATCTAGAGAAATCACCAACTGGCAACTATGTTAGCCATGGTGAGGGCCTACCAGGGCAGGAGTGGGCAGGCAGAGTTTAGCTTAGTCTTTGAATGTTCTAGTGTGTTAGAAAGCATGCATTCATCAAGTGTCTGGTCATCTTTTGATGCTCTCCACAGACTCCTTCCTGTCCCTTGCTTCAATCAGAAGCTCCGCCTTTAGCCTTCATCTTTTCTCCTTGGTTACAGTTTCCTTGGAGGGCTAGGGGTGGAGTGATTTGGGGAAGACTTCCCTCTGATTTTTCCCCCCGTAGCATCCTCCCAGGCTTCCAGCACTCTGTGTATGGCTCACCAGCATCTCCATCACTCCCCATCAGCCTGGAAACCCACAAAGCCATGTCCCCTAGTGATACCCAATGGTGTCTCAAGTTCCCTTCCCCTGGTGTGTGTGTGTGGGGGGGTGGTCCTAACTGCAGAAGAGCCAAGATACCCATCTGGTTAGGAGAGAAATCAAATCCAGAACAAAGCCCATGCCTAGAGCCTCAAGGAAGATAGGATTTAGGGACACCAGAACCCAAGTGATCAGCTCTGGTGGGTTCCTATTGATCCCCTTTGTTGGGAGACAGGCATGGAAGGAAGAGGAAGTCAGTGGAGGCTCTGGGGTCTCCTAGAATGAGCCCATGGGGCCCAGCATGGAACTTGTCCATTGGAGGAAGTATACTTGACCTTCCTTGAGAGCAGCCCCACCCAGAGAAGCTGGCATCCTTTGATTCCTATCGCAGCAAGGAAGAAAGAGAACCCAGGGTGAAAACATTTCATGCCGTTCATGCTCTGCTTCATCCCATCTTCAAGCTCTTCCTCATTCCAGAGGCCACCAGGTAGCCCAGTCAGCATCACTTCCTGTCAACGTGGTCGTCCTGTTGCTGCCTCGTCTCCCCTCCCTGCTCCTGGTGCAACCCCACTGGGATTTCAAGGCCTGCCACCAGCTGTGTTTTTTGAACACACACCTCAGAGACTTCCAAGTCTCTGGGGGTAGACCACTATTCAACCACCTCAGAATATAGATCATTAAAACTGTGTACATGATGAAGGGCCACCAGGGAGCTGAAAGACGCTACTGTAATTTGGATTTGAACTCTGAAATGGATTGTGCGGGGTATAGAAGGTGGAAGGCAGATTAGCACAACTCCAAAATTTAATTGTTTTTTTTTTTTAACTTAAGAAAAGTATTTACTTTTCTTTTTTTCCATGGGACTTGTTGGTTAAGATGAAAAGTCTCCTCCCCACCTATGGGGACCACCATGGAAGAGGAGGCAATTAGCTGGCTGTGCCTGAGTGTTCTAAAAGTAGATATGTCAGGAGCCAGAAGGATAATCTAATTGATCCCGACCTTTCTTATTGTTCCCGTTATTTTTAGTTTCCCTGGTAGATTTTAGAGTCTGGGGTGGACTTGCTCCTGGTCCCGTGAAAGCTCCTCTACCTCATCCTGATTGTGGAGTGAGCCAATGGATATGTGAATGTATTTATTTATGAACTCCAGCCTAATTCAACTTCTCTCATTTTCCTGATCAGGAAGTGGAGTCTTTACCGAGAAGTGGTCAACCCCTCTCACACAGCAATCCAACGGCAGGGCCTCTCCTCTGCTTTGATACAGTGCTTTCCAATAAAGCACTTGGAAGGACTGAAGTCTTTTTCACAATGGCTTCCCTTGTTTCCACATTTTCCATGGGCAGAAGTTTGGCTCCACACTGACAGCCACCTCTTGCCAGGACCGTCTTTACCGCCATTCTCTCGAGTGTACCAAAGCTGCTCACTTGAAAGCATGGGCTAAAGATAATCCCAAATAATTTTTTAATTAAAGATCATCATTTAAAATGTATAATTTTGTAAGTCTAACAGCGATTAACTACATTAGGGATTTTGGTGACACTTGTCACAATTAAGTGTTTTCAGTGTTGAGCCAATTAAGGGTTAACAGGCTGCAAATACCGTCTTTGCACATTTTTGCTTAATGAATTCGTAGTGGGAAACTATTCTCATTAGGTTAATTTGTCAACACAATCAAGTTACATCACCAGGATTTTTCTTTGAGCTCACAAATGTGGCCGCCTTTGTGTGATGGTGCACGCTTTGGGGTTTCATAGCTGTTGCTGGAATAGAGTATCATCGGTCCACACAAAGGAGAGACACTCAGCAGCAGGTCTTGGTGCACATTCTCACCTTTTAGATATTGGCATGTTTATGTCGTTTTATGGTGCTCTCTGGGGCTTTCTTTCTGTCTGTATTTCCCTAGTAGGTTGTCATGCCAGAGAGCAAAACACGCATCTGTGTACTGGCAAAGGGAGGGCCCCAGCCCCTAAGATGGGCTGATGGCCGTCGGGAAAACTCGGCTGCTCCCCAAACACCCTCAACCAGAGAGGACAGAGCTCATGCTCTGGAAAAACACCCAACTTCCCTCCCTCTTCCTTCTGAATGGTTCGCTGTAGTTTTGGCAGAACAGCAAAAGCGCTTTCTCCCTCCAAGGCTGTCTACACACTAATTAGTTTATTTAGAAAGCGAATAAATAACCAATCTCATTGTCAAACCTCCTCTAGGGTAAGAAATATCACCTCACATTCAGATTTGGGGTGCCGTGTTGGTTTTAGCTGTATCCAAAGCACGTGTCTGTATTATTTTCAATGCGAATGGAAATAATCTCCAGGCCCAATAGTGAGGAACTAACTATGGAAAAGGCATCTATGAATAGAATATGAAGAAGCCCTTTCAAATGATGGCAGGATTAAGTTTACTATGTACAAAGCTGAAACGCTAAATGAGATATCTATCACACCCTGAAAGTTTCGGGGACCATTGAGGAAGAGGGGCTGGAAAGAATATAAGAGCCACAGAGTAGGCAGGAGTACTTTGGGGTATTGTCATCTAATATGAGCTGACCAACTAGTTTATTCATAACCCCACAGTGATGGCCACTATCCCCACGAGAGCTTCACTGTTGTGAGCTCATCGACATTTTGACCTGGAGGATAGAGGAGGACAAAAACATGAGACAGCAGAACAGAGGAAGGACTTCATCAAAAGAGGAGGGTCCTCTGTGGAATGGCGGCGGGAGAGAGTGGACGAAGATGATCAAATTATAGTATGTTCATACATTGAAGTTCTCAATTACAAACATTAAAAAAAAAACTAATAACAAATAAAAATGTGGAAATGGCCCTGATGTGGAAGTGTGTCCACAGAGTGACAATTTCCTACAAGAACTCGTGATAAAAACCAAGGTTTGTGATGATAAAAAGTCTTTTTAAAATGTGTGCATGTGTTTGTACCCAAGGAGAAAATTCTGGAAGGACACATACTCAACTCTGATGGCAGGGGTTCTCTCCTAGGAGGAGGCATCTAGGTAGTTGTGATTTGCTTATTTTTTTTCCTATATTGTCTGATTCTTTGTGATAAGTATGTATTGTGAGAGAAAGGCACCCAAGAATCAAAAGAAGAAATGGGGGGATCACTCTGGCTTCTTTCATCTCTGAAAGTTAACTTCACTGATGGTTGCCCTTCACAAAAAGGCAAGTTAGGATGAGAGGGACCTGGTCTGGATTTGCATTTGGTTTTCATTTAACTTAGCGGCCTTCTCTGAGTCAGAGGCTCATCACAGGAAGTTGGACAGCTCTGCGTGTTTCACACTCCATTCATTCCACAGGCATGGAGTCAGCACTCCCCACACGCACAGCTCCTGCTGGGGGTCAGAGTGGGGAGATGAGCCAGGCAGGTCTGCCTCCTAGAAGCCCTGTCTCGTCAGAGGACCCCTAAACTCGGAAAGAAATTCCAGAAGTGTGGGAGAGCAGTTCACACAGGCAGGCTAATGGGACAGGGAGGGTGATGGAAGGCTTTCAAAGACCAAGGAGGTATCTGAAAAGCTAAGGGCCAGGCAAAACATGGCAGAGGGGAACACACTGTCCTCAGCTAAGGGTGCAGCTGGTGACAGTTCCAGTTATCACGAGTGACCCACCTCCAACCCAGAGCTGGGGAAGAGGAGTGACAGTGTGATTAGTGTGACTGCAGATGCAGAAGGACTTCTGAGATGCAGGGCACAATCTGTCCTCTTCTATGACAGACTTTTGCTCTCACAGAGCTCCTGCTTCTGGCTGCTCTCTCTCTCTCTCTCTCTCTCTCTCTCTCTCTCTCTCTCTCTCTCTCTCTCTCTTTCTCTGGATCTCTTCTTCATAAAAGCAAAGTGCAGAAAAAATGGGGAGCATTCAGACTTCCCCGCCTCTGTGCTTAGTAAACATGAGGTCACATAACCTAACTAGTGACAAGGTGGCACCCCCAAGTATCCAATGGTAGGTAAAGTTGGAGTATTTAGGTCACCGTTTGGAAAAATAGAAGCTTGTGGCTGATTCCCCAAGAAGACCCGCATATGCCTGAGTTAGCAACATCTAACTCTAAGAGTCTTTTTCCTGCTGTCCCTCCCCAGAATGGGAGATGTTGTCATTGTAAGTGCTACAATGGCCTGTGTGGACATCTGCCACATGTGTTAGTGACGTCATCCAGTTTAAATTGATGCTGTCATAAATCTAAGTATTTGAAACCCATCTCGTTGTTATAGAGGAGGACACTAAGGGTAAAGGCTAATGTCGACTATGTTGGAGGCAAGATTGGAACTCAGACCCTCTAGCACCAAAGACACGGCAATGCCTACCAGTTTCCAACCCTTCAGGCAGCCTGGACTCCTTTAAGAAGTCATGGTAGCAGTGCCATGCTGAAAAATCCAGGCCTGGAAAACACGACTCCACTGGCTTGTTGGGTTCTGGAAGTTCCATGTGCCATGACACACAGCTGGAGCCATGTTTCAAAACGGTAACGGACACTCACTATTTAGGTGAAAACCAGCATTCCTTTGTTTCTTGTTGGCATGTGTATCTACATAGAGTGTATTCACATGTGTGAACCCCGTGTGCACAGGTGCAGAAGACAGGAGAATCTAGGAGTTCTCTTTACTATTCTTCCACCCACACTGCTTCCTTGAGACGGAGTCTCTCACTGAACCTGTTGCTGCTGGAGTTTTGGTCACACTGACTAGTGACCCCAGTAATCCACCAGTCTCAATTCCTCACAGGCCTGGGGTTTTAGGTGTGTGTGGCTACATTCAGCTTTTTCTGGGGGTCTTAGAGGTGGAACTCAGGCTCTCTCAAGCCTTCATGGTTGCACAAGAAGGATTCTTACCCCCGAGTCATCCCCCCTGCCCCAACCCCAACATGTTTTTAAATGAATGGATGGAATAGAATGGAAATAAACTAGGTGAATGCAAGCTGCAAGAGCAAGTACTCTTTGGGGAAATTTTATTTCACTGTTGCCCATGTGCAGAGCTATGCAGGATACCTGGCATATTGGTCTTTAAGTTGTAGCTCAGTCTTTGTTCAACAGTCCTATGCACTGATGGGGGCCACATTCCCAGGAGCAAAGGGCACCTTCTTCCTGTGTTCCCAGGCTATGTGCTGTGCATCTGCCCAGTCCACAGCGAACAGTGTCTGTATGCCCATGTTCCAGCTGCTGTCCAGTTGGTCACACTCCTCACTGTCTTCTTCCATTTTCCCTGGGCTGCTCTGGCCACTACAGGCCAGACCCTTTAATCTTGTTTGGCTATTTTACTGACTGGGTTTGGCCCATGTGTGTGTGTGGGGGGGTCCTCTGTTTGAGATTACCAGGCCATTTCTATTACTGTCTCTCAGCTTCAGTATGAGACTTCTGATACAAGCTCCGCCATCCCAGTATGAGACTTCTGATACAGCTCCTGCTCATATCCACAGTTGTAGACAGTTTCACATGAACTTCTAAACCAGACACAGTTTATGGGAAGAAGGGATTTATTTCAAGTTTACAGATTGGGTGGGGGGAGTTCCATTGGTGGTGGAAGAAGCTGTTTCCGTACACCAAGCAGAGAGAAACAACCAAACATCCAGCAAATACCAAAAGCAACAAGCACAAAGAGGCAGCAAGCAGCAGGGCTCAGGCTACTCTCTTACACCTTTGGGCTAGGTTTTGTTGTCAACTTGATCTTTTTAGTCATCTTGGGTGGGTCTCTGAGGATGTTTACAGGAAGGCAGCCCTCTCAGTAGGGGACAGGATGTAAGGAAGCTCAGGAGAGTTAGAAATTAACATCCCTTCCTGTGTGGACAGTGCAGGAAGGAAATTCCAGAGACTCAGGAAGCCATTAAGTCTGTAGTAGGGTTGCAAGACCTGGCTAAATAAAGGCTATATAAAGGGGGAGAAAATATTCCCCACCATCACCACCCTGACTGTTTTGCTTGTGTGTGTGTGTGTGTGTGTGTGTGTGTGTGTGTGTGTGTGTGTGATGTTGGTGCTGGGTTTTTCTCTCTCTGCTTGGACCTGTGAAAGGGGGCCAGCCTCTTTTGGGGCTATGGAACTTCCCCTGGATCTGTAGTTTCAATGAATCCTTTCCTCCCATAAACTGTGCCTGGTTTGGAGATTCATCCCAGCAGCATGTGACTGACTGTGACAGGGCTGGACTCCAGAATCTGAGCCCAGTGACACCTCCTCCAGCCAGGCAGCGCTGGCAATCCAAGTTGCAAGCTTTAATAAAACACCTGAATCTATGGGGAACAAATATTCAAACTACTACATCCCCATTGTAGCTGTAGCCATCACTGGGTTCCAGCAATGCTCATGTGCATCATATCCCTTCTGTCCTAATGTGACAACCGCCACTAGTCTATGAGTGCCACCACAGTCATTGTCTGTCTCTCTCTTTCCCTCACCCAGACCAGCTCTGTGTGTACCTGCAGTGAAAGGTCTTCAGAACCGTTTTTGGGGATTTGGTTTCCTGCAGGGACCCAAAGCCACTTCTGACCCACCTTGAGCATATGTGATTACATGTGTGGGGGGGTACATGTGTAATGCAGGTGAAGAAGATAAGAATGCTGGTTACACCAGGGAGGACAAGGGAGGGAATTTGGAGGGAAGAGCACAGGTCCCATGGGACTTCCCCATTCTCAGATTCATACACTAGTATGTGGGCATTGAACCCCATCTGCCCTGGACTCCAGCAAGTATGTAAAGTCTAAAATCTTGTTTGGGAAGATGATGTGTGGTCCAAGACCTACATTGAATATTATACATATTTATAATTACCAAAATATCTAAATAACATCTACAGTTTGCTTATAGGAGTTTACCATCCCTCCTCAGCCTCTGTGCAGCAAGCTTCTTTCATAGCATGGTGGCCACTTGAATTTTGTGCTGAAACCACATTACATTGCATGCGCTCCTCTAACTCCTCAATTATGAATCACTGTCTCCCCCTGAAGATTTTATACCTAACTCCCAATCTGGCTGCCTTACCCAATCTGCAAGCATGTGGGTGTCTGGCCATAGCCACCCTTCAATGGAGGACCCTGGGGGTTGTGAGTAAAGTATCCTGAAGATGTTTGTGAGGAGACCACAAGCAACATTGTTCCTGGAAGGAAGAGGGCCCCTTCCCACCCCACCTCTACTGAAGGGGGCAGACAGCTAAGAGTAAAACGTGCATCCTCAGATCTTATGGGGATGACATCTACATGTCCTCCCTCCAGAAGTCTTCAGATTGTCTGACCACAGTGACAGTGAGATTTTCCATTAAGTGACAATGTCACTGCAACACCTCCTGCACTTGGGAAGAGTCATGACAGAGAGAGGTGCTTCTTTGAGAAGAGGGACAGTGTGACGGTTTGATCCAGGTATTCCCCTGAATACGTGTTCTGAATGCTCAATCCCCAGCTGATGGCAGTTTGGGGATTAGAATCTTGTTGGAGCTGTGTTGTTGGGGGTGGGCTTATGGGGTTATAGCAGCTTCCCCAGTGTTTGGCACACTCTCTTGCTTCTATTGTTCACCTGATGTTGCCCAGGAGGTGATGTCCACCCCTCTGCTCATGCCTTCGTTTCCCCGCCATCATGGAGCTTGACTTTATTCCTCCATGGATTAACAAGTTGGCAGCCCACCTGGTACTATGGTGTATAACAAATGCAGGAAAGTGGGTTATTGGATGTGCAACATGGTATTGTTTTATTTTGTTTTATTGGAAATGGCCATGGGCAGTGAGAAGCAGGTCTGTTGGATTACCTGCGTAGAGGCCCGATGGAGACATGAGGATGAATTGTGGGTTGCGGTGGAAACCCAGCGAAATGCCAAGAGTATGGGATGGCTGCCAAGGAGAGCTGCCAACACTGGATAAAGTTTTCCCGAACTGTAAGTAGCTGAGCTGGAGGGGCAGAATCAGAACTCCAAGAGACCAGTTAGTGGTTATCATCGGATTTGGGGTTAGAGTTTGATGTTTTGCCTGTTTATTTTAAATCTTGTACTGGTTCAATCTGTTTTTGCTATTCCCAATGCCATCTTTTGCAGTGTGAATGTTCTGTGCCATCGTGGGTTTGGATTTTTAATAATATGGCTCAGTTGAAAGAAAAACTAGGATTTTTGGAGTTGAGCTGAATGCATTCATTTTGCATCATGTATGATTATTAGTCTGTGGGGGCCATGGGTAGACTGTGATGGTTTGATCCAGATGTCGCCCACAAACATATGTGTTCTAAATGCTTGATCCCAGCTGATGTCAGTTTGGGTATTAGAAACTTGTTGGAGGTGTGTTGTTGGGGACAGGCTTATAGTGATATAGTCATCTTCCCCTTGCCAGTGTTTGGCACTGTTGCGGTCAGCTTCCTAGCTGCTGTGCAGAAAGAACCCAAACAAAAGCAACTTGTGGAGGAATGGGTTTATTTGGCTTACAGACTCAAGGGGAGACTCCATCCTGGCAGGGAAAATGAAGGCATGAGCAGAGGGGTGGACATCACCTCCACCACAGCACTGGAAACAGCGGCAGAAGGTATACCAAACACTGGCAAAGGGAAGCTGGCTTATAACCTCCATAAGCCTGCCCCCAACAACACAGTTTCATCAAGGTTGTAAAACCCAAACTGCCATCAGCTGAGGATCAATCATTCAGAACACATTCATTTATTTGTGGGGGACACCTGGATCAAACCATGACAGGCACAACAACCTGATGTTGGCCAGGAGGTGATGTTCACCCTCTGCTCATGCCATCATTTCCCTGCCATCATGGAGCTTCCCCTTGAGTCCATAAGCCAAAATAAACCCATTCCTCCACAAGCAACTTTGGTTGGGTTCTTTCTGTGCAACAACAAGAAAGCTGACTACAGTAGACAATGTGTTGGCTAGCCTGGTGTGAGCCATAATCTCAGTCCTCTGTGGCAGTCCCAACTGGACCTGACCTAGCAGCACATGGAACAAGGAAGGTGACATGCACTTAGGCCTCAGGAGTATCTGAAATACAATCCTGGATCCCCTATTTTTTTTTTAGCTACAGGACACTGGCCCATCATTCCACCTCACTGAGTAACAGTGTCCCCTTCTAAAAGCAAGGATGATAATAGCTACTTCCAAGGTTCATAGTGAGAATTCAATAAATCCTTAGGTGAAATGCACTTAATTCCTAATAGACACTCAATAAATATTTATTCTAGAGTTTTTGAGAGTATAGATACTGGAGGAAACTGCCTGCCATGAAATCACAAATCTGCCACTTGGCCTACTGAATTCCTCCTGTAGAGCCTCCATGTTCTCATCTGTTGAATGGAGAAAATATGTGTGGCCTGGAGGAATGACTTAACACTAAATGAATCAAGTGGTTGCAGAAACAATATAGTAGAATAATACAATTATTTAAATTTCATCTTGGGGTGTGTGTGGTGTGTACATGGTCTATGCACATAGTCACATGGGAGAGTCGAATGCTGAGAGTCCTCCTTTATCCCTGTTCCACATTGTTTCCTTGAGACAGTCTCTCGCTGAACCTGGAGCTGCCATTTCAGTCAGACTAGCTGACCAGCCTGTCACAGTGACTCTCCTGTCTCTGTCCCCCTCAGCACTGGAGTTACAGGTGTATGTGAACAAGCCTGGCTTTTAAAAATTTTTTTATTTATTTATATGAGAGAGAGAGAGAGAGAAAATGGGCATGCCAAGCTCCTCCAGCCACTGTAAATGAACTCTATATGCATGCACCACTTTGTGCATCTGGCTTACATTGAGTACCGGGGAATCGAACCCAGGTCATTAGAATTTGCAGGCAAGCACCTTAACCACTGAGCCATCTCCAGCCCCAAGCCTGGCTTTTTATGCAGGTGCTAGGGCTTGAACTCAAGTACTCATGCTTGTGCAGCAAGTGCTTTTACCTGATAAGCCATCTTCCCAGCTCCTGTTTTAATGTCCTTTACAACAGTTGGCTTACAAAATGTTGCAAGAGTAGAATTTCCATCCTCCTCCAAAATTCTAGCTTCCCCACATGCAAACATTTTATCTTGTTTTATCTTCCTCATATTTTCTGTCATGTAACTCTGTATGTATAAAATTTAATATTTTTCTGAAATATGTGAGAACATACATCCATTCTTCTCTTTTATCTTTCAATATTTTAAAGTATGTTTCCTAAAACCAAGGACACTCTCATACATAACCACAGTGAAATGAACAGAATCAGAAAGTTGATGCTAATATATCATCATCTAATCTTACTTATGTTTCACCATCTCTCCCACAAATGTTCTCATCCTGACCCAGAAAGCAACCTAGGATGGCATGATTTAGTTCATTGCTGGGTTCATTTTGTTTCCCTGAATCTGGAACAATCTTCAGCTTACTTTGTCTCTCATGGGCTTGACTGTTTTGTAGACTAAGTGGGAATTTTGTAGACTATTCCTCCGATGAGTGACTGATGTGTTCTCAGGTGGACTCCATGTATGCATCTTCAGCAGAAGACCATGGCAGATACTGTCTTTTCTTGGCATCCCATGGGCAAGTATACCAGGTTGGTCCATTCCTGACACTGCTAATATTGACCTTGATCTTAGTTCTTATGGTACTGTTAGGTTTCTTCACCACAGAGTTAACATTCCCTTCTAACATTAATAAATATCTGTGGGGAGAGACTTTGAAATGATGGAAATATTTCTCATCATCATTTCATTATCCACTGACTAGTGTTACCTGCAATAATTATTACTGTCATGAATGCAAAACAGGAATTTTTAATTCCCTTCTTCTTTCTTCGTCAATTATTTAACTACTGTAATTCTAAGCATTTTATTCCCATTATTTCATTTCATTCTCACAATGATCCTATGAAACAAGTCCCATAAATTTAAAGAAGGACACTACTGTTTATAGAGCTTAATATGATTTGGAATCAACACCACTATGATGGTTAAGTTTTGTTGTCAACTTGACCTTTCAAGTAATCTTGGGTGGGTCTCTGTGGATGTTTACAGGAAAGCAGCCTCTCAGCAAGGGACAGGATGTAAAGAAGCTCAAAGGAGCTAGAAGTAAATATCCTTTCCTGTGTGGGCAGTGCAGGAAGGAAATTCCAGAAACTCAGGAAGCCTTTAAACCTGGGATAGGGTTGCAAGATCCCACCCTAAGCCTATATTATATAAAGGGAAGAAATTCTCTCCTTGGTGCACCCCTCCCCCACCCCCTGCCTCTTTGCTGTTCTGTATGTGTGGTGAAGGTGATGGGTTTTTCTCTGTGTTTGGACCTGTGAAGGGGGAAAAGCTTCTTTTGCATTCTGGAACTTCCCCTGTATCTATAGCTACAAATAAATCCTTTCCTTCCCAAAACTGTGTCTGGTTTAAAGATTCATCCAGCGACGTGTGGCTGACTATGACAACCACCATGTGAGAGAATGAGGATTGGACCTACCATTGTTACCTCCTTCCTCTTATTCCCATTCATCTGGAAGCTACAGGCTGAACTTGGTGGTACTTGTCTGCAGTGCCAGCCCTCATGAGGCTCTGGCAAGAGGATCCTGAGTTTGATGCAAGCCTAGGCTACACAATGAGACTCTGTCTCTAAAACAAAGATCATGCAGAAACTTCAAAAGGAACTAGAGAGATACCAAGCTCCACAGCTAGGGTAAATGTCCATGATGACCCCTCTCACCCTTAATGCCAAGATCTTCAAAGCTCCACATAGCCCAGCCCCAGAATATGATGACCCATTGTCAAAGACCTCTAGGGGTGTCCCTGACAGCCTAGACTATTAGAATTCAGAGGTCCCAGAAATCCTCTCCACCAGCCCCTCCACTGACAGATGGATGCTAAGAGAGGGGTGTGATGTGTCTTGAATAGCACAGCAGGGTCCCAGGGTCCAACAGCATTGTCAGAATCAGAGCAGATGCAGCATAGGTGCCTGAGTTGGCTCTGCAGTCACCCAAGACCTCAGCACTGAGCCGGAGAAAACTCCAGTGTCCTTACCACCAGCTTCCCTGTTCTGGCCCAGGTCCTGATCACCAAGGAACCAGATATTTGCTCATTTCTCTGCCATGCCTGTGCTTCCCTTCCACCCAGCCATCAGGTCAGGGCACACACACTGTAGATCCGGTTCCTATCCACATCTTAACAAAGGATACCAGTTTGGCCTAAATTAGGTTCAAATGCTTGACCTTTTGAGCTATATTTGCACGTGTATGTGTGCATGGCATGCATGTGTACACATACGTGAGGAGGTCAGACATCAGTATCAGGTATTTTCCTCAGTGGCTTTCCACCTTGTTCTCTGAGAAAGGGTCTCTCACTGAAGCTAGAGCTGTTGATACATGTAGACCAACCAGCCAGTGAGCCCCAGGGATTCTCTGTCTCCCCAGTGCTGGGAATGCAGACAGGCTCCACCACCCCACCGTTCTATGTGGGTTTGGGGCTCTGAACTCAGGCCCCCAAGCTTGCTCAGCAAGCACTTTTACCTGCTACATCATCTTCCCAGCTCTCATTGGAGCTGTTTTGAAGTGTGCCTGTCCATGACATTAAATGCATTCACATTGTTGTGCAACCATCATCCATTTCTACAGTTTTTCATCACTCTAAACTGGAGCTCTGCACCCTTTAAAAAGCAGTCTCCCTCCCTCCCTCTCTCTATTCCCCCAGACCCTGGAAACCTCCATTCTACTGTCTGTCTCCATGAATTTAACTACTCTAAGTACCTCATGGAGATGGAATCAGTCTTTGGTCTTTTGTGTCTGGCTTATTTCACTTAGCATAATGACTCTGAAGTTTATCCATGTAGTACTGTGTACTAGAATTTTCTTTTTAAGCTCAGTCATATTCCCATGTATGTCCATAGCACGTTTTTGTTTATCCATTCTCTTGTTAATGGACATATGGGTTGTTTCTACCTGCATAGTTTTACCATGAACATGAGCATAGAAATATCTATTCAAGTCCCTATGTTCAGTTTTTTTAGATATATACCCAGGAATGAATCTCTGTCTCAGATCATCATTCTATGTTTGTTTCTTTTAGGAAATGCCATGCTGTTTTTCAAGAACCAAATGACTGTTAGCACACCAGTACCTGACAATACTCCACTCCCACCCCACCCCCAAACTCCAGCTACTCTCTGCTCTATTACAACACCATAGAATGGATAAAAATAATGAGTCCCAGCCACGGCCTCCAGGGATCAAGAGAGCCACCGAGATCCGAAACCCTCTAAGTAAGCATGCCCACTGCCCATCCTGTAAGGGAAGACCTTGAACTCTCAGGAAAGCCAGTGGTGACCTCCACCAGCAAGGAAAAATCCTTCCCCACATGAGATGGAGACAGACATGGCCTCCCACCTCTGCAGACCTGAGGACAAGGGGAAAGTACCTGGAGACCCAGGTTCACAAAGAAACAAGGGGCTTCTCTGTCCGCCCGTCTGTCCAATTATGATCTAGTGTCTCCACACCCCTGGGGACTAGGGACTTGTTTGTTTGAGCTGACATAGCTATTATTACTCTTCAGGTAGTTAAAAGAGTCTTTTGCAGTGTTCATTGACAAGTATCACCTTATGATTACTAAACTGTAGCTCGGTCTTAGCTAATGAGCCTCAGTAGTGTAATACTTTACAACTTTTATAGCAAAACATTTAAGCAATAGCTTGCTTTTAAAGCAGGACTTTAAATCAATCAGTTGAGAATCAAAAAGGAACCAAACAGAACAGTACCTAGAGCAGGGTTGTGGTTAGAAATAAAGAATTTGGACCCTTCTCTGCTCAGCCTCTTGTTGCACACTCATGTGCACACTTGACCGATAGAGGAATGATGGGATTTCGGGGTTTCCTGCTCAATATTCCAGCTTTGTCATTCAGAGAACGTCACTGAAATGCATATTCTTCACGCACCGAGAAGAGAACGGGACAGAGGAGGAATAAATATTTCACTGAGTTCTCTTCGTGTAAGCAGAGAGGGTGGAAAATACAAAAAGATCTAGTATGTAGAATGTCTTCCTGTGCTAGCATTGGCATCCTTGCTTGAGTAGTCAGGAAACCCTGTGAGGTCAGGTTCACGTTAGGATCCCCTTGGATAGACAGGAGTGGGGCCCTACAGAGGTCATCATATCACTTACTCGTATTTTAGAACCAGATCCGAATGCTGCACAAGACTCATGTCAAAGACAGAGGCAGAGTCTCCATCTGGCCCAGCTCACCGGCTAGTGTCTGAAATGCTCTCCCCTTCCCAGGGCAGGAAGTCACTTCCATGATATTTTGTTCTCATGCCCCAGGCTCACTCTTGGCAGAAGAACCAGCAGCCTTCTTTCTATGCTTCATATGCCCCCTTTGCCAGGCCCCTCCTCTGCCCAGGAGTCCGCTCAGCTCCACCCTGTTGGCCAACCATGATAACCAACAGCTGCCAGGCAAATAGAGTTCAAACTCTATTTTGATAGAGAGTGAGAATATAAACTGGTACAGCCACTTCAGAAAGCAGTGTGGAACTTTCTCAAAAAAGCTAACATAGAATCGCCATTTGACCCAGCTACCCCACTCCTGGGCATAAACCCAAAGGGACTTGATACCCAACCACGTAGATACTTGCTTAGCCATATTCTTTGCTGTTCTATTCACAATAGTTAGGAGCCTAGGAGTTCATCAACTGATGAATGAGTAATAAAAATATCATACATACACACAATCGAATTCTATTCAGCACTAAAGAAAAAGAAAATTGGCAGAAAGATGGATGGATGAAATTGTAACATAGTCTGCTAACTGAGCTAACTTGGGCCCAGAAAGACAAACAAGGATCCTAGTTTTGAATTTTTAGATTGCTATGCTTCAGCTTGAATGAGTTTCTTGCAGAGGGCAGGAAACAAGAAAGGAGCCACAGTTAAGAAGGGGAGACTTTCAGGGGGTTGGCAAAACGCATGTGATGTAAAAGTGAGGGAAATATACCAGACATGGAAAGGTTTCCGCAGGGCTGGGGGGGGCAAAGGTGGGGCAGGGTAGGGTCAACTAACCATGTAGGAAAACTATGAGGAAACAAACTACTTTATAATCTATCTAAAAATATAATAATAATAATCTAGCTAAAATATAATTTATAAAAATAATTTTTAAAAAAATCAAAAAGCGTTTGATTGGAAGTACTGCTTCCAGAAACTGGAGATTTCACAATGAAAATCCCAGGGCCACATGTGAGATGCCTCCTTATGAGTCAGGGAGGGCCCAGAGGCCCCCAAAACAATACAAGCTATTGTCATTGCTCTTGATTGCCCACCAGAACTAGATGGTAAGACCCTATTTCTGAAAACACCAGACATTTTGATTGCAGGACATAGAGAAATCAAGCTGGAACTAAGCTAGAAGCTTTTCCCTGCTGGCTAGCATTCACAGTACTATGTAGGCTGCTGGGGGAGAAAAGTTATCAATGATTTTACTCATCTGTGGATCCTGTGTGCTACAAATTTGGCATGACTGTTTGGGAGTAACCAATCACTTTCTGATTAGATTTGAGGCCCCATCCATCAGGGAAAAAAATACATGCTGGGTTCTATAAACCTAGTCAAAAGTCCTGGGGAGGTCATGGACCCTAGTGGTAAATCTATTACTGATGTTTGGCTAAATGAATAAGTAGTCAAACCCCTTATAAGTATTTATGTTTCTGCCCATAGACTAGCTCTACTCTCGGCCTTCTTTTTCCACTAGGTAATGGTTAATGCAAAGACTCTTAACAAAGTTCTATGATTGAGTATTGAGTGCTCAGCCCTAAATGGGACATCTATATTATCTCTTCCAAGAACCAGGGAACTGTGCAGAAGGGGGAAGTCCAGAAAGACTGTAAGAGCTAGGGGCTGAGGAGGCCCTGTCTTCTGGATATGACATAGCCATGGCAATCATGAACACATCACAACTCTGAACTACCTGGACATGTTTGTGATTAGGCCTCATACTTGATCCTCAGCTGGCAGACCCTACAGGAGGTAGAATCTTGATGGAAGAGGTGTCACCAGGGGCAGTCATTTGGAGTTGACAGTCTAGCCCACCTTACCAGTGTGAGCAGCTCACTGTCTCTACATCCACGCTGCTACTGAGGAGACATGGCGCCCAGCTGTTTGCTCTCACCATGCTTTCCCTAGCATGATGAAACTTCCCCCTCAAAGCTGTAAGCTGGAAATCAACCCTTTCCTTCCATAAGCTGCGTCTGGCTGGGTGTTTTGTTCCAGCAATGGGAAAGTAACTTTTAGAACTTCCAACATTGAAAACATCTAGGAGGAGACAGAGTGGAACTCAAGCCAAGGTGTGTCATTCCCCAGCCACAACCTGTCATTCTTAGATCTCAGTGTGTAGCAGCCTGCAAGGGGTTTGGACTCCCAAACATTTCCTGAGAGTGGTCCAGGCAAGACAACCCACCATGGTGGGACTGTTGAATCACACATGTAGATTGACTACATTTGATGGGGACTGGGTGGCCCTGTGTTGGGGTGTTCAGCATGATGGTACACACCTTTAATCCCAGAATTAAGGAGGCAGAGATAGGAGACTTTCTGTGAGGTAGAGGCCAGCCTGGGTCTACAGAGTGAGTTCCAGGTCAGCCTGGGCTAGACATAAAGTTCCACTCTAGTTAGTCATCCCCTGCTTTTATAAGTGACATCTCAGTGACCAGGAAGTTCCTCCAGCCACCTCCCACTTGCTCTAACAGTGAACTTCTACCATGACCAGCATAGAAGACAGAACTTCCAGATTCTTTCTGGTTATAACTGCCCTCTCATGGGGCTTTCCCAAACTCAGTCCCTCTCTTGACTCTTTCTAGAAGCTTGTGTCTAGTCACCCGCCCTAGATATGAACTTCTTGAGGGCACGAACCCTCTGTGGCATTGGGTATTACCACTTTGCCCACCCACATTGGGCACAGGAGGGAGTCACACAGTGTCTACTGGATAAATATCCAAACCTCCACAATAAGCAGCTATTTTTCCTGTGTCACCGGAAAAGGTCTTAATGTGATAAGAAATAGTATATTGAAGGGAAGGCTCAATGGTAACAAGTGTGTCAACTGATAGCAAACAGAAAGCCATGCAAAGCCCATGCCAGGTTCCCACCGCTCTGCAGCCAGCGGCCATGGTGCCTGTGGCCGCTGAGTTCTCATGGCTGTCCATCCCACCACCTCCAAACTTGGACCAAAGACTGTGTTCTATAGGTTCCTCTTAATAAGGAAATAACACAGTGACACAGTTTTGGTTTTTATTTATTTATTTTTACAAATGTTACATTCTTGTATCTCTATTTCCCCCCCACACATACACACACCCCATCCCAATTTCCCTGAGGGCCCTCCCTCTTCAGTGGGGTTGTTGGTATTTGCTGTGGTGTAATTCAGGCCTTAGTCAGGTTTAGGGGTGGGGTGGGACTCAGTATATTCCTATCCACCCTATAGCTCTTACAGGCTTTTTACCTTCTCTCCCCAAATGACTCCTGAGCCTTGGTAGAAGTCTCATTTAGTATTTAGTTCTCTGTAACCTCTGGACTTCTGCTTCAGTGGGTTTTGATTAACCACAGTGTCTGTCGCAGTTTCCTTGGAGTTGGTGGTCAGGCTAGCAATGGGAGCAATTTCTGCTGGGCCCTGGAAGATGTGACAGAGGTGGCATGTCTTATGGTAGGCAGTCAGATCTCATTTCTTATTGTATTGATGGATCTTGGACCTCTTCAGTTCTCTCTGGCATCTATAAAATAAAATAGATTCTCCAACCAAGAGTGAGAGCAGCTTAGAATAAAGGGGGTGTTCATACTCATTTGAAAGACTTTTGGGTGTGCAAGCCTACTCTTCTTATCCAGAGAGCAGTGGAGCTTCTCTTTAGAATAGATGAGTTTCCTGTCCATGGGATCCTGACATGGTTTCCAGTTCCAGGTATGAGCTGAGTTCTTTCCCACTGACCAGGCCTCAAGTCCAATCTGAAAACAGTTGGTGACCCACAAAGGCTGTGTGCTGCTGTTCTACAAGTGTGTGCTTCACGCCCAGCTGGATGACTGCCTAGCTTGCAGGGCCCCCTGCTTATTTGTAGATTTGGTGACAATTCTCCTCTCGTGGCTCCCATATCACCATGTGGGCTCCCCAGGAGAGAGTTGGCTTCCGTCTCAGTTCCAGTGTGGTCATTCGATGTCCTGTGACAGCAATCTGTGGTAACAAAAACCATTTTATTCATTTCTTTATTGTTTTGCTTTTTGAGGTAGGGTCTCCCTCTAGCCCAGGATGACCTGGAATTCACCATGAAGTCTCAGGGTGGCCTCAAACTCATGGCAATCCTCCTACCTCTGCCTCCCCAGTTGCTGGGATTAAAGGCATGTGCCACCACACCTAGCTGACAATGACGTATTTTTAAATGATTCTACTATAAATATATTTTAAGAACTAGAGTTTAAACAAAAACAGTGACCTAGAAAGTTCTCAGCGACAACTTGGTCCTTTGTCATACTCTATGATTTTTACCGTTGCACTTTGAACAAGGAAGACAGCATTGCATGATTTCTCACTGAGGAACTCAGCATCTCCTATTAGGACACACTGGCTAGAGGTGCCTGAGCTCTCCCTGGATCCACCTGGTTAATCCAACAGCGAGTGCTGAGGGAAGTGAAGGCTTCAAGTGACAAAGTTCCAGGGAGGAACAATGAAGGACAGACTCACACAGAGATGGAATTTGCTGTGTTCTGGAAGGGTCCCAGATTCCAGAGGAGCCTCCAGCAGCCTTTCAGCAATGCTGAGCAAAATGCAAACTTTCCGAGTTATCTTCCATCCTACCAACCTTCTCAAACACATTTGCAGAACACTGTTCCTTCTCAGGTGAATGTTTCAAGAGAATTTCTTCTGTGATGCTCCTGGTGGATGATGCCAGTGTGGTAGTTTTGAATAAATGTCCCCCAAAAGAATTAAGGGTTTATTAAAATTGTAAATTGTCTACAGCCAGTTCTGGCTAGAGGAAGTGTGTCACCTAGGCCAGATCCTAGGGTTCAGCCCTAAGGTATTTCTGGGGTGGGTCTGGAACTTTAGCTATACATATGCAAAAAGCAGTCTGAGCTCAAGCCTGGAGTTCCTTTTGTTAGTTTGGAGTATGCTTGCTTGTGGTGCTGGTGGTGGGCTTCTGTCTCTGTCTCTGCTTGCTTCTGTGAAAGGGGGCCAGCCTTTCCTTAACTTCTTCCCCTGGATCTGTTCAATAAATACTTTCTTCCCGATAATCGTGCGTGGTTTGGAGATTCATCCCAGCGGTGTGTGGCTGACTATGACAGCCAGGGAACAAACACATGGTATCAGAGGGCCACCATGTCCACTTCCTGGATAGAGTGTGGCTCTGCCATACTGAAAATAAAGGAACACATGAGCTGCCATTTAAGTACCACCTCAGGGCTGGAGTCAGTTCATGTAAATTCCTAAATCCCACCGGGCTGGGCCTGAAATGAGGTCACTAGGCATCTGTCCTCTGGCAAGTCTCCAGACACATTTCATAGCATGGGCACCCTGCAGCGAGCTTGCTAACAAGGAGGGCAGTGTACCTTCCCTTGGAAAGAAGTAAGACTGTTGACTTGAGAGAGTGAGAACTGACCAGGACATTGGGAATAACAAGAGTTGAGCAGAGAGAAGAAAATGGGTGGAAGATGTGGTAGCAACAATATTATGTCCTGAAGTCCTGCCGGGTGTCAGGGATGTAAGGGCCATGGGCTACATGTGCTCTTTTCTCTCATTCTAAAAGAAGAGAAAGGCTGTCACTAACTAAGATCATAAATTAAGGCACTCAAGGGTGATGGAGCCACAGGAGCATGAAATAGCCCGATGAGAGAATGACTGGAGATGGCCTTTGAAGCAGGTGCTCTAGGAAGGCCTCTCTGATGAGTGACAACCTGAACTGAGCCTGGACTCCAGAGGGGGCAGCAGCCATGTTGAGCTCTCAGGCCAGGTCATCCCACAGTTTAAAGCAAGTGGAAAGACTAACGACAGGGACAAGCCTCTATGTGCGAGTGGCAGAGGGAGAAGGGAGGGGAAACCAGAGGAGCACTAATAGCTGATGGGGAAGAAGTGGTAGCAATAGGAGGATAGAAGGAATCAAGTGAGTCTGTCATGTCTGTCTGTCCCCCTCACTGACACTATGTATTACCCACAGTGAGAACTAATTAATGTGCAGATAGATGGCTGCGCAGTTGGGAAGAATGATTAGATAGTTAGTTGATTAATGGCTGGATGGGTAACTAGTTAACAGGTAGATGGGTATTTGGCTAGTTAGTTGGATGCCTGAATGGGTGAATGAATGGCTAGTTAGTTGGATGCATGAGCAGGTAGAATGAATGGTGGGTTGATGATAATCAGGTGGGTAGGTCAGTAGTAGAGAGGACAGTTTGTTTATTGGCTGTTTAATGTCTCTCTTGCTTAATATATTACCTCTTCTTCCAGGACCCTGGGCACCCACTAACTACCTTAAACTTGATTCCTTGCCCTGACCAATCCAGCACTTGCAATAATGTCACACTAGTGCTTTCTTTGCACCCCTCCCCCATCCTCAGAATCTTCCAGGACTCCTCAGAGATCAGTATGGAGTGCCAGAATCTGGGAATTTTCCAGTGCAGAAGAGAGACAGATATAGAAAATGGGCTCAGGCAGAGTCCCTCCTTTGCCTCTTGGTGGCCATGTGGCTCAGGGAAGGTCACTCTACCTCAGTGTCAGCATCACAACCCAGGACAGTTGGCTCATCTACTCACAGGGTCCTGAGAACTGAAGGAGAACCTAGGGGCGAAGGTGCTCAACAGATTGCAGGGTTGTCTCATTACCCTCCCATGTGGTGAAGGAAAAACCATTCCTGCATGGAGCTGACCAGCCCTGAACCTTCTTTACCTGCCGCTCTGCTCACAGTCAGCCAGGCTGGCACCAAAACCTCAGACCTCTGCATCAGCCATCACTAACCTTGCCTTACAACTTCCTTCTCTCCTCTGCTCTCCCCTGGGCCACTGTCTCTCCCTCACAGGTGCCATTCTTGCAACACTTTAGACACAATTCTTACCATGTCATCTGTCTTCTGGTCCTGCATTTGTAAAGTAAAACCTGTCCTTTCACTGAGACCTCAAGTCTGGACATACAGGATGCCTTGCTAAGTGTCCAAGTTTTCATTTATGTCAGTATATTAGTGAGCTTGGCTGTATAACCAACCAGTCCAAAAGTGTGGTGGCCAGAAACGACAGACACCAGTTCTTAGGATTCTGTGGTTGGCTGGCCAATTTGTTAGGTCTGGATGATTCAGCAGGGGGCAGATAGTATAGAAAGTAACCTCACTCCCATGTTTCCATCTCCTGAGATTTCCAGGGCCTTCACCACATGGCCAGGTTGCCACAAGATGGCCAACCAGTCTCCAGCAGCTAGGGACATGTGAACTTCGGGAGCATTCTATATTTGCCATTTGCTGGCTAAGACAGATCACACAGACAAGCCCGCAGTCAGCTTGGGAAGCAGTGACAGAGGAAGTCTTTATTGCAGGCCATGAATGTGACAACTTACCATGTGAGGTAACTCAGAACGGACTTGACTGAGTCTACCTTCCATAATGTTCTCTGCAAAGCCGAGTATTGAAGACCACCAAGGTAGGCAGAGATGAAGAAGCTGGTTGAGAACAGCCAGGTCATACTAGAATCCTGAAAAGAGAACTAGAACTTTCTATCACCAGGATCCCCACACACATCAGCTTTCACCTCTGTATCCATCAGCTATTGATGGTTGCACAACAAAGCAATTTCACACGATAAGAACTATATGGCACTCACCTTTCTTGCTGGCAGGTCTGTGGGTGACCCTTGAACGTGGGGTTCAGCTGTCTGTTAAACTCAGCTGGGGTGCCCCCCTTCCCCATGTCTCCTTCTGGGATTCAGGTAGAGTGGTTACTGGTGAGAAAGGGCACATACTGGTCTTGGTAAGGGCAGGGAAACAAGGAAGCAAGCCCAAGAATCTGAGCATCTTCTACTGTGTCAGGTCCCTGAAATCCCATTGGTCCAAGCAAATGACATGGTTATGACCAAAGTCAAAGAACCTCCCTACTAACTGTGAAGCTGTGGCCAGGAGTGAGGGGAGAAGACCCCAGCCTAGAAAGGAAGAATTTGATTCAATGATTTAACATGCTGTGACCTGCCTGCCATCCTAGCCCCTTGTCTTTTCTGTTTCCCCACACCCCAGTTACTCACTTCCAAGCTAGAGAAAACAGGTAGATCAGCCAGCCTTGTTCTGCCAGGGGACCAACATGTCTCCAAAGAAGCTCTTCTATGCCCACCACAGAAATGGCCAAATCTACAGGCCTTAAATTCTATCTTCCCAAAGAAGGAAAAATCTCTGAGGCTTTGGGGCTACTTATCACAATAGAAACATTCAATTTTATTTGGACACTTGTCATCATTACTGGTATCTAGTGTCACCAACATCCTACAGCCATGTCTAAAAACAGAGCCATTGGCTAAGCTCCACATCTGACAGACACTCTTGTCCAGGACATATTTTTATCATTAAACCCCTTTCAACACTTAAAACAATAGAACACTCTTGAGGTGACTGGGTAAAACTTCCTCAGGAAACACGTTGATTTCAACCACCTGGTAAGAGCAGATGCCCAGCTCTTCTTTTTATCTTGCTAAGCACCTTTATTGATTTATTACCTCCCCCTAACATGTGTAAAGGGAGATCCCATTGGCTAACTCATGGAGCTTCCCCAGGCCCTAGGAGCTGGGGAGGAAGGGATGATAGAAAACAAGATATTTTCAGTATGCACCTGCTAAGAATCAGGTATCAGGCGTTTCCAGGATGTGAACAATGGCAGGGCATGGCCCTCATGCTCAGAGGGCAGAGACTGATGGGAGAAGCCTACTGAAGAGGAGGAGGGTCTTGGGGCCAATGGCAAATCCTACAAGTCTTCAGAAAGGAAGTACCAGGAGCTAGCCGGGCAGTGAGGTGATTGCTGGTATTTGGTTAAGATTGAGAAGATGAAATGATTAGCACAGTGAAGATTATAGAACTGAAACTGAGTCCTAATTCAGGTGTACAGGTATGTCCAGCATGTTAGAAAACCTCTCCTCTCCTTCCAAAAATGTCCCATCTCAAGATTATATAGATAGACTAAAACAAACTCCACCATGACTTTCTAGCCCCAAGTTCTAGGCTTGGTTTTAATCACCTTTCAGCCATTTAACCCCCATTAAGTCCTTCTGTTGGAGACTGACCTTTTATGTTAGTAGAGAGGGCATAAGAATAACAGAATTCCCACACTGTAAAAGATCTGGTGGGTCATCCAAAGCAGCCACAAGATGACTAAAGCTCTGCCAAGAAGAGGAGATGGTGAACACTTGTCATGGAAAACTCACCACCCTCTGGGGAAGCATTTGCCAATGTTAAACACCTTCATTGGATGTCCTCCCCTGGAGTGAGCTGAGGTCATTCTACCTGAAGATCACTGAACTTCCCTTTGAAACTGTCAGTGTCATGGTTTGATCCAGAGGCTCCCCATAAATGAATGTGTTCTGAATGATCAATCCCCAGCTGATGGCAGTTTAGGTATTAGAACCTCGCTGGAGCTGTGTTCTTGGGTGCGGGCTTATGGGGTTATAGGCCAGCTTCCCCTTGCCAGTGTTTGGCACACCTTCCTGCTGCTGTTTGCAGTGCTGTGGTGGAAGTGATGTCCATCCCTCTGCTCATTCCATCATTTTTGCCTGCCATGATGGAGTCTCCCCTTGAGTCCATAAGCCACAATAAACCCATTCCTCCACAAGCCACTTTTGTTCAGGTTCTTTGTCACAGCAACTAGAAAGCTGACTACAACAGGCAGGTTCTCCCACGGGGCAGGTGGGTCTTCCCTCATCTGTGGATTCAGCTCATAAACCTTCTCACCCACCTGTGAGACACACCCCATCCCTAATATCACCTATCACATGACGACCTGGCTTCATTCACATCTCTTCAGCTATGTGGTCTACCTTCTCTGGACAGGACTCCACTTCTTTTCATGGCTCCAAAAGGCACGGTAAGTTCTCACAGCCCACCACAGGGGAGTCCTCCCCTTTCCAGCAAAACCATCTCCATCCTCTCTGCCTAACACTAGATTGGTATTTCCTCCCTGGCTGTGGCCTCAGATGGGCATTCCTCCAGCCAAGGAAGTCTGTTTCACATGTGTTGATCACCATGATCTTCTGTGTTTCATCCAAATACTGAATCATAGATATGTCATAGTTACACTTTATTTTCCTCAATTCAGCTCTCTGCTCCAACATGCAGAGACTTTCGTGACTCAAGGTTTGCTTGTTGACTTGACTTGTATAGGATGATTTTGCCTTACACTTTGAGCATAGGAAGACCTAAAAGAGTCAGTCTCCCTTTCATGTTTTATGTTTTATTTACATGTGGTTTTCTTAATTATAAAAGGTAAAGAAGCCAGATATGGGAGACACACCTACAGTCCCTGCACTGGCATACTGGGAGGTGGAGACAGGAAGATTGTGCATCTCAGGACAACCTGGGCTACCTAATGAGACTATCTCAAAAAATTATTGAAAGAAAAGAGAGAAAAGGTTTTGAGGGGGCTGGAGTTAAGTGCCCTTACTACACAAGCATGATGGGGCTTGAGACTGCCCTAGGTCAAATCTCCAGATCCCATGTAAAACAGCTAGGCAAAGTCCCCAGTCCCTTGGGGGTGCAGAAACCCTAGAATGAGTGGAGCCCCACATAAGCTCTAGAAATCAGTAAAAGACTCCAACTCAAAAGCAAGACCAGGTAAGAGAGCGGTGGAGTGGAGTACCAGATGTCCCACTCTGGGCATCGTAGGAAAAAGACCCTCCCTGCCACAGGTGAGTGTACGGGGAGCTGCAAGTGTACACACACATGTACATATACATGCACATACATTACATCCACATACATCCACACGCGCACATACAAACACACCACAGTACATACACACACATACACAAATACCATATTACATACACACACCACAATACATACACACACATACTAAACACACATACACACATACCACATTACATATACACACACCACATTACATACACACACATACAACTTTACAAAAGAAAAGAAACTACTAATGGCTCTTAAATACAGAAAAAATTGCCCACCTTTTCATGTAATTAAAAAAAAAATAAACATTACCCATCAAATATATGAAGATCAAAAAGTTGCCAAAAGTGTGGGTAAGAGGCCTTCACTCACACTGCTGGTGAATATAGAAAAGCTTGTAAGAGCAATGTTAAAATGTCTATCAAACTATAAATGAAAAAAAATAATTAAAATGGACATGTTATTTGACACTCTTAAGAATTTATTCTACAAACATACTCAGACACATATGAAATTAATTAAGTACCATGACTTACACTACATTTTCATAAAAGGAAAAATTAAAACTAGGAATTAAGTGTTAAATAAATTATAGAATATACAATGAAATGCAGAGGATTTAAAATAGCAGACACTTCCACCTCTGGCCATGATGGAATAGTTGTCCTCTCATGAACAATTAGCTGGATTGAAATAATTATTTTCTGACATTAGACAACAGGCATTACAGCACTGTGGTCCTTGTGAGAAGAAAAATAAAAATCATATGTGTTTCCAAAACTCTTACTTTCTGTGTGGAGGGTGGGGAATGATTCATACACTCTGAAGAGAAACCAGAGTATAGGGGACACTTTTTGGATGGGCACAAGAAGAAGAAACTTAAGCAGAGCTTAGGAAACAGAAGCCATCCCATCCGATGCACAAAGTGGTGAAAGGAGGGAGGCTGGAAACTTGAACAGAGCTGAAGTGATCTCAGCACTAGCATTTGGAGACCTGGAACTTCGGAATTCGAAAGGATGGGACTACATGAAGAAATAATGGCTGAAATCTTTTGAGATATGATGAGAGTTAAATCTAAATGAAGTGATGACCTGTCACATCAAAATCAAAATTGCTAGAAACAAGTAGAGAGAGAAACAGAATGGGAGAGCAGCAAAGCTTGTGAAGAAAGAACAAAGTAAGAACTGCTGACCTCTTCTAAGAAAGATAGAAGGTCTTGTAGTTCTGGAATTAATTCAAATGGAAGGAAGGTGGGTAGGTGACAGGTAAGTAGATAGATGATAGATAGATAGATAGATAGATAGATAGATAGATAGATAGATAGATAGATGATAGATAGATGATATAGAGATAGATAGATGATAGATAAATAGATAGATAGATGATAGATAGATAGATAGATAGATAGATAGATAGATAGATAGATAGATAGATAGATAGATAGATGATAGATAAATAGATGATAGAAAGATAAATAGATAGGTGATAGATGATAGATGATAGATAGATAGATAGATAGATAGATAGATAGATAGATAGATAGATAGATAGATCAGATTGACTGATAGGTATGTAGATAAATATGTGATTTTTAGACTGATGATGATGATAGATGGCAGATAGACTGTCAAACCAAAAATCTATACCAGTAAAAAAACTCTTTAAAAAGGAAGACTACTTGGTGGAGAAATGGCTCAGCTGTTAAAGGTGCTTGCTTGCTGTTGTACTGTTTTCTTGTTGCTGGCACAAAGAACATGACCAAAAGTGAGCTGATAAGAGGAAAGGGTTTATTATGGCTTACAGACTCAAGGGAAGCTCCATGATGGTAGGGAAAACGATGGCATGAGCAGAGATTGGACATCACCTCTGGCCAACATCAGGTGGATGGATATAAGCAGCAGGGAGAGTATACCAAACACTGGCAAAGGGAAGCTGGCTATAACATCCATAAACCTGCCCCTGAGAACACACCTCCAACAGGATTCCAATTCCAAAATTGCCATCAGCTGGGGATCAAGTTTCAGAACACATAAGTTTTTGGGGGACACATGAACCAAGCCACCACATTCTGCCCCTGGCCCCCATAAACCAATAACCATACATGATGTAAAATGCAAGTATTCAGAACAACTTTAAAGGTCCCCACATTTTTATTAATTCCAATGATATTCAAAAATCCCCATAATCTAAACTTTGTTAACTGAGTTGTGATACAAAAAAAAAAACATAATGGCATAGAACAAACATTCATACTGAAAAATATGGCACTGGGCATAGCAAAGATAGATTGAACCAATACAGATTTAAAACAAACAGGGCAACATCAAACTCTATAACTCTAAGTCCAACATCTCTAATCAGTGATAAGTGTCTGGAATTCCAATTCCACCCCTCCAGCTCAGCTACTCACAGTCCAGAAAATCTTCATCAGGTGCTAACAGCTCTCCTTGGCAGCCATCCCATAATCCTGGCATTTCTGTTGGGTCTCCACTGCAACCCAAGGTACATCCTCATGGCTCCACTGGGCTTTCACACAGGGCTTCCAAAGCCTGCTTCACATTGCTTATGGACATTTCCAAAAAAACAAAACCACTTTTCACATCTAATTACCCGCTTTTTCCTGCATTTGTTATACTCCATAGTACCAGGTGGGCTACCAACTTGTTAACCCTGGGGTGGGTGTGGGGGATAAAGCCACCTTTGAAGAGCAAGAACCCTCCTTCAGTATTCAGGCTCCTTACCTCAAAAGAGTCCATATTCTTCCTGCTGTTCTAATGCAGATCACCTGATCCAGTCTCAATAGTTGTCATCTCTCAAACAATTGCACCTGAACAAGCAGCAGTTTCAGCCCAAATATTTGATTTCTTCCTGTCCCATCTCCATTGGATCACACCAGTCCATTTCTACAAAATGCAACCCTGCACAAGTTCTCAGGACACAGATAGGCAGAGAGCAGCAAGCCTCTCGCACAAACTGTCGCTAGGCCAGTCCTGACAAAATTCTTTCTCACCCTTGTAAGCCAAACCTCACAGTCCACAGTTTTCACTATATTCAAGTCTTTCAACTGCAACCAGAATGGTCCATGAATTTGTACTCACAGCACTGCAAGGTGTCTCTTAGGTTGAGGTTTTAATTCCTTCCACATTCCTCCTGCAGATCAGTTCCAAAAGTCCAAAGACACAGAATCAGGGTTCTAGCAGTGACATCCCACTCCTTGGTACCAATTTAACTGTTGTAATCAGCTTTCTTGTTGCTGGCAGAAAGAACCCAACCAAAGCAAGCTGACGGGAGGAAAGGGTTTATTTTGGTTTACAGACTGGAGGGGAAGTTCCATCATGGCAGGGAAAACAGTGACATGAATAGAGGCTGGACATCATCTCCTGGACAACATCAGGAGAACAACAACAATAGGAGAGTGTGCCAAACACTGCCAAAGGGAAGCTGGCTATAATACCCATACGCTTGCCCCAATAACACACCTCTAACAGGGTTTCAATTCCAAAGTTGCCATCAAACCACCTCACTTACAAAGCCTGATGACCCTGGTTAAATTCTCCAATACCCATAGAAAGACAGATACACAAGGAGGCACATGTGTCTAGAGTTTGTTTGCAGTGGTAGGAGACCCTAACATGCCCATATTCATCTTTCTTCCTCTTTCTCTCTTTGTGTCTGTCTGTCTCTCTCAAATAAATCAGTAAATAATTTTTTTTAAAAAAAAGAGGAAAAAAAAAGAAGATTCAATAAAGACATTTTCAGGCCTTCTCTTAAAAAGGGGAGGCTGGGAAAATTTATAGCCAGTATATCTTCAATACCAAGAAATCACTTTTAAATTCCTTTAGGCTGAAGAAGCATGCCACCAGACACATTCAGACCTGCATGAAGGAATGAAGATGAACAGACATAATAAATATGTGGATTAATATAATATATGCTTAATCATTTTTAATATCATTAAGAGATAATTGACTAAAGTAAAATTATGATCTCATGTTTGGGAATTTATAATATATGTCCACACAAGACATATGACAAAAGCCCAAAAGGCAGAAGAAAATGAAGTTTTCAGTGATAAGATTAGTGTGTTCATGGAAGTGCATTCACTGTTAGAGAGGAGGAAAATTAAAGATGGGGCAGGGCTGGAGTGATGGCTCATTGGTTCAGGTGCTTGCCTGCAAAGCCTAACAGCCCTGGTTCCTGACACCCATATTCTCTATCTCTCTTTCTCTCTCCTCACAAATATTTTTTAAAAGATGGGAGTAGGGTTACAACTCGGTGGTCAAATACACCTGCTTGCAAACAATTCCCCAAATACCCATGTAAAGTTGAACACTCATTTGCCACAGTAAGAGACCCTGACAAGACCCCCCCACACACACTCTCTCACACACACACAAATAAATATGTAAAATACTAAAAATTTCTCAACTAATTAAAAATTTAGAAGTCAAGAAACAAAGAATACATGACACAAAGAGAAACAATTAGCAAAGTGTCAGACTAAACCCAACTACATCATTACTCCATTAATTTTAGTTGGAACAACCGTACCAACTAAAATGAAAATACTGTCAAAAAATTCAACTACCAAGACCAAACTGCATTCTGTCTAGAGGAATACATGTTAAGTAAAAGATACAGTTATATTAAAAATAAAAAGATGGAGCCAGGAGCAGTGGCACCAACCTTTGGTACCAGTACTTGGGATGCTGAATTAGGGGACCATGAGACCAGGCCAGCCAGGGGCTACAGAGTGAGTTCCAGGTCAGCTTGAATTACACTGAGACACTGCCTTGAAAAAGCCAAAGAAATAAAAAATAAATAAATAAAAAGATAGAAGGCTGAGGGTGTGGCTGAATATTAGAACATGTGCTTAGCATGTGTGAAGCCCTAGTTTCGGACCCCAGAACCAAAAGAAAATTTAAAATGATGGAAAGACATACCATGACAACACCCAGTACAGGAATGAATACCTACATTAAAATAATAATTTAGGGAAAGGATGTTACCACATACAAATAAGTCATTTCCAGGGTGAGGGGGCGGTAGGAAATTTTTCCTCAGTTAAAGACACTTGCTTACAAAGCCTACTGGCTTGAGTTCAAATCCCCAGTCACCCATGTGAAGCTAGACAGGTGTTTCTTTGCACCAGCAAGAGACCCTGGTGTGCCCCCATATATATACACACATACCATTTGCAAATCAATGAAGAGAAACTCTTTAAATTTAAAGATTTCTTTTAAAAAGTCATTTCATAATAATAAAGGGGTCAGCTGATTAGTAAGACATAATAATCCTAAATATACATGCAACTAACAGAATGTCACATTACAATAAAGCAAAAGCTGGTCAAAATAAATGAAGAAATAGACAGATTTATAACTATAAATGTTAATTTCAACACTCCTCCCTCATTAATAAAATGACTAAAATACCAGTAATCACATAAAATTCTGAACAACTTTAGCAACCAATCATTTAAAGTTACTGATAATTATGCAGTACACCCAGCAATGGCCCTTTCAAGTGCCCTTAGAGCATTCACTAAGATATTCATCAGGTCATCAAACAAATTTCAAAAACACAGAAGTGGTCTGGGGAGATAGCTCAGCACTTGCTAGCAAAGTCTGCTGGCCTAGGTTCAATTCCCTAGTACCCAGGTAAGGCCAGATGCACAAAATGACACATGTATCTGGAGTTCCTTTGCAGTGGCAAGAGCCCATGATGAACACATACTCTTTCTTTCTGCTCACAAATAAACAAACTAAAATATATATTTTTAAAAAGCACAGGACTAAGTCAGGTATGGTGGTGCACACCTTTAATCCTAGCACTTGGAAAACAGAGGTAGGAGGATCACTGTGAGTCTGAGGCCAACCTGCAACTACATAGTTAATTCCAGATAAGCCTGGGCTAAAGCAAAACTAGATCTTCAAAAACCAAAAATAAATAAATAAAAAGAACAGGACTGATAATTATAAAGCATATTCTCTCATTGCAATGATATGAAGTTAAAAATCAATAACAAAAAGTTACCTAGAATTTTTTCCAATTATTTAAAATTAAACAGCATATGCTTAAATAATCCATGGATTTAAAAATAAAAAATGCAAACTGAATGATAATTTCAAAAGTTTGTAAAATCAGTATATTGTGCAGTTAAAACATTTTACAAGGTGCTCGCTTCGGCAGCACATATACTAAAATTGGAACGATACAGAGAAGATTAGCATGGCCCCTGCGCAAGGATGACACGCAAATTCGTGAAGCGTTCCATATTTTTCTAAAAATCGAATCCTGGTAATCTAAAATTGTGTATATTTGTTAACCTACACTGATCTCACTCTCCGATGGAGATTGTGTTTTTATCTTTCAGGATGCAGCGAGAGAGCTGGGGCTCCTCTAACCCTACCAACCGACCGTAGGCCGATACCTGAGATTCTGGCAAGAGAGGGGCCACCACAGTCATACCATGGAGGATCTAAATGGAACTCCGCAGAGAAAGACGAGATGAACAAGGGGCCCACAGCCACAGCCATTAAATCAACACAGGATTAGCCAGTGGAACAGAAACCAACGATTTTCGACACAAAGACCCCTAAGCTCACAACCTTAAAGCAAACTTATTACTCATCCACCACGACTCAGGGAACTGAGTGGAAGAGGGGGCGGAAAGACTGTGAGAGCCGTGGTGGGGGAGACTATCCAGAGGTACGGACAGGAGAAACTGGCTGATTACTAGTCTATCCATGGTCCCCTGTCACAAGGACTGATCCAGACGACCCATGGAGGAGGTTATCCAGTTGAGGGGGGGAGGGGAGGGCAGTGGGGAATTGGGGATAACAACTCACTGTTTGCCCACTAAATAAATGTTGTAACTCATTATGGACAATAAAAAAAATAATAATAATAAAAAATAAAAATAAAAAAAAAACATTTTACAAGAAATTGACAGCTTTGGTATCTATCTTAGAAAGGGAAGGTACTACAAGCAAAAGATTTATAAGCTTCAAATTTAAAGAGGAGCTAAGTAATCTCAAAGCTAGAAGGAATAGTAAATGTAGGAGTAGAAATAATAAAGTAAAAAATAAGCGAAATCAAGAGTTGATCATTTGAACAATAAAATTAACAACTCTCTAATTATATTAAATAAAGAAAAATAAAAAAAATTAATGGCCAAGACAGAAGAAAAAGAGGATTCAGTATTGTGCTAGCGATCCCAACCTGTGCAGTAAAGCAGTAAAAGGGAAAAAGAGGAATAAAAAAGAAATAAAATGGTTTATGTTACAATTACCTTCATGTTTCTGGGACAAAACACCTGACCAAAAGCAGCTGACCTCCTTCCTGATGAGCTAATGAAAGGGTTTATTTTGGTTTTTAGGGCAAGTTTCATCATGGCAAAGAAAGGATGGCAGAGGAGAGGCTGGGCATCATATGTTGTCACGGCAGCTGGCAAGAAGCAGCAAGAGAGTGAGCTGAGCTGATGGCAAGGTGACAGATGGCTTGTAACACCCAAAGCCCACCCCCCACCAACACACTCCCCTCCTAACTGCAACCAGCTGGAGATTGAGTATTCAAAACACATGAGGCTATGGGGAACATTAATTCCAACCACTACAGTCTATAAAGAGAGAAAATACACATCAAAGCTTAATGACTCTACAGAAAAACCATGAAAATAAATCATTCATCAAGGTCAAGATACAAGGTTAGCATACAAAGATAAACTATAGTAGCAAAACATGGAAAATTGACTTTAAAATCAATTTTATTTATTATAGCATCCCAGAACAAAACTATTTAAGAATAAACACTTCAAAATGCACATAAAACATAGCCAAAGGAAATTAATGATTTCAGAAGCTAAATAAATGGAGGAATATGCTGTGTCCCTAAACTGAAAGATTCAATATGGTTAGGGTGTTGATTCACCCCAATTAATCTGTGGGTTTAATGCAGTTCAGATAAAACTCACAACTGGCTTTTTTATTTAATAAATTCAAGTGCTGATGATTAAAATTGACAGAGAGATACAAATGTCACCAAAGAATTTTTGAATATGAAGAATAAGGTAAAAAGATCGTATTGCTTAGTCATATTACTTAACTGTGTGTGTGTTAGCTTATATAGAAAATGACAATAATAAAGATAATATGATGTTGGATTAGGAACAGACACATGGAACCCAGAAATAGACATGGCAGAATGACCAGCTGACTTTAGCCAAAGGCAAGAGGGCATTTTAGTAGATGAAAGGACGACTTTTCAACAAATCATATTGAACCAAATAGATACTCATACATTTAGAATTTTAATGAATGTTATGGTAAGGTAGGTGGCACACACCCCCTACTCCTAGCACTTAGGAGACCGAAACTGAAGGATTACAAACACAAGATACATAGGAAAGTAGAAAGACACCATCCAGGGAAAGGAATGGAACTAACGGGGCAGGGAGAAAGGGGAGAGAATGGGGGATGGTAATTGTATTAGTCAGCCACACACTGCTGGGATGAATCTCCAAACCAGGCAGTCATGGGATGAAAGGATTTATTGAAGCTACATATCCAGGAGGAAGTTCTTTAATGGTGAAAGAAGCTGCTCCTTCTCACAGGTCCAAGCAGAGAGAGAAACCATCACCAGCACCACACAGAGAGAAAAGCAAACGGGCCAAAAAAAAGAGAAGAGACCCTTTATATAGTCTTAGAGTGGGGTCTTGCAACCCTTCCCCAGACTTGTTGGTTTCCCAAGTCTCTGGAATTTCCTTCCTACACTGTCCTCCCAGAAAAAGATATTAATTTCTAACTCCCCTGAGTTTCCTTATGTCCTGGCCCCTGCTGAGAGGGCTGACTTCCTTTGAACAATATCAGAGACCCACCCAAAATTACTAAAATGGTCAAGTTAACAACAAAACTTAACCATCACAGTAACTAATACTTTCTTGTTGCTAGGACAAAATACCCAACCAGAAGCAACTTAGGGAAAGACAAGAGTTTTGTTTGGCTTACGGTTCCAGAGAGAAGAGTCCATCATGGCGAGGAAAACATGCAGGTCTGAGTAAGAAGTTTTAGATAGAGAACAGTAAGCAGGGCTAGATTGAAACCTCAAGGTCTGCCCCCAACCCCAGTAACACACTTTCTCTGAAGCTCCTCAACCTGCCCAAAGAGCACCACTTTGCTGGGGATTGAGTGTTCAAACCATAAGTCTCTGAAGGACATTACATTCAAACCACCATGGGGTAGATGTTCTAAGTACATTATATGTTTGTATGAAAATGTCCTTATGGAATTCATTACTATGCAATAAACATGTGCCAATAAAAAAGAAAAAGCGTTGGTGAGATTGCTCAGTAGGTATAAGAGTACTTGCTGCACAAGCATGAGGACCTGAGTTCTATTCCAAGCACCTTGTAAATAACTCAACAGTGAGGAGGGAAAAGGAGACAAGAGAATCACTGAGGCTCCCTGGTGAGCTTCAGGTTCATGGAAAGACTCTGTCTCAAGGAAATCAAGCTGAGGCATGATAAAGGAGGATATCTGATGACTTCCTCTGGCCTTAGCCATATGCATATGAATCACATGCATCTGCACACATGTGCATATACTAAACACACACACCATACACTACACACATATCACAAACTATACACACACCATATGCTACACACACATCACATACTATACATACAAACCATATACTACACACGTGACATACTACACACACACCATATGCTACACACATATCACATCCTACACATGTCACATACTATAACATATACCATATACTACACACATATCACATACTACACACACACCATATACTACACACATAACACATCTGCACATACACCATATGCTACACACATATCACATACTATACATACACACCATATACTATACACATATCACATACTACACACACAACATATACTACAGTCATATCACATGCTACATACACACACTATATACTTCATATACACCATATACTACACACATATCACATACTACACACACACCATATTCTACACAATGTCACATACTACACATAGGCACACTATATACTTCACACACACACCATATACTACACACATATCACATACTACACACATCTTGTTCTACACAATATCACATACTACACACACACTATATACTTCACACACCATATACTCATACATATCACATATTGCATACACAAACCATATACTACACGCATATCGCATACTACACACACCATATAATTCATAGACACATCATATACTACACACACACCAAAGAAATTTTAAGGAATAACCTTTAAAAAATCTTAACCTACAAATAATAATCTCTACATGAACATTTATTGTCTAGACACAACAGTTAAAATTAGGCTGGGGATGTAATTTAGTGGTAACGTGTGTGCCTAAAGTGGTAAGTCCTAGGTTTGATCTCCAGAACTACAAAAAAATAATTAAATCAGAGATGATTTATGCCTGTAATCTCAGCACTAATGAAGCTGTTACAGAAAGATCTGAAGTTCAAGGCCAACCCTGGCTACATAGAGAGATCCAACCTCAAAAAACTAATAATAATGATTGTGATGGGGAAATGACTCAGCCATTAAAGATACTTGCTTGCAAAGCCTGATGGCCCACTACTGATTCCCCAGTACCCAGGTAAAATCAGATGCACAAGGTGGCGCATGCATCTGGAGTTCTTACCTCTTGCAATGGTAAGAGGCCCTGGTGTGGACATTCTCTCCCACCCCTGCTTGTAAATACATAAAAATACTTCTAAAAATAAGAAGAATAAATAAATAAAATATCTATTCAAAAATGCTATTGAGGCAAATAATTGGGCTTATTTCAAGCTAGCTCTTGCTATTGCTTCTGGTCAGAATACACTCTCCAGATGATGTTTTCTTCCAGAAAAGATTAAAGCTGGGAATGGTTTCTCAAGAGGCTAAGGTAGGAGAATTCCCTTGAGTTCAAGGCCAGCTTAGGTTCTGAGTAAGTTCCAGGTCAACCTTGGCTAGAGTAAGACCTTACCTTCAAAAAAATTAATTAATAAGTAAGTAGGCAATCAGTAGACTATAAGAAAAATTGTACTATATATATATGGCATAAATAATGTACACTTGGGATTTATAAAGAACTTTTACAATTCAATAAGAATACAAATAACCCCATGAAAAAATGGACAAAAAATTTGAACACCAGTTCACAAAAGAGGACACGCCAGTAAATAATAAGCAAGAATAGATACTGAGCATCCTAGTCACCAGGGAAATGCAAATTAAAGGATAATGAGATTCCACTGTGCAGCCACCATAATCACGAAACATTAGCAAACAAGGCATGTGGAGCAGGCCTTCTTTCAGTTGGGGTTCTGTCCTCCAACAAGTTCTCAATTCAGAGACCAGGAACTCAGCTGTACTGCCAAGAAGGATCTACTCAATCTAGGTGTGTGGCCAAAGCCATCCATCCCTAAGGCGGCCCCTGAGCTGAAGCATGCTGTCAATGAAAGGGTGTGCAGAGAATGAGGAGAATTTGCTGCACCAGTCCACAGAGGGAAAATTCTAGACCTTTACAACTCAGCTACCTTACATAAAATTGTACCTATAAATATGAACAACTTCCAAGGGGGGGTCTGATAGTGCTAAGTCTTCCCATTCCCTCAGTTCTGGGAGAGCTACGTCAGAGCTGCCTGCTAGTGGCCAGAAGCAAGCTTCCAGTAATGCAGACCTGGCCTCCAGCACCTACTCCCCCAAGTGGCTGGCTGAGACCTTGGGTACCTTACTGAGTGTCTCCTTGCACATAAAGTGGGGATAAGAACACTTCCCTCACAGAACTCCATAAAATCAAGGTCACTCGGCACCTGGTACATTTTGATAAATGGTTTATAGAACTGAGTGATAAACCTGTCTTTCTCATTCTCTGGAGATGTTGCAGTGTCTTACATGAGCCGTACTGTGCTAGAATGCTGTACCTGCCTGTGTCACACAGGGACCACCCTGAAAGCTATAGGTCCCAGACTGCCAGCTCAGCCAAAAGGAGCCATTGAGATAGAAGAAGGGTAGGGAAATGGTGGAAACAGGTGTTCCTCCTATCTCTCTGCCTGAGGAGACGTCTCTTGCAACAGGTCCTCCATAGCCCCAGCTTCCACTCAATGTTTCTCCAGCCTCAGCAGGTAGGCATGGCTTTCTGCCCTGACTCAAGCTGAGGGTACATCACTAAAGTAACCCCATTTTGCTGCTGGGTTCCTCTCCATCACCCATGCAACAAATTTCCTATATTACATTCTCTCAGTTATAAGTACCTGACAGGGTTCCTATATTCCTGTTCAGCTCCTAACCACACAGATGGTTGGTCACCTGGTATGGAGGACCCTTGAGATTTGCAGAACATTAATTGTCATTGCTTCCTCACTTGTTCAGAGTCCAAGGTCAGTGCCAGTTCTCTATCAATTGCTTTGTGGAGGAAGACCTGCATCCTCCCAACCAATGTGTGCATGCTGTTAAGTACTTATTACCAAGGGGATGGGCTAGCTTGTCTGTTTCAGAGGTTTTGTGACCATATGCCTGGCTCTGGGCATTTGTTTCTGGAGTTCATCTGGAGGACTGGGTATGCTGTCCTTTAGCAATTTCCTAAATGAACTCCCAGTTCATACTGGATCTTTTTACTCCCCATGGGTCAAAACCCTGGAGGAGAATATCCAGAGACATGGCCCTCCTCAGTAACAACATACAAAGAAAGTGGAACCAGGTTGACTCCTAGGCTATCCATAACCCCCTACCCCATGGACTGATCCAGTCTGCCCATGGAGGAGAATACCCAGCTGATTGGGGACAGGGAAGAGGGAAATCAGAGAATTGGGGACACCAACACATTATTTGCTCATTCGGTGTATCTAAATATGGATAATAAAGATATAATTTATAAAAAAATAAAAGGAAAATATATCTTTAAAAAAACCCCTGGGCACCGTGTCTCCTTCATGGAACACATCCAACACCTCTCCACTCCTCCACACCTCCTATGCATAGAAACTCAGGCCTGTTGCTATTTACTGATTTCCCATACCATGTGGTTTAGGCTACATTGACACAGTGTTAGGTTCCAAGAAAGCACACACAAGTTTGTCTGACAAAAGGGCCCTAACAGAATTGGCAACATAATTTGCTAGTTGACACTATGGGACATTGTGGTACTGAGCTTAATCACTTATTGGGTCCATCAACACTCTGACATAGATGGTGGAGAAAAGCATGAGGCTCCTATTCCTCCCTGAGGAGTTAGTGGTTGCTAGGGGAGCAGGAGACATTTTCTTCAGGGGTGTACTCTGGTAAATAATCTCCCGCCCATGTTCAGCAGGCAACCCTAATTAAAGCCAATGCACACCAGAAAGCAAGGCATTAAAGGAGAAGGACACAGGAATTAACCAGCTTGCAGACCATCTGTGGTATAGAGACCTGGATGCTCAGAACATCTGTCCAATAGGAATGATATCAGGGCTGGAGAGATTGCTCAGCAGTTAAGGCACTTGCCTATAAAACAGAAGGACCTGAGTTTGATTCCCCAGCACCCACATAAAGCCAGATGCACAAAGAGGTGCATGTATCTGGAGTTTGTTTGCAGTGGCTGTAGGCCCAGGTGCACCTGTTCTCTCTTCCTCTCTGTCTTTTTTTTTCTCTCTCTCTCTCTTCCTGTTTCAAATAAATAATTAAATTAAATAGGAATGAGATCTATCTTATTTCACTAAATTCAGGTATGTAAAAATGTCTAACCCAGAGTATTGCAGTAATGGACTCTCAAGAAAGGTGGTCTCTATATGTAGACATATTTATGATGTATAAGGCTGCATCCTCATGTGTCTATGCAGAAGTCTGTGTGATACGTGCATAGATATAGGACGACAAAAACATTTCCATGTATTAGTGTCACTGAGGCTGTGTCACCATTCTATTGAACACCGTTCTCCAGCAACTGGAACAGTCCTTACCCCCACTGTCCCTGCAAACCAATTCTCTAGGTTATGCTTTTTCTTCCCTGGATATAAAATTCAAGGCAGTGAACTTTTCTGAGCCCAACAATCTCACCTCAGTAGCACCTGAGTCATCATTAAGTCCCAACCCTCGTGCGTGCCAGGGCTCTCCCCACTTGGGTCAGCCTCATCCAAGGAGGCCTTTCTCCATGTTCCAACCTTGCACACATGGCTCCACACTGCCCAATACCCTCATCTTGAAGACTCTAGTGCAAGCCACACAACCCATAGAGAATGCAGGCAAAACAGAGTCCTGGCAGACTGTCCAAAAGCTCACTGTTCCTTGAAAGGCCTTTCTTTGAGTCGCCCCAAATGGGAATGATTCCTTCTGATATTTAGAAGGCACCATCTCCTGGGATCCCAGAGGTCCTCCATTCTCAGATGGGGCCATTTCATCCACCAGCCAAAGACAATCATTGCCTACAGGTCACTTTGGCTCAGGGTAAGTCTCATACTCCAGACTCCAAACCCAGGGGCAAAGGTAAAGCTGTCTGTCTTTCCTTGAGCCTGCTTCTCTTGTGTTTTGGTTTGTTTGCTTGCTTGTTTCATGAAAAAGGAGGACCACTTTCTAGGTGGCACAGAGTGGGGACAGAAAGCGTCATGACATGGGAAAAGCTCACATTCCAAGCAGGATTCTAGATCTCCTGTCTTGACCACATTACTGAAATCCTCCCAAAACATCCCAGCAGGTATCATTTTAACATCAAATGCAGACTGAGGATAGAGTTCAATAGTAGAGCACTTGCCTGGCATTCACAAGGCCCCAAGTACCATCCCCAGCATCACCACACACACACACACACACACACACACACACACACACACAGTAGTTATAGATGCTTTGGCTCACACCAGCTTCCTCTGAAACTTATCTAGTCATAAGATGACCTCCAATCTCAGACTTACTGAGTTGGGTTGGGGAGAAGGGGTGAGAAAAACCTCATAATTGAGATTTTTTAACTTTCTAACAGACAGATCATCCTGGCTGCTCACATTTTAACTCTGTACTCAAAGGAAACAGGGAAGTAACTTCACAGAGCACCCCAGCGTGTGTGTGTGTGTGTGTGTGTGTGTGTGTGTGTGTGTGAGAGAGAGAGAGAGAGAGAGAGAGAGAGAGAGAGAGAGCAGGTGGGTGGGTGTGTCTGGCAGATTGGCAGGTTTGTCTTTCCTGAAAGTCAATCAAACATGACATCTGTTCCACCCCAGAACAGAGAAGACAGTACATATGTAGAAGGCACATCCCGGGCATAACTCTCCCCTGTCCCCTCAGCCCCTTCCACACCAAGACCTGACAGTGATGGAAGCCCACTCTCCGACTTCCCCAGCAGAAGAGCAGATCCCACTCCAGCGGGAATGTGAAGAAGCCGCAGTGAAATGCTGGAAGTTCCGTCTCCAAAGTCCAGTGCTCCAGGCAAAGGTGTCTTTATTGCCATCTCAGAAAACCATTAGCCCATCCCTGCCAGGGATTTCCTGTCATAAATACTTCTGTCCACTTGACTAAAGAAGTTGTTGATCTCAAACACCTTGGGCTGAGGTATTTCCTCTGCCTCCTTGTCCCCAGTGACCCCGGCTGGGGCAGGGTCTGGGGGTGGGGGAGCCTGAGGAGGGCCAGCAGGTGGGGGGGGGGCTGCTAGTGAAAACCATCATGGGAACAGTGACCAAAAAGAATTGAGTGTAACCTGGCAGAATCTTTGGAGTTAATATTTATACATTTAAAATGTTCAGTAGAGGCACGCAGCTTTTCACGCAGCCTCTAATTGGTGATACATTCTAGAATATTCATGATGCTCCATCTGTGCAAAACAGAAGACAATGTACTAGACTGAGCTGAAGGCTGAGTTTAGGCCATGCTCTGCTACCCTGCAGAAGCCAGTAAAACCTCAAGAGAGTCCTTATAACTTCCCAGACTTGGAAGATTTGCCTGTGGACGGATGGCCACTGCCCTTGCTCAGTTAATCTCCAGGGCCATCAAGAGGATCATGGGAGATCGTGAAAGGCTCCCACATGTGAGGGATTTTGTGGCATTCAAACAGGAGCAGACCCTTCACAGACCACAGACTCTGAGCTCCCGACCCAGAGGAAGGAGGAGGATAGACAGATGTCCCAGGGCAGGTGGTGAAAGATGCCCACTCTGTGGGAGCAGTTGACTTTCACAGTGAAACCTGTTTCCAACTTGTCAGTATAAAAATGTAGGGTGTCACCCAGAGGGCCAAATGGATACAGAAAACCATCCTTCTTCCAAGACATATGGAAAACTTCAGAATCCAAGGCTGGAAAGAGACATTAGAGGCAGAAATCATTTGCTGTCCCCAGAGCCAGCTCATACTGGCCAATTACACACTTCTCTCCCAACTCCCCTCCAGTGACATTGTTCAACTGGACCCAGTCAAGTATTGATATCTCAGAAATCGGTCTATATGGGCTGGAGAGATGGATAAATGGTTAAGGCACTTGCCTGCAAAGCCTAATGACTAGGGTTCGATTCCCCAGCACCCACGTAAAGCCAGATACACATAGTGGCACATGCATCTGGATTACTTTTGCAGTGTCTAAAAGCCCTGGTGTGGCCTCTCTCTCTCTCTCTCTCTCTCTCTCTCTCTCTCTCTCTCTCTCTCTCTCTCCTCTCTCTCTCTCCTCTCTCTCTCTCTCCTCTCTCTCTCTCTGCCTCTGTCTCTCACTCTCTCCTTGGAAAAAATATTTTTTAAAAGAAAGAAATTGGTTAACACAAGTCAGGGCCAAACAAGCTTCATCAATAGATAACAAGAGAAACAAGATGTGAGATGTGGTGACCCCTGACGAAGTTGAAAGGAAGAGGCAGCCAAGCTCCCTCTTCACAGTACCTAAAAGGGACCTGCATTCCAGAAGTCCTCTGGCAATCCCTGCTGACCTGAATCCAGTTGACAGAAGCTGTGTCCTCTTCCTTTCTGCCACTTCCATGCACAAAGGTTGGGTGAAGCAGGGGAGACAGGTCAACCTGTGCTGCTCAGACCCTCTTGCTGAGGTCTTCCCTGAATGAGTTGCCTGGTCCAAGGTCATACACATCCCTGTGGCAGCTAGGGTCCTGGGTATGGCCCACTCAGAAGTATAATCGCCTCCTGGCCCTCTATTCAGGACATCTCTTAAGGGCCACCCCAACTCCAAAAGTCCCCCCTGGGTTCATCTGGGCCTCGCTAGGACTGTCCTACAGCCCAGTGCTTCCCTTTTCTTCCAGTGCCACTTACCTCATTCTATTTCAGGTTGTTCCCACATGTGTCCCCGGGGACATGGTAGAGTTGATGAAGTCCTGAAGAATGGCCACCATAGGCCTCACAGCTCTCTTTGGGTTTTCTTTGAAGATATTGTCACCTAGGCCACCGAAATGAATGCTAAACACACATTCTGGGATGTGGGTGTAAGCATGATGCCGCAGGAACAGCATTCCTGGTGTCACTGTGTCACCAACGACCCTCCAACAAAACCACATCCTGCTCAGAAACCCACTGCAACAAGCCATTAAATTATTTACTACAGTGTGGGAAGTTGTAGCTAGAGCCATAAGACAAGAGAAACAAATAAAAGGGATACAAAACAGAAAAGAAAGAAGTCAAAGTGTCCTTATTTGAAGATGACATGATTCTTTACATAAGAGACACTAAAGACTACACTGGAAAACTCATAGAACTTATAAACACTTTGACCAAAGTGACAGGTTACAAAATTAACATACAGAAATATATAGCCTTTTTATATACCAATAACGAATAAACTGAGGAAGAAATCAGGGAAGCAACTCCATTCACAATTACATAAATAAATGAAAAATACATACATACGCACACACACACACACACACACACACACACACACACACACACACACACGGCTACCTAGTAATAAGTTTAACCAAAGAAGTAAGCAATCTGTAAAACGAAACCTTTAAAACATTCAGGAGAGCAATTGAAGAAGACATTAGAAGCTGAATAGATCTCCCATGTTCATGGATTTTAATATAGTGATAAAGACTATCTTGCCAAATCAATTTCCAGGGGCTTGAGAGATTTCTTAGTGGTTAAGGCTTTGCCTGCAAAGCAGAAGGATCTGAGTTTGATTCCCCAATACCCACATGGAGCCAGATGCACAAGATGGTGCATGTGTCTGGAGTTCGTTAGCAGTGGCTGGAGGCCCTGGCACACCCATTCCCTCTCTCTACCAGCCTCTCTCTCTCTCTCTCTATCTCTATCTATCTATCTATCTCCTCTCTCAAATAAATAAATAAATAGTATTTTTAAAAAGCAATTTCCAGTTTCAATGCTACCCCCTCAAAATTCCAAAGCCATTTTCCACAGAAATAAAAAAGCAATCTTAAAACAGCATTAATTCAGTGTGGCACTCCCCAATAATAACAGACCTTACTTAATCACTAGAACAAAGATTCAAGAGCAGATTGCCTTCAACACCTTATAAGTAAAAACAATAAAGACCTGTTAAAATCTGTAAAGCACCAGGCTTTTCATGTAATTACATTTGTACTGCCTACCAGTACCTTGAACAAAGTAGTTTGACCAAGCAAAATTAAATGTAAATACATAATAAATGGCATCTTCTAACAGAGAGCCTGTGTGCCGAGCTCTCTCGCAGTCCAAGGCACTACATAGCATGTTAGTACTCCCATCCAGCGTCCATGGGCAGTACCTCTCCTGGTCTGTTGCAGTCAGCATTCTCATTGCAACACAGAAAGAACCCAAACAAAAGCGGCTTGTAGAGGAATGGGCTTATTTGGCTTACGGACTAGAGGGGAGATTCCATCCTGGCAGGGAAAACGATGGCATGAGCAGAGGGGTGGACATCACCTCTGTCACAGCAAACAGTGGCAGGAAGCTGTGCCAAACACTGGCAAGGGGAAGCTGGCTTATAACCCCATAAGCCCGTCCCCAACAACACAGCTTCATCAAGGTTGTAAAATCTAAACTGCCATCAGCTGAGGATCAATTACCCAGAACACATTCGTTTGTGGGGGACACCTGGATCAAACCATGACATGGGCCTTCAGAATATATCGCTGTCCCCAACTATATCAGTTACCTTTTCATTGCTGGCACAAAATACCTGACTGGAAGAAGCTTATGGAAAAGAAAGGCTTATTTGGGCTTATAGTTTTCAGGGAAAGTCAATCATGTCAGGGAAATCATGCCGGGAGCAGACAGCTGGCATCACACCTTCACACCTGCAGGGAGGAAGTAGACTGAGGACACCAAGCAAGGCTGAACTGTATGTAACTCCTCAGCTCCACCCCACCCCACCACGAGACAAATCAGCAAGGCTGCACACATCCTAAAGGTTTTACGAACTTCCCAAACAGCGCCACCAACTGGAGATCAAGCACTTAAACACACGAGTCTATGGGGGACATTCAAACCACCACCATTAGGAGAAGTGTGTGCAGTTGGCCAATGAGAACTGGCTCTGGGGACTGCAGGTGACTTCTGCCTCTAGCACTCTCTTTCCAGACTTGGGTTCTGAGGGCTTTGAATGTCCAGAAAGGAGTTGATTCTCTGAGTCCATGTGACCTTGGCTCTGTGGGCAACATCTTTATAATGACAAGTTGGGGACATGTGCTTCATGATGGACCAACACAGTCCTAGGAGTCCTCTTTCTCATCACTCTACAGCCCTGGCTGCTGTAAACCCTCCCTCCCTCATGCTGGATTTAGGCTAGGAAGCATTCCCCTCCCTATCATCCCTTCTTTTTTGTTGTTGTTGTTGTTTTGTTTTTTGAGGTAGGGCCTCACTCTAACCAAGGCTGAACAGGAATTCACTATGTAGTCTCAGGCTGGCCTCGAACTTGTGACAACCCCCTACCTCTGCCTCCCAAATGCTGGGATTAAAGACATGTGCCACCATGCCTGGCTTGATCCCTTCTTTTGTCACCTTCTTGATCCCATCTGGAGCAGGAGGTGTCTAAAGCTGATCCAGACATGAGGATTTACTTCCTCGTGACATGTTAGGAAAAGGTTCCCAAGAGAGGCCACAGGGAATAAGGACAGAAAAGGGATGGAAACCTTGCAAGGAGATACTTTCAAATGTTATTCCAGGTCCAGCTGGGTGACACCAGGGCCCTGGATGTCTGTCATTCCTCAGGGTTTGTCCTGCCTGGAGGTGGTACAGCAGGGGCTTCTGACTGTGTTCCAGAACCCCCCAGGCTGAAGCTGTAACCTCTTGGTCACCTTCACCCCTTGTGTGGGTTCCATCACTCCAGCAGCTCAGAGGCAGCCTGGAAGAAAGCTGTAGGTACCAGCCATAGAAAGCAAAGCCCAGAGAGGCTGAGGGTGGACACCAAACAGGATGAGGCACCCACAAAGAGTCAGGAAGAGCTCCACCAGCACCCACCAGAGCACAGCACAGAAACTGAACATGGGCACGGGAACCAGAAAGGCCTTGGGATGTGTAGGGGGGCTGCTGTCAAGAAGAGAGCAACAGCAGCCTAGGATTAGAATCCCATCCCCAGCCTACTCTCTACTGTGTGACAGTGGCAAGTCTCAGCACCTCTCAGAGCCCGTTTTGCCATCTGTAACCTAATGAGGCCAACAATGTCTAGTGCTCAAGGTTACTATGTGATTTAAGTACAATGATGTAGGTGAATGCCTTGTAAGTCTCAGGGGGGTTTCTGTACTGGAAGATGCAGTCTGCTGTCACCAAACCTTATCCCAACACTTGGCCTGGGATTTCCTCCTTTCTCCCCTGCACGCTCTCTCTTGCCAACTTCATATACTCGCCTTCCTCCAAGGGGTCTCTGCCTGTGCTATGCAGTTAAACTCCTAATTCAAAATAACCTGATAAAATGCTCTGAGGGGACTCGCTGCTCCCAAATAGATATACAAGGATCAAGTTGGCCCCAAACATAAAATACAGAGCCCTAACTATGGCGGAGGTACATTCCACTGGCCTGCAAGGCTGACCCTAGCCCTGAGCTCTCTGCAGCCAGCTCGTTAAGACCTAATTCTCAGGAGGCCCAGCCAGGTGGAGAGGGCTGATTGTCTAGGGCTGTGAGAGTCTCTGAGAGGAAATCAACTCATCTGCCCAGGTGGCTGGCCTGAGGAGGACCCTACCCATGTATCCTGTCCTTTTCCATGGAGCCTGAACCATATCCCTGGGGTGGAACTCAAAGCAATGTCAACCAGAGGGGATCTTTGTGCCATGGAACAAGCCAGCTCAGCAGGTTAAAAAGGTGAAAAGGGGGCTGAGAAAATGCTGAGTTGTTTAATCGTGTCCACATTTGTGTCTGCCTGCTGAACAGGAAACAGCGTCAATTCAGCCAAGTGGTCTGGTCTGAGGCCCTGACTCTGTTGATGACTTCTCAGAAAGTTCCTTACCTTCCTGCACTATGGGAGTAGTGATCCTGCCTGTCCAAAGTGCCAGGAGGAATGGATGAAGGAGAGCCACTGTCTCACAGGGGGTACTTTCTATACATGGGAAAGGCTCAGTGCCAAATGCTATGCACACCTCTCCCTGAGCCCAAAGGACACATAGTAACCCTTGTGACCATGAAGTATGAGGACATGTGGCTTTAAACTTGGGCTTTTTCTCCCCTTAAAGGGAGTCCTCAAGGGATCAATCTAGAAGAATCAATATGGGCAGACATTCTATCATTCATTCAATCATTTATTCATTCTAGAGAGTCTTCTTGGACTGGGGAGAGAACTCAGTGGTTAAAAGTACTTGCCTGTAAATCCTGATGACCTGGGTTCAATTCCCCAGTACCCATGTAAAGCCAGATGCACAAAGTGGCGCATGCATCTGGAGTTCCTTTGTAGTGGAGGCCTTCCCTGCCCTGCCATATTTTCTCTGTCAATCTCTCTCTCTCCCTCCTTCTCTCTCTCCCTCTGAATTAAATAAACAAGCATCATCTGGAGAAAGTCCTGATGGGTGCTGGCTGGTGACAGGGTGACATATGCTATGACCCCAAGTGCACTGTGCCCACACCAAAGCTCTACCTCTCTGTGAGCTGTTCTCTGGAGGCCTCTACCATTCAGCTCTGGCTGAAGGGCAAAACCAGTGCACAGATGCCCTGGTTCCCCACCCCATGTGCTACTTGACTTTCACTGGACATCTCATTGAGGCAGAGGATGGTCTCACTCCAAATAATGGCAGAGCCACACATCAGAGTGTCTGAGTTTATCAATGGTAACAACAGCAAGAAGAGCTGATGTGTCCTAGTTTGCACTGTGGACAGTGCTAAGTACTTTGAGTATGTCAATCTTAATGCTTTTTATCCTTCCAAATAAGGGCATTTCAAGTCCAAGTTCATATAGCCAGGAAGGAGCAGAGGCAGGCCTCAAAGTCTCATTTTCCTGCCCCTAGAACTTATACTCTTGTCTACAACGCTTTTTATCTCTGACACTTTGAGTGACTTTGGTCAAATACCTCCTCTTTCAGGGCCTCACTTTTCTACCTATAAATTGTTGAAGTTAGGCTTTCTCTTTCAGCTTTGGCAAGTGTCTTGACCTGGGAAAGTGGATTTCACTGGAGCTCACCATGTTAAGCAATAAAAGCCAGACCAGAATATCTGTTTTCTCTCATATGTGGAATTTCTCGCTGTGTGTGTGTGTGTGTGTGTGTGTGTGTGTGTGTGTGTGTGTAAGTAGAAGAGGGGCTACTATGAGGGAAGCTATAAGGAATCTAGATTAAACACACACACATATATATATGTGTAAATATATATGCAGAAGGGATTGGTTTTGGAAGAGGGGACCAGCAGGAGAGGAGAAAATCCAATATGCACAAAGAACAATGATACATACATTTTAAAATGATCACAAAACCTATTATCTTGTATGCTAACTAAAATAAAGTAAATGTCTTGACCTGGAAGATGGAACAGGGAGGGTAACCTCTGCTGGCCTCCAGAATCCAGGAAGACTTTCTTCCTGGAGAACAGAACAGAGAGAGGCCAGCTGGGTGGAGCCATAGCCCAGCAGAGGGAACAACCAGGAGTCCTTCCATACAGCTTCTCCCTGGAAGTCAAACTGCTCGCTGACATTACAGTAAAGCCCCTTTACGCCTCACCATTCGAGCTGAGTATTATAAGCAATTCCCGAGCTAATGAGCTCGGAATGTCAGATTCCATCAGTCAGACAGTGCGGCCACACAGCAATGAAACACCCTGGGCCTGGGAGAGGAGGTAGGGCTCTCTTGTCCTTCTCTGGTTGAGGTTGTAACATCCACCACTGATGAGCATGGAAATCAAAACCAGATGGAATTCCTGAGACAGGGCAAAGGTCTCTCTATTCCTATGCAGTGGGAAAAGGCCACCATAGTGGGCACCTAGGTACTATAGGCAAGGGGAAACCTTCTAGCCAAGGCTTCAAAGTACCCAATACCTGGGTAGGCCTCTGAAGGTCACAGACCTAGGGCCATGCCAGGAGGGGCCTAGACACTTTCTGTGTCTTCCACCAGCCATGGACATAGTCCTGGGTCACTCTCTGAGACCACTTCTCTGCAGCATGCCCAAAAAGCCAGGACATTGGACAGGACATGCAGAGACAGGAGCAAGCTGGGAGCAGAGACTGAAGCTCGCCTCCTCTGGGAAGCCTTCCTTGGCCTTCACTGCCCTCGCTTTTGCAGTCTGCCTATATACACTGTAAGGCCAAGTCACACATGTCACCAACTTCCCTGTTCACTGTGGATGCATGTACCTTGCTGGGCTCCTCACTCAGACTGTCAGGAGCTCCTTGAAGACAAAGACGTCTCCATATTCACTTTGTAGCCCCCTGACTGGGATACCCCAGTGCCCCATTCATTCAAGCAGTCCTGTGGATATTCAGGAAAGGAAGCCAGTCTTAGCCTCACTTGATGGGCATGGACAGACATGATGGTCACCTCCCAGGACTTCCGTGGGTACACACCGAACAAGGTATTTTCCTTGCATTAGCCGTCCTCCCCATGCCTCAGCTGGGCCACACAGCTCAGTCTCCTGCATACCACGCCACCCTGGAACTGCAGCTGCACCAGGACAGACCTGTCCACATGAGTGCAGCTAGTGCTGGTGTATATTTCTTTATCCATCCAACACCCAAGAGCAGAATTTCCCTGGGTCTCCATTAGCTCACCCAGGAAGGACGAGGGTTGCTGTCCACAGAGAGAACTGGACAGAGGATTGAAAAGTGCTCTGATGCTAACTTGGGGCTTCAGGGTAATAGTAGGCAGCTGTCCCCCAAATCACAGGCAAGTGGAATGCTGAGCGGGTTACTGAGAGCAGCTCAGTGAGGGAGGAAGAGAGTATAATCAACACCCAGCCCCAGCCTAGCCCTAAGCCCTAGACGTGAGCCTTTCTCTCTCTTTCCAGCCTGATTCTTCACAGTCCAGCACCAGCAAGGGGAGCCTGCTGGACACCCTGGACAAGGGGCATGTCCTTACTAGCTGCAGGTGTCCTCCATCCTGGATGGATTATCAAGGTGACCCAGAAAAAAATGACCACAAGAAAGTGTTTACCAATGAATTACAAAGATTTGGACAGTGGGTTTGTTTTTCAAATTTAGCTGGCATCCTGTGTTCTTTGCAAAATGTGGAAAGACTATTCAGGGCACAGGTGTTCTGAGTCCGGTCACACCATTCACTGGGCAGGTCCAACAGCAGTGAGCCACCATCTCTACTAAAGTGGGCTGGGGAGAAGGCTCTGTTGCTAAAGCACTTACCAAGCAAGTGTGAGGGCCTGAGTTCAGATCCCCAGCACTCACTAAATGCCAGGCGGGTGTGGTGGTCCCCCTGTAATCCAACACTCCAGAGACAGAGACAGGGGATCCCCAGGGCAAGCTGGCTAGCAAGAATAGCTGAATTATCATGCTCTGTGTTCAAATGAGAGACACTGTCTCAATAAATGAGGTGAAGAGTAATGCAAAAAAGACACATCAACTTCTGACTTCCACCTGCATGCGCACGTGTGCGTGTACACACACACACACACACACACACTTACTACATACATACACATACACAAATTAAAAGACACAGCCAGGAATGGTGGCTCACACCTTTAATCCTGGCACTCGAAGGCTATTTGTGAGTGTCTGTGTGTGTGTTTAGATGTTCTATGTGATCACTGGCATAAGCCTGTTCAGGACATGGGAATGAGTCATCTCGCCCAGCTCTGACGACATATGCAGGGTGGGGATTGATGGCCAAGACTTCTGCTGAGCTCTCCTTGGAGGAAAGATTTTTTAATCACCTTCCTTTTGAAATCTTCCAACCTACTTGGGACTCACCTGCCAGGCCTATCTCTATTGCTCAGCAATCAAAAATCATGGACATATCAAACCAGGAAAGCCGTGTGGTGAGACTTCCTCATATCTGGGGAGAAAGCAGAAGCCCAGAGGGGGGAAGGGACTGACTCAGAGTCACACCAAGAAAGAGCTGGAACCAGAATCAAGGTCTGAGTCTAGTGTAGGACTTGTCCTCCCATATAAATTGATGCCATCTGCTAGCAGAGTGGCTGACAGCAGAACGTAGCCAAGACGAAGATGATATCTTGGGAAAATAATGTACCTTGCGCATCAAACCCCAGCGACAGGGCTAGGGATGCTTGTTGCAGTCAGCTTTCTAGTTGCTCCATGAAGGCAGGGAAAATGTAGCCCAAGCAGAGGGTGGACATCACCTCCTGGCCAACATCAGGTGGACAATAGCAAAAAGAGAACGTACCAAACACTGGCAAGGGGAAGCTGGCTATAACACCCATAAGACCGTCCCCAACAAGTTTCCAATTCCAAAAGTTGCCTTCAGCTGGGGATCAGCATTCAGAACACATAAGTTGATGGGGGACACCTGAGTCAAACCACCACAAGGCTGGTGTTGACACTTGTTGCAAACCAGGCTCAAGTAGTGACTATCACTAATGGGTGGAGAAATCTAGGCTCAGCAAGCTCCCCCGGGGTTGAAAGATGAGCACCCCCTTTTCACTGGATGTGAATTCCTAGCCTGGGGAAGAAGCTGGCTACCTAACCTGGATACGCAGGTCCTTTTGTTCATCAGATGTTCCAATGGCCAATATAAGGCAAGGTCCTTAAAGATGGGCCTTTGTCTCCCCAGCAAAGCCTTTGGTCTGCATAGCCTGCCAAGGGAAGCTGTGTCTCTTGCCTACTGCTCTTGCCCAAGTCATGAACTTTCACTGCCATTTGTCAACTCGCCTCATGGAGAGATTTCCCCTGCTGCCCTGGTCTAGGCAGAGGCAGGAAGTGATCCTGTTTCCACCTTGTAAGCTCTGCCTTTCAACTCCCCTGGGGACCAGACACCTTCTCTCCTTTCCTTCCCAAAAGCTCTTTCCTATTCACCCCCAACCCCACTCAGGCTTCCCACCATCGCAGCTCTGTTAATTCAGCAGCCATTCCTTCCAGCCCTGACACCACACAGGTATCCTGTTCCCTACCTTGCTTTCAGGAAAGAAAATCGGTTTTTGGGGGACTAGATATGGGCATAGAGCCATGTGCCTGGACCTTCCTCTGGGAGTGCCCAGCATGCTCTCTGGAGCTCATGAAATCCAAGCCGGGGCCAGTGGGGCAGCCAGGTGTGCCCAAGACAAGCTGTTTTCCTCTGACAGTGGCCTCTGGGGGAGGGTCAGAGACCTCTGCTTCCCACTATGAAGAATATCCCCTCCAAACACCCTGAGCCTGGGTGTTCTAGCTCCCTCCCTTTGAGCCCCAAGGTGTGACTTTTGCTGTCTGACCCATCCTCTCCTTCCCTTCTTAATTCCCCATACTTGCCCACAGTTCCTTGGCAGGGGCATCCTTCCTCCTTCCTCTCCTCCCCACAGCCTGTCCCAGTAAGCTTTCCTGCCTCCCTGCCATGCCATCCATCCCAGAGGCAGGACCTGTCACTTCTTCATACAGCCTGCAGATGAGGTCGTTCTGAGGCCAGCCAGCTCCTCCACGCATATCCCTACTTGGTCACTTAACAGCTGCGTGACCTTGGGAAAGGCACTGAGCCACTCTGAGCCTAACTAATATGCTCATCCTTAAAATGAGGTTAATGAGAGCTCCTCCCCTGGAGATATTAGCAAGAAGATGAAGTGAGATGAGCTGCATACTTTTGAACAGGGTGCACCTGTTCCCTCCTGCTGACCACCATCACTGTCAGGGTAACACACAGACCATGATGGGGTCTTCTTACCTGGCTACTTACCAACTTTCCTATTGGCCTTGATGTTTTAATTTATGCTTTCTCCATCACTTTGTGCTGTTTTGTTTTTCCTTTATGTATCATTAAGTATATTTCTTGTGGGCCACATCAATTTTTTTGTAATGAGACAGAAAAGACACTCTCAGAGAGAGCACACAAAAACCAGTAAAAGTGAGAGGGATGGAGAGATACAAAAGGCAGGGTTGTGGGTGGAACCAGAAAGAGAGGCAAAGGAGGGGCCCTCAACTGGCCTTTCCTGAGGGTGGGAAGCCAGGAGCAGCATGAAAAGGAATATGGCCAACTGTGTGTGTGAGAGAGACATCCCCTAGGCACTCCTGAGAAGAAGGGGAAGAGTCAGGCACTTTGGGCTCCTGGAAGTGACAACTGAGTCTTTAATATGTCCCCATCCTCCCTCATCTCCCTACACACATTGCATACATTTGCACATACATATGCATACCCACACACAGCCTTACCCATACACACATACACATCCATCCATATGCATATCTATATAATACATCCATATAGACATAATATGTATACCTATATGCATTCACTAACATGCACATACTTATATACAAATATCCATATACATAGACCCATAAACATACCTATGATTATATATATGTATACACACTCATGCAAACCATATATACTCATAAACATACATACACAAGTTATAAACACACATTTGTATATACATATAGACCCACATATCTATACTTATACATGATCATACACATATATATACACATACTCATACATACATGTACCTATATAAACACATTCATACACATACCTATATGTACACACACATACCCAATATACAGACACCCATGTACACATATCAATCAATGTATTCATGGTACACATACATATGCACACTCATCCACCCAAACCATGCCTACACATACATCCCCATGTACATAGGCATACATACACACACCTGTACGTACACACATGTACATAGACATGCCCACATCTCAGAGTTCTTTAGATGGACTCCACCCTCCCCTCAGCACACAGTACCATTGACAGCCCCTGTTCAGCTTTCTAGGTCCCTCCCTGGCTGCAGCCTGTGGCCTCTCGGGCCAGCCTCATGTGCCTGCCTGCCACTCAATTTGGTGTGCTTTCTACAGGTTGTTGGAGGGCTCAAAGAGATAGCTCAGCGAACCTCTAAGGACACCAGGCATTGCTTGGATCTTCATCCATCCAGGCCAGGGGGCTGACCTGGTTCCTACCCAGCTCCCCTTACCAGAGGCCTAAGAAAGCCCCCTCACGGCCAAGGTACTCCTTGCCCTCCCCCCCCCCACACCTTTCCAGAACAATACAGAGGAAACCTGATTGGACCACTCCCTTGAAATAGAGAAGGTGGTCAGAGCCGCATTTCCTAACTTTCTAAAGGTGATGTTTAGGGTAATTAATCAACACATCATCACCACCAAGGGATTGTTTTATATCCAAGACATATAATTAAGGAAACGATAAGCAGGCTTGTTGCGTGTTTTATTCCTAAAGAATGCTAATTATGTTCAGCACCCTGGCATATCCAAAGGTTCTCCCCAATATTTAGAAATCTGGCAGAAGATGGTAGAGAGGCTTGAGGAAGTATAGCTCCCCTCTCCCACCCCACCCAAGCCTTGGAATGGGGCTATTCACCGGCAATTGTGCACCAGGGAGGAAAGGCACTTGCAATCGCTAAATTGCATGCACTATTGCTTAATTACACCTGCAGATCAGTCCCTAATTTGCTCCAGGTGCAATCGAGCTGCCTAGGGTGTAATTACTTGCCTTGCTAGGGACACTACTTAACAATGCAGCCCCAGCCGGAAGAAACTGGAGCCTCACTTGGCTCTGCTCAGAGAGGCTGTGCTCTGGTTCAATCCAGGCCTGTGGACCCCAGAGCAAGGTAGGCCTGTCCCAGAAGTTCCCAGGAAGCAACCCACAGGCCAGGACCTTGAAAAGCTCCATCAGGAGGTATTCAGAGAACAACTAGTAGAGTCTCAAGCTGACCTTCCTACTGTTCTCCCCAGCTGCTACTCCCTGAGAGGTGGCTCTGGGATTAGAATAACTCTGCCCAGGCTCCGCCTCAGTGTCTCAGAAATCCTAGATGCCACAGGCTGGTGACATTCATGGGGGCTGGGGCACAGCAGAAAGATGATGGCTAAAGCTGTTGGCTTGGGAAAGAAACAGAGACATGCATCAGAGGAGGAGGAGGAGGTAAAACTCTATTCCTGATGCCCTGGAGCCCTGCTTCTGTCAGCTGGAGGGCATATGGGCCAAGGCCAAGTTCCCAGACTCCCACAGAGAAAGGAGGAGGCATCACACTTTTCCCCAAATACACACACAGCATTTTGAAGAAATATATATCCTGATTGTCAAGAAGGGCTCAGGGCTCAAACACTCTCCCTTCCCCATTGCCCCAACCATGCCCAGCTTGCCTACACCCTCTGGGTATCAACACCCTAGAGAGGTTATATGTAGACTCTTAACTATGTTACTGTCTCTCCTCCAATGATGTGCTTTCAAATTTCATGATGTATAAACACATATATGAATACACATACCAATATACACATTGTACATAATTTTATTTCTAAGTTCCACATAGGAGTGAAGGCATGCAGAATATTCTTTCTGAGTCTGGGTTATTTCGCTTAGCTCCAGTCACACCCATTTTCCTGAAAATCTCATGGTTTCATTTTTCTTTAGGGCTGCATAAAATTCCATTGTGGATATGTACCAGATATGTGCATTTTCTTTACCCACTCATCTGTTAATGAACGCCAAGGTTCCATTTCATGGGTACTGGCAAGAGTATAGCTATAAACCCACATGTATAAGCATACTCTGAGTATATATACCCAAGAGTGGTATAGCATGGCAGTTTTATTTTCCTGTTTTTTGGGGGAAACCTCTACAATGATTTCAGTCGGAGCTACACAAGCTTATGTGCCCATCAGCAGTGAATAAGGTTTCTCTTTCTCCACACCCTTGCCAGAAATTATTGTCATTTAGTTTTCTTGATCCCAGCCATTATAACTGGAGTGAGATGAAATTTCAAAAAAGTTTCAATTTGTATTTCCATGATTATTAATGATGTGAACACTTTTTCAAATATTTATTGGCCATTTTTGTATCTTATTTTGAGAACAGTCTATTTGCTTCATTAGCCCACTTACTGACTCAAAAATTTTATTTTTTAGTGTTTAATTTTTAGCTTTTTTATATATCCTAAAAATTAACCCACTGTAGTTGGCAAAGATTTTTCTCATTCTGTAGGCTCTCTTTACTCTGGTTATGGTTCCCTTTGCTGTGTAGAAGCATCTTAATTTAATGTAATCTCATTTATTTATTTGTTCTTGGGATTATTTCTGTGCCATTGTGATTCTGTTCTGAAAATCTTTGCCTATATTTTGATATCTTTTACCTATGTTTTTCATCATCAGTTTCAAAGTTACAAGTCTTACATTAAGATCTTTGATACATTTTGATTTTTGTTCATGGTGAGAGATATGGATCTATTTTCATTCATCTACATGTGGAAAACCAACTTTCCCAGCACCATATATTAAAGAGAATGTCATTTTGTCAAAGTATATCTTTGACAGCTTTGTCAAAAATGATCTGGTTATAGCTGTGTGGGTTTATTTCTGTCCTCTAGTCTACACCATTGGTCTACATGTCCTTTTGTGCCACTACCATGCTGTTTTAGTTACTATGGCTCTGTAATATAATTTGAGGTCAGGTATTTGATGTCACAGCATTGATCATTGTGCTAAAAATTACCTTTATATTATTTTGGCAGTTTCCAAATTAGTATATCAAATATTCTCTCTGGGTCTTTCATATCCAGCCTGCAAATGGATTGTATGTTGCTTTTAATTTGTTATAGTATTTGCTGCTTTGAGGAATGTTTCTAGAAACTTCCAAGAATAGTTTTGTGAAATATGACTCACAGACCCTACAAATCTTCTTGCTAAACCACTGGATTAATACTAAGCAGACCAGGGACAGATAGTATAGGGAGGGGAAGGCAGAAGTGGTTAGCCTCACCCAGCTTTGCCAGCATGAGAGAGCCTTCTGCCCAGGGCCAAGAGTTGGGGTCTGTGGTTGACCTGGAGCCATAAAGATCTCATGTTCAAGGTAAATCCAAGCTGAATTCTGAGAAGAGCCTAGAGCCCAAGCTGGATGGATGTGAACCACCACACAGATGTCTCATTCAAAAATGAGTGCATTGCTTCGTGGACAGAATCATTAAGGAATCATTGTATTTTGGTTAATCATTTAAAGGAATTACATTAGAGACATCCTAAAAGTGTTACTAGGAAAAAGATAGAATGCCTTGAATTTGCTTCACCATAGCCTGAGATGGGGAAGGTGTGGGAAAGGGAGATAGAACAAGAATGGTATTGACTTGATCACCTGTATAAACTTCTAGGGCTGCTTTAATAAAGCACCATAATGGCTGGGTCTGGACAACAGCAATTATTTTCTCCTAGCTCTGGAGACTGGAAATCCAAGAAGGTGCCAGTAGGGTTAGTCTTGCTGGAGGAAGGGATGGAGGGAGGGCCTCTTGCAAGCTTCCGTTGTAAATGACTGCTTCGCACATCATTGTTCCTCTTTCCAGGTTTTTTTTTGTTTTGTTTTGTTTTGTTTTTATCTTTCCAGGTTTATGTCCAAATTTCCTCTTCTTCTTTTTCTTTTTTTTTCTCCCCAGTGCTGAGGCTGGAACTCTCCTGAGCTGTGCCCTTACTCCCAAATTTTCTCTTCTTACAAGATCAGCAGTCATAATAACGAAGGTTCATTTTATCACTTTTTTCTTTGGTTTTTTTTTTTTTTTGAGGTAGGGTCTCACTCTAGCCCAGGCTGACCTGGGATTCACTATGTATCTCAGTCTGGCCTCAATCTCACTGTGATCCTCCTACCTCTGCCTCTCAACTCCTGGGATTAAAGGCATATGTCACTAAGCTTATTTTAATAACTGCATTTTAACTCAGCTACCTTTATAAAGACCCTGGCTCTAAATAAGCTTGCATTCTGAACTACCAGGAACTAGGAATCAATATATGGATTTAGAGGGTGTGAGTAATTTACTTCAATACACATTAAAGATGGGATCCGCACTCATTACACTATTTGCACTACTGTTATGTAAGTTTGCAGGTTTGGTCACAGTAACAGGAGGCAGCTGGCAGTCAGACAATACTTCCAACCACTGTCACCATTGTAAAATTTCAGGGAAACTCCTAAAACTCCCAAATGTTTCCAAAGAAACAAAGCGACTTTGGGTGGTAGTGTACTTCCCAGCACTGGGATCATCCAAACCCAATATCATGATGGGGGGGTGGGGAGAGCTGCTGTAGACTTCCTCTGTGGAGAGACAGCTGGACTGGCCACTTTCTGTGACTAATCCAATGCCACCTTGGGCTGCATTAGCACAAATGCTGTGGTGCAATAGAAGAGCCCTGTCCACTCAGCACTGAGCAGGACCACTGGGATCCTGAGGTTCTATTCTGGGAATCTTATTGCAAAAGGGACATCACCTTTCACAGGGATGGAGCTGCATCTGAAGGGGAGCAGCCAAGGAGCTGGGGAAACTTGCCAGTGGGGCCAACAGGTGCTATGGAGTCACATCCACTATGGCACCGGTCTTTCTGCATCTTAGGAAGGTTACACGCAAGTTCTAATAACACCTGATGAGTTATTTCTATTGTACTGAGGATATTCCTTGATTTGATTTTGTGAATTAAGATGGGCATGTCTAAAAACCCTTCCATCTTAGAACACAAATTATGCTTCACATTTTTCTGTTTTGTAGACAGAATCTCCTGTATTCTATCTACTCCAGTCTTGAGCTCACTCTGTGTAGCCAAGGTTGATCTTGAACTTCTAATCCTCTGCCTCCATCTCCTAGTGCTTGGATTACAAGGGTAGGCCATAAACACCTGGTTTTATTCAGTTCTTAGGATTAAACCCAGGGCTTCATGCATGCTAGGCAAGTACTCTTAACAACTGATTTCTGTCTCACTCTTTTAAATGATAGATAGTGCACATTTTAGAGTAAATAACTTTACCAATTCCCAATGATCATTTCGATTGCCTCAAACATTTTTGTAGCATAGGAAATACTAAATAACTATTCTTATGCAGATGTTATTTCATACATGAATGAGTCTATCTGGAATAAATTCCTACAAATTAAAATAGATGATATACAGACAGACAAAAGGATTTTAGATATTATACAGGGAATGAAAGGATAGAATGGTGTGCAGAGAAGGGGCAGGGCTCAAGGAAAAGTTTCCACCCTTACTGAGCACAAATGCATCCATGGCCCCAAACACAGATTAGCAACATGCATGAAACTCACAACCAGTCAGCAACAGAAAAGGGTACAGTGTCATAGTCAGCCACACCCCGCTGGGATGAACCTCCAAATCAGGCACATTTATGGGAGGAAAGGATTTATTGAAGCTACAGATCCAGAGGAAGTTCCATAATTGCAAAAGAGGAGGCTGGACCCCTTTCATAGTCCAAACACAGAGAGAAAACCATCACCAGTAACACACACATACACACACACACACACACACACACACACACACACACACACATACACATACATACACACTCACTAGCAAACAGGGGTGAGGGAGAAAGATTTCCTTCCCCTTAGGGTGGGGTCTTGCAACCCCATCCCAGACTTGTTGGCTTACTGAGTCTCTAGATTTCCTTTCTGTACTGCCCTCCCAAGAAGGGATGTTCATTTCTAGCTCCCATGAGCCTCCTTACATCTTTCCCCTACTGAGTGGCTACCTTCCTGTGAACATCCTCAGAGACCAAGATTACTAAAAAGGTCAAGTTGACAACAATACTTAATCATCACAGTGTAGGTTCAGTGTAGGCTATGGTGAATCCTCCCTGTTTGATCTCCTTTCACTGATAGAAGACAGCAACTTGGTAGACTGGGAGGGAGGAAACAGAAGGTCCTCTTTGTCTCCAAGCAGGCTTCATCACCCTATTGGTCTACACTAGAAAGAGAGACCTATGCTTAGCAGTGGGGAGGGAGGGCAAATATCAAGGATCTGACCTATAGAGTAGAATGGAGTGAGGGGCAGACCTGATAATGTCTATAAAAATCCTGGTTCATGGTGGATGTTTAGATTAGAAGTAAAGGCTTTCATAATGAGAAGAAATCAGGTAGCTTTGTTAGGTAAGTTTGGGGTGATCAGGCCCTGAATGTAAAAAGCAGAAATGTCCTTAAGTCTGTACTTGCGATCTCCACTTTAATCAAGATCAGAGATGGATCTCTCCTCTTCTTATTTCTTGACTAAAGAAGTTACCTAGATCTGTTTTTCCATAAACTATCTGAGCCCCTCCTGGGAGGCAGTTCCCCTTTCCTAGAACTTAAATCTGATCCTGGCATTGTGGTTGCTTAAGCTCAGCCCCCAAACTTGACATAATGGTTGGCCTTTTCTTGAGCCAACCTTTAGCCCAGACCAATCAGCCCTCACTCTGACTTACCTGAGCCTAAAGGCTTATAAGGCCCACCACAATAAGGTTATAAACAGATGCTTACTAGGTGGGCAGGCCCCTCTTGTTGGCTATTCATCTCTCCTGAACTTCCAGATACCTGTCCTGGTAAGCCTCCCCTACTCTTCCTGCCTTCTACATGGCAGGAGCTCTCTGAACTTTCTTCTATTTCCTTTCTAAATCCCTTTTCATGTTCCAGAGCCCATGTTTGTTCTCCCACATGGGCTCACAGACCACATGGGTGGATCCATTTTCCCTCCCTCCATTTCATGGATGCTTTTCTTCCTTCTATGTTCCTGAATACAAATGTGGTGTTTCATAAATTATCCTTCTCAGTCTTGTTTTATCCAATTCTTTGGTTAAAAGCAGACACAAACTTGAGGTTTGAAGTTCAAGGACTCTTCCTGAACACTCAGCACCCCATTACCATCAACCAGGAGCCAGGAGAGGGAACAGGGTTTGTGAGATGCACATCAGCTTGGATGCTAGACTCACAGAGACTTCTGGCCCACCTGAACTCTTCCAAGGGGCCAGGAATTGAGCAACCCCTCTCTATTGTCCTTCCAGAGCTGTCCATAGATAGCTAATGTTTCCATGGCATCAGACCTTACACATATATTTAATACATGTGCACTTAGGCCAACACATCTCCTCCTCCTTTCTACCCTTTATATCCTGTATGTATTCTAAATGATGTCTCATTTTCATTGTGAAAGCCTAAGATTTGGGGGAAGCGCATTGCAGGGTGGCAGAGGGTGTGGAGAGAAGAGGAGGTCTATAAAGTGCTTGGCTGTTCCTACATCTGAATCAACATGACATCATTTACTTAACAAAGCAACGACCTTCCACTTGAAGTGAGCTATGGTATTAGACACCACTTCTGGCTTTCGTGGAAGGGCATAATTGCAAGTCATTTAAGAATGTGGGAGGAGGAGGCTGAGAGAAGATGCAGTGTACCCTTCAGAGACAGACTTCCTGCTGTAGAGAGAGCAAGCCAGCTGTGACCTGTTCTATCATCACACCTGTGCACCTCCCCTCACCCCTCCACAGACACTAGGTCAAGAACACTCATACAATTCCAAACATTACCATATGTACGTGCACTCCCAGAGGCTCAGCCCTTCTTTACTGAATGTTCAGAGACTCTGAAGGTCACAGGTCGTGGTGGAGGTTGTCAGTCAGATTCTCCATATTGCATAAGGGGTAGGGGTTAGTTCTCAGCACGATGTACATAGTGGGGACAGGGCTTCTCTGAAGAAAGCTGCAACTCAATAATAAAGACACTCTGAGAATATCACACTCAATAAAGAGGACCCCACAGAATAAATAGAATTCACACTATGTACTATGTAGGAAGTTTGACCAAGGGGCTGAGGATGGGGTACATCATTGAAATCCAGCTCATGTGTCAATTGCTAAGCCACAGCGTCACCATGCACCCAGAAGAAAGAGACCTGTTTCTAAGCTGAACACAAACTTACATATATAGTCTGTGGTTGGCATGTACTGCATATTCAAGTGCAAAGCTCATGGCCAAACTTAGGCACTGAACTCTGTGTCATCCCACTCGCTCCCAGAGTCCCAGGAATGATTGTTCCACCCATCTTTATCCTCTTGAAGACAGTGATTGCAACCCCATCCCAAGGCCCCATAGATGACTTCCAGGAGTCCTTCCTCAAGCACAGGATCCAGGGAACAAGCAAGACTCCACCTACCCCCCTCCAGTTGACAAACCCAGGATGAAGCCCCTACTAGGATAGCCCTGGCTGAGAGCAGAGGTCAGATACTGTGGGTCTGCTGGGTGATCTAGACCCTGGCCCATCCACTTCTTCCTCATCTGCAGTGCCTGGGAGAAGAGAGAAGCATCACCTCTGAGCAGTCCTGGCTCCAACCTCCTATCACCCTAGCTCTTGGCACCAAGCACAGAAAGGGCTACCACAGCTTCCAAGGAGTCCAGACCCTCAGCCAAGGTCAGATACCCAGTCCTCCACAGGGAAGCACCCCACAGGCCTTGGGGACATTGCACTATAATGGCCTACGGAAACTTCCTTGCCTTCACTGAGCACAGCTGGAAGAAACAGGATTTCCAGTATAGAGTCCTAATGGGCAAGGTGGTGGAGCTGGCCAGCCTTGGCTAACTTCTCCCACCATTCAACCTGTGGCGGCCAGTCCTTAGATTTACTGCCCTCCCCAGCTCCATGCAAGTTCCTCTGGTTTAGGGGAGAGGGAGAGGGAAGGGGGATGGATGTCCACGTTCTCTGGGGAGCAGAGCCCCGCTAACTGACCCGGTTTTTCACAATGAAATTGAGCTGCCATTTTCATCTTCTTCCCAAATGTCAGCAGCGCTAGATCAGATTAGGAACTAATCTCTTGCCCAAATTCATTTCCGAACCAGAGAGGTGGCTGCGGGCGGGGCGGAGGTTTGCGGTTCCTTTCCTTAGTCCCCTCCCCCTTTCCCTCCTAGTACCTAGGGTGGGAACAGAGGGTAAAAGTCGCAAATGTGTGCGCACAGAGGTCCCCAGGGGACCCTAGGAAGGCCGGACCGCGCCGGGGCGCTTAGGGAAGCCGGCGGGGGAACAGGAGGAGGCAGCCACTGGGCCGACGCTCTGTTGCTCCCTCCGCGGGCAGGTCCTCTGGATGCAGCGACCAGGACAGACTGGGCTCGACGGACAGGCTCTGGGAGGACCTTTGCGCCTGTACCACATCCTCCCTTGCAGACTGAGGTCGCGCTCTCCATGATTGGCCCTGGCGGCATCCCCCGAGCCCCCAGTCTCCCACCACATGAGCCAAAGTGGTCAAGGGAAAAAGCAAACGGCCGTTGCAACCTAAAACAGAGAAGGAAATGGTAAAATAAAAGGCGAAACGAACTGGTCAGTTCCTTGCAGGAGGCCTCGTTGGACAAGTGACCAGAACACAGCCGCTGGCCTGAATACCTAATTACCCCCAAGTGAAAATTCCCCGTCTAATTTGATATTTGGTTCTTTGCAGAAGCTATAGCCTTCGTAAATAATATACAAAGTAAGAAACCTAATCCCGCCTGCTAGAATGTTTAATTCATCATTATGTGAGCTAATTGGAAGGTGATTATATGGTAATTGCTCATTAGTGGTGTATATTTATCGCTGTACCTTATGTCAAGGCCATGGGAATTGTGTAGAGTCTGTTCTCTCATTTCAAGGATCAGTTTCAGAAGCAGGAGTGAAGCAGGCAAGATCAAGTTCTTCCTGACGTCAGGGTCCAGCCAGGGCTATAGAGCCTCAGACTATATATGGGACCTGGACCTGGCTGGGGTCAGGGGCAGGGGCAGCCTGAGACCAGGCGGCTGCACAGAAATGTGGGAGAGAGGCTGCCGACAGACAGACCACTGCCTGGCAAAGTTGGCCCTCCTAGCTAGTTTTCCCAAAACGACCCCAGCCTCTCAGGTGCGTCTGGGTCATTAGAGTGAAGCTGGGGCACCTGCTGTGTCTCTGGGGCTGACTCCTGGGGGGGGGCGGTGTGCAGAGAGGCCTTAAGGGTGGAGTAGAAAGGGGGCCCCGGTTTGGAAATTGGGCATGGGGTGGTATGGGGTGGTATGAGGAGATTGGGCTTGACTTGGTGAGGGTGGTGCAGTTTTCAGTGCTGGAGGAGGCTTGGTTTTCTCCATTCCCCTCCATTCCATTCCCTAAAGTGTGAGGTGACTCCCACCTTCCTGGCTTGTGTCAAACGTTCTCTGAAGACCCCTGTCAGTGAAGTGAGGTGCGGACTCCACGAAAGTGCGGGTTGGTGCTTAAGGAGAAGAGCGGGATCTGTGGTGAAGCAGGGTGAATGGGGGAAAACTAGACGTGAATTCCTCCCAGCCCCACGCAATGGCTGAGCTGGGAACTTGGGGGAGGCAGGAAGGCCGCTGCAGGTCTGAAATCTCAAGGGTGCAAAAGAAAAGAGCTGGTGGAGAAAGAGCCAGAGAGGAGGTCTGAGCGTCCCCAGCCCCAGAAGACCCCGAGCTTTGAGAGCAGCTTGGGGAGAGCTTTGTCACACGTGGAGGTGATCTTTGGAGAGCTCTGGCGCCCCCTCGGAGAAGCGCGACGCACTTTTGCCCTAGACCTCAACTCTGGGCTCAAGCCCCCCCCCCCCCCCCCCCCCCCCCCCCCCCCCCCCCCCCCCCCCCCCGGCCCGCACCCAGCACCCCGACTCGCAGCTCCGGGGCCCTCCCAGGCTCCCCCGCTGGGCAACAGGCACGAATGAACAAAAGGCCAATTAGATGCCGGGCGCGGCTGATGAATGGACCTTTCGCTTTCAAGCGTGGCACCGCCTCGGGTTTCCTGGCGCACCGCGCCGCGCCGGGAGAAACTGCCTCCTGGAGCGGGGTCATAGCTAGGGTCAGAGGGTTCTCAAAACTCCTACTTCCCCCTTGCTATGGGGCTGGTAAAGGAAAATAAATCGCGGGGTGGGGGTGCCTGAGACTGTGACTCCGTGGCATCCGGGCGCGGTGGCCCCCAGCGCTGTAGGCCCGCACCCTCAGCCCCTCCCCGGCTGCTCCAAGGTGTCACTCAAATAAATCAAGCGCTGATTACCAGAATAATAAAGGCAGGCCCTGAAATATATATATATATATATATATATATATATATATATATATATATATATATATATATATATATATATATATATATATACAGTTACAAACCCCGGCTGTTGTCTGCCAAATTCTGAAGCTGGTGCCACCTTGGGAACACCACCCCCAACCCAAGCATGCACACGAATTTCACAAGCCTAACCCCCCAAGACTCAAAAATGCCTTTCTAATAATGAGCATGGGTGATCACAGGAACTCCCACTCAAACACGAAGTGTCCCCTAAGGTCATAACACACCCCGTCCTCTGAGATGAACAACTTCAGCAACATCCCATGTAAGCAAACCTGGCACACAAATCCAATAAGCTACTGGTCCCATCTTAATAGGCACTGCATAGCTGCAACTGCAGATCCTTGCCCACACGCTAAACAATATAAAGCAAGCAAGTAAGTGCGTGTACACAGACACGCACACACACACACACACACACACACACACACACACACACACACACACACACACCAAAAGACAGACACCCAGTCACGATCTATTCAGGGAACTCTAACCTCGAAATCTAAGCCTCAAACAAACAAATAGAATAAAGTCCTGGGTGAGCCACAATCGCATCTCCACAATCCGCAAACACAGATGCATCCCAGACAAATACACGCACACCCATACCCGAATTGCAGACCCTCACGCTAACTCACCCTTATGTCAATTCGCACATGTGGACAACCCAGCCTGGCTCCTATCTCCCCATCGCGGAACGGGGGGGGGGGGGTCTGGCCGGCCTCCGAAACACCAGAAACCCTCCCCGTGCAACTGGAGCATCCAGGACTTTGTTTCTTCTAGGACTCGAGGCGGGGACGGGGAGGAGCCGAGGTTTCCGAGCCGCGCGCAGGCCCGAGCCCCCTTTCTGCCAGGCCGGCTTGGCGCGCCTCTCCTGCTGCCACAATCCGCCCCCAGCACAAAAGTGGCCCGGCAGGTTCCGGGCCCCGGCCAACGCGCCCGCTCCGGCTCGGCGGGACTGCCAAGAGCCCGAGTCCCGGTGACACGGAGCCACAGACACGCAGAACGACAGCTAGGAACCGGTAACTATCATAGGCCCAAGGCTTCGGTCACTGCGGAGCCTTTTGGAAGGAACAGGTTCTGAAGCAAGAAACACTCAAATCCCACGTGTACCTCGCAGGAAACTGCAGTCCTTTCCTGTTTATGTGGCCTATTCCATTTAATCCTAGCCAGATAAAGAAAACTGAAAATCCGGTCTCCTGAATATCCACTTGGCACAGGGGGATTCACAGGGAAGGCCCTGAAGTAACCAAAAGGGAAGTGGATGTGTATCCAATTTGTAATCTACATCTTCATTCGGAGTCACAAGCAGGACACCAGGCAACAGGCGTGCAGTTGGCTGTGTTTTGGGTGGAACGCACAGCCCAGCCCACGATGCTCGCAAAGCCCTGCCCAGGGGCATCAGGCCTGGCAGCCCCATAACAGGAGCGCCCTGTTCTCCAGGGTTCCAACCCCGCACGGGCGCACAGAGAAGAGGATGCAGCCGTGGAGCCCGGCGCACCGCGCACCCTGCCCCGAACCCCCACGCCCAGATAGGCATCGTGGGATGGCATCTCGCAAATATTTATATTCCTCAGCGCTGCGGCAGCCCGCGTCCACATTAGACGTTCTAATCCTGCCACTTTAAATAGATGAATTAATAAAGCAAACGAGCGGTTAATAAGCTGACTGTCCTGCCTTTTTGAGGCGGAGGGAAGGACTCGAAAGTGCACCAAATTTGTTTGCAGTGGATCAAGGCGAGCCGCCTCTGCTTCACTTTCTTTATCTTAATTCCGACTTGAAAAGATATAATTATCTAGTTTGAACAGAGCTGCTATCAAATCCTTCTTTGGGCCGGGAAGGGGGGCGTTGGAGTGGATTGAGGCTCTCTGAGCCGCTCGGTGCAGCCGGAGATAGCGCGTAATGAAGATGTGGAGGCCCGAGATACAAAGGGCATTAACCTCATTAGCATGAAACCTTTTCTTCTTACTATTGTGGGACCCTTTCAGCCCCCTAATCCCCCCTATTTTCAAAGCTTGGTTTGTAATAAAGCTTTTAGGTTTTTTTCCCCCCTCAAAGCTAATAGTATTCTCTGATGATTTTATTGCTGTTGCAGTACATAGGACATTTATCTAAAAAAAAAAAATTCACATCCACCTTTCTTTCTTGTACTTAAAAAAAATTATGTGGTTCCTGCAGAAAAGTAGCTTTTTATCAAGATGGGAATTTTTTTTCTAGAAAGATCAGTTTCAATTTTAGCGGGCCTGTGTTTGAGCCATCACAGCTTCTGCAAGGTGAGTGGAAAGAACAGGTAACCTGCACTTGTTCAAGGGAAAGGGGCAGTGACCACCAAGCACAACAGATAGTTAAGTCACCAGAGGCCATGGCATCCGAGCAGCTACGCCTACACAGGTTTGCAGGTATACCAGCTGCACCTGCCCTTGTGTGAGTGAGGGAAGCCCTGGTCCCCCTGAACCTCCCATCCTGGCCCCTCCAATTTCCAGACAGGTCTTTGTGAATAAATAATATGAACAGCTTGGTCTACCAAGGGGATAGAGAAAGGGGAGAAGAGTGACAGCTTAGATAGAGAGGGCAAAAAGTGGGAGTCGGAAAGTGAATTCTACTTTAGAGGAGGGAAGGAAAAACAGAAAGGAAAAAAATTTCCATAGTGCCCTATAGTCCCCACACGTGCACAGAATGTCTAATCTTAACTTTTCAAGGCAGGATGTTTAACAAAGCTTGTATTTTTGCCCTGCATTGTAACTTGGCCTTATCACAGTGTAAAGGGTGGGGAGATTGTCCTAAATTATGTCCAGGCAGCCCCCCTGGATCCATGGATTAAGAGATTAAAGGAGACCACTGGGCAAGGCCTCCTCTTTCCCCTTCATATTCCTGGTATGATAATTGCTTAAACTGATTTGCACTTTCACAAAAGCTCGCAGGACGCTTTGTAGCTTGAACAGAACAGACGAGGTTTCTCTATCAATGGAAATAAAACTGATTAATGCAGCCTATCAGGATAAGAAGCAAATGAAGCATGCAAAAACAACCTCATACCCCTAGAAGGGGGAAGGGGGAGGGGAAAAGCTAAGTTTCCTCCAAGAATGGTTACAACTTTTTCTTTAATGTTAAAATTCAGAGTTGAAGATTTCTCAGAATGCTTGCCTTATAAGGCTCCTGGGGCCTTTGGGCTCATCCCATCACCTCTGTCCATTAGGGCCAGGGAGAAGAAAATGAAGGACGGAAGAAGAGAAGGGGGTGGGGAAGACTTGTCCTTAAGGGGTTTGAAGTCAGAAACCAACTTTAGAAGTCCCAGGACTCTGATTTGGCTGTTTTCCCGGGGGGAATATCCTTCAATTCAATTCAATTCATAACTAAATTCTCAACTTGGAAAAAAAAGACAGGTAAAGAAAAGTAAGCATTTTTAAACCAAAAGTTGTAACTAAATTCCCATAGCAAAGCATGCAACCAAACCAACAGGCAAAAATCTGCTTGGAAAATTTTTCTCCTTTCCACTTTCTGTAAGACTGGTCACCTTAATCATAGCCCTTTTCCACTCGCACCCCTCTTTTAGACACCCCTAAAGCCATAGGTCTGGCCCTTTTGTAGGTGGGGAGTTGGAGTTTCTTGAACCAAGCTGGAAAATGACCATTAATTAGATATTTTTATAAAGCTCCACTTCCATTTCCCAAGACAACTACTCTGAGGGCATATTGATAAATCTTTATTGACAAAATATTGACATTGACATACTTCTTGGAAGTATATAGTGTGTTAGAATTCTAACAAATTAACACAAAACACAAAAATATTTACATTCTGGTATAGAAGACATTAAGGAAGCATTTGTCACTCTCTTTAGTAAATCTATGGTCTTGGAAGAGAAACTCAGTGCTTGAAAACTTGCCGAATGTCCTTGGCCACACTGACATCATCCCCCATACCTGCAGTCCTTCCTTCCATGTTTTGTTTGTTTGTTTGGGTGTTTTTTTGCAATTGACAGATTTAAAGTTCTGAATGGACTTTACATAGAGTGGTTGAAATCAGTCAATTTCTCCAAACACTAAAAGGAGAAGTTGACATGGTGGTTTTAAGTCTCAAAGTTAGGAAAGGGAATGTTCAAGAAATGGAATTAATTTGGGTTTTGTTGTTTGTTTCAGCATAATTCCTGATTCTTGTGGGCACTCACCCCAGCCCACCCCAGCCCCATCCTGCTCCCCATTTCTCTGTAAGAGGACCAACTATCTCCGACCTACTTCATTTAGCTTTCACAAACACTTTGACGTCAGAAGGTATCAAAAAGCGTTTACAGACTGCACATTTCTCGGAAAAAAAAATCAAAATGAAAAAGCACACAGAACCTGTCTTTAAAGGAAAGTAAAATTACAATTCATTTTGTCTTCAGACACCATTCGCTCGCTGGACAACTGCTACATGCAATTCAAGTTTCCGAAACAGGTGTGGGATGGGGCTAGATTGGAATCTCGCATATTATTACTAATTTTAAAATGAGAAAACACTTCGAAGTGCAAAATTAAAAGTCCTGTGCCTGGTTGGTTTTTTGAAATCATCATTTTTAAAAGTGGACTGTGATAACGGGATACCTGAATCATCTCATCTACCTGGTTTGGTGTTTGACTGACAGTTCCCCTTGTCAGAGTGCACCTTTGCCAGGATAAGATCTCTCTCTCTCTCTCTCTCTCTCTCTCTCTCTCTCTCTCTCTCTCTCTCTCTCTCTCTCTCTCTCTCTCTCTCCCTCTGTCTCTCACTCACTCAGCTGCCGCTTTAGACGAGGGTTGCATGTTGATGAAGGGGCCTCCGTCCTTGGCCATCCCAAGCGGTCCAGTACCCTCGCTGTCCAAAGTCCGCTGAGTGACACTGAGCTCCAATTCCCCTCTCCCTTCTTCAGTGAATGTGTGTGCGGTTTGGTTTGGTTTGGTGGGGTTTTTTTCTTCTTCCTTGCCTCTCCCTGTCTCTCTTTTCATCCATGTTGTCCATTTCTGTGGGGTTAGGTTTGTTTTTAATCATCTGAGGTCACGTCTATTTCCTCCGGACTCGCCTGCTTGGTGGCGATTCTCCACCGGTTAATATGGTGTGTCCCTTTTTTCTTCTGTTGCGAATCTGAGCCTTCTTCCTCTAGCTTCTGCCTTTTGAATTTCGTTCTCCGGTTCTGAAACCATACTTTTACCTGCAGGGAGAGGCAGGTGGGGCTGGTTAGATGCTTCTCAGCACCCTCCTATCAAGAGCCCAAAGCCGGTGCAGCCCAGATCTCAACTCAAAGTAGAGTAAGCCCATTCCTAAAGGCTGCCCACCCCAGACCTCCCCTAAAAGAGCTCAACTGCTAGGTAGGAAGCTTGGCTCCCTGACCTTCTCAACTCTTTCCCTGGGCCTTTTTTTCCTCAGGGCCACAGGGCCCACAGTGCAATCAGCATTTCCTTGCTGATTTCCAGGGCATGTTCATATCTCACTGAGAGCAAAAGCCTTTCAAACAATGAGAACGAACCCCGATAAAAATAAGTAAGGAAAATTAAAGAGACATGTTTCAAGCTCGCCCAACAAGCAACAGCTAGAAAGACTGCTGTGATCCCAATGTGCTTTCCGTTTTCTGCGGGTCTGGCGGGTGCCTAAATATAGCCCCTCCTCTGGCAGAACAGGCCCCTCAGTAGAGGATAGGGTTTGCCAGGACCCAGGCCTCCTGGTGGGAGACTCTGGCAGGTCAGCAAGAGTAGGGTGGGGCTGGAGGGAGCCAAGTGGACCATGAGGAGGGTATGTGGGCCTCAGAACTAGCCCAAAAGTGAAAGCTTAGAAAAGAATAAAGGGGAATAGAAAAACTGAACCCAAAGAGGAAGAAAGAGAGTGAGCCATCTCAGCCTCAGAACAGGACAGATCAACTACAGGCTGGGCCCCTTCTCTTCCCTGAGCTGCTACTTAGGGTCTCGGTCTCAGGAGTGTTGGGGTTGAAATCAACTACATCCAATGTCCCCTCTGGGAAAGTTAGGTGGCAGGTCCTCACTAAGTAGCCAAAGTGAATAGTAAGTGTCCCAGGCTGCCTGCAGTGGAGTAAGGCTGAGGAATAACATGGGCTCCGTAATAGCCAACATTCCAGGAACCCTGTCCTTAAAACAGAACCTTAGTTCAGTTGAAGCCCCAGAGGTCGCGCTCTGCTCTCTCCTTTAAGACTACATTAGACTGGGCTTGCTCTCCCCAATGCTCCTTTCCCCCCAAAGTGCCCCATTGCGGAAAAAAGAAAAACAGGGCAGGAACAAGGCTGAGTTTAATTTGCTTTGAGTTTGCTAATTGAGGGAGAGGATGGACAGTTCATTTCTTCCCCAGTACTTGCCCAAGGCGCACGTCGGTGCACTTTGGGCTTGACACACACACAAAGACTCCAGGCAGCATGGGCAGTGAGCCGGACAAAGACCACCTCTGCCTAGGCTGTGCAGGAAATATCAGCAGAACCTTGCCGAATACCCGACCAGCACAAACCTTCGAGACCTTTTCTAGGTTTATCCCCCCCCCCCACGGAGAGGGATGTTTTAAAAACACAAACCTTGACCTTTTTTCTCTTCCCAGAAAAAAAATGTGTTAAAAGTTAAACTGCCAGAGCAACGTTGCTGTTTACTGGGAACTTTGACCCCAGCCCTGCAGCTCAGAGTACAGTAGCACCTACCATAGCCCTAGACCCCCTCTACGTTCTGGGTCTCGCCCAAGCCAGGCCCACCTTGCGACCCTGCAGCGCAGAAAGGCCCGTTCCAAAGGCGAGTCCTCCAGGAGATTTATTTCTGGTTTTTGGTGCTCCCAGCATACCTGGCCTCCTGCTTAGGATCCTTTAGCATCCACTTAACCACGGATTCAGAAAGCCAGGGGCCTAAAGTCGCTAAGAACTCACTCCCTGTCCTTTTCAGCCAGGAGCACCAACCACCAGAACACTCAATTTGGGTCCCAAAATTCTCACCAAACTCTCCCCCAAACTTGCAGTGGTGTCTTAATGAATGGTTTCCAGGTCAGCCAGCTGGGCAGAGGAGCTGACCATTTCTGCTCACACACAACCCTTTTCTGAAGTCGCACAAACGTGAGCACCTGGAAAGTAACCGATCCAGAGCCTTCCCGTGGAACCGGGCGCCGGGGCCTGGTGCGGAACAATGCCCTTTCCGCGCCTCTGCCAGGTGGGGTACTGGGCACCAGCCGCCTGGATCCGGAGATTTGAAATGGGTGGCTTCTGGCCCGTTGGGGTATCCTGGCTGCTGAACCACACTCACCTGAGTTTCCGTAAGGCTGAGGCTGTGTGCCAGCTGCTTCCTCTCTGCGCCCACCACGTAATGATTTTTCTCGAAGGCGTGCTCCAGTCTTAGTAGCTGGGATGGTGAGAAGGCGGTTCGAATCCGCTTTGGCTTTCGGGCCAGTGCGTTGTGCAAAAGGAAACTCTCCGGGCTCGTGTCGTTCCCTGCAAAGTGGAAGGGGGGAGGCACAGCAAAAGGGCCGTTAGGAAGCCTCATTGACCTGAGCCGCCAACTTCTCCCGAGCCGGGCTGGCCAGGCATAGCTATAGCTCCCTGGGCCTCCGAGGAAGTCCCGCGGCGCCAGAACCTCCCTAGCCAGTAGCTTTTCCGAGGCCCTGCTGCCAGGCTCTGCCCGGCCCGGCCGCCCTGACTCCACCTGGAAGGTGCCCAGCCAGCAGCTGTCTCTGAGAGGACGGTCCCCAGGCTCCCGACCTAGATGGGTGCCAGGACCGCAAGGCGCCTCTGGCCGCAGCACCTCACTGCCCAGCGCACTGGGCATAGAAAGGGGCGAGCAAGTTCAGGCTGGGAGATTGGACCCAGTTTCCAAAAGATAACAGGAATAAAAATAAAAGCTTTTCTTCTTTTTAACCTCTCTAGAAACTTTGGCCTCGAAATGGAGAGGCGCTGCCCACAGTTTTCTTGCGGATTAAAAAAAAATTTTTTTTTTGTCTGACTACCTCTTTGGGAAGTTAGAGAGGCGAGTCGCTGCACCCGGGCTCCCGCAGAAATCCCCGGGCGAGTGTGCCTGGCTGCTACCGCAGCTGCCTCCGGAGGACCCGATTCAGGGCTCCCCGGTTCCAGAGAACGGGGAGCGAAGAGACCTGAACCCGGGGTGACCGAGTTGGTACCCTCCTGGACTGTCTGTTGCCGAGAAGATCCTGGTCGCTCCTGATCTGATGCGGGCGACCGAGATCGTGGCTGGCAAAGAATGAGGAAGCGAAGACCTTAACTTTGAGAGCAGAGCCAGAGTGTTTTGGGTTCCCTCTTTAGGGGAGGAAATTAATTCACCAAAAACCCAAACAATGAAAAACAAGCGGACCGTCGCAGTGGGGAAGTGGGCAGATACAGTTCAGGACTAAGGGTGAAGAGATTTTTTTTATTTGTTTTTTTTATTCTTCATTTTTTTAATAAGGAAGAGCGTGTCATCTACCCATTCTAGGGTCTAGCAGGAATGCAAAGGGTTATTAAATGGACAACTCGCTCAGTATTGATCGGCTCTGGTCGGAGTTAAGTCTTACATGCCAGGATCGGTTAGCTAATTATTCGATCCTTTCCCTAAAATTTAAACTTTCCTAATGGACCTCACCTAGATAACAAAAACCAAATATTTAAAATAGCAAGAAATGAAAACACGCAAACAGAGCTTCCCCCCTCCCAGGCCTTCTCTGGTCCTGGCTCAATTCTTTTTACAGAAAGGAAAACAGAAACCAGAAAGAACCTGCCTTCCTGCGGCAGCCGGTGGCTCCCCCAAGTAACCGGGTCGCCAGGAACTGAGCCCCAGTGGCTTTCACCGTCTCCCTTCCCGCCCCTCTCCAGGCCTCCAAAAAGCGAGTGGAAGAAAATAGTTTGCTCCGGTAACGAAAGTCCCCTCGCCCTCTCAGGAGGGTTGGAGACCAAGAAGTCGCTGATCTGTGCCAAAGGGGCACCAAGTGGATGACGAACAGAGCGGAACAGGGCCCAGTCCCAGCTAGTAGGAGCTAGCGAGATCAGGGACGTGGACGACGGGACTTGGGAGTCGGGGGACCCCCGGGCTCCGGGCTCCGGGAAGCGGCGGGCACGCTGCGCGGCGCAGGCGGTCCCCATCGCCCTTGTTGGGGAACATCTCGTTCGCCCGCCTTGCGAAGGGGTCGAGTGGCCGGCAGGCCAGCCCCTGGATCCAGCCGTAACTTCGGAGACTGGGGTTCCAAACCACCACCGCGAGGGCCCCAGGTTATCCAGTTTCCGAACCCCGCGCGGGCCCGCGAACTGGAGGAAAGCCAACGGAGCCCCGAGGCCTGGCGGGACTCCCACCCCGAACAGGCCGGGCGCGGGGAAGGATGCGGCGGACTGGAGCGGCGCGTTGCGGTCGGTCCCGCGACGTGGCACGTACCTTGGAAACGATGACCCAGATACCGGTAGCGGTGGATGAGCCAGGGGTAGAAGGTGGACGGGTCCCGCTGCTGAGAGGCGAACAGGGGGTGTGGCGAGTGCGAGGAGGGCAGGGGGTGGGCGGCCAGGGCGTGCGGCGGCGGCACGGGGTGCACGGGCACCGCGGGGTTGGGCGGGTGCGAGACCGCCTCTGCGAACACCAAGTCCGGGTTGGAGTAGACGCCTCTGCCCGCTGCGGCGGCCGCGGCGGCCGAGTGGAAGCCGTTGAGGAACGGATTGATGGGGTTGGAGTTGGCGTAGCTGAGCGCCGCGGGACGGATGGGGTCCTCGGAGCGCGAGGCGGGCAGGGGACTGTCCTTGGCCACCAGCGACTCGATGGTGAAGCAGCGCTTGGGCGCCGGCTGGAACATGCTGCGCCAAGGAGCGGGCGCCCGGGGCTCCCCACTCCCGGCGACCGCGGCGCGCTGCCTCCGCCACCCGCTGCCCGCAGCGACGCCCGGACAGAATTGGGGACTCGTTTGTTTGGGGTGGGGGTGGGGGGAGGAAAGGAAGAAAGGAAGGAAAGGAAAAAGGAAAGGAGGGGGAGGGGGAAGGAGAGGCGAAGCCGAAGATCCCAAGAATCTTGAACCGATCGCGCCCAACCTGGAGAGAGGGGGGAGAAATCCTTCCAGAAGAATTTGCAGGCGTGGATTGGGGTAATATTTTTTTTTTGGCGAGATGGCGTGGTGGGGGGGGTGGAATTAAAGGCAGGGAGGAGGGGGGGAAGTTTCTTGGGGGAGGCCAAAAAAAGTTTTCTCTCCTCTGCAAAAGGCGGGCAGGGCGCCCTAAGTCCAAGGACAATCCATGGAAGTGTTCGCTTCTTCACAAGTTGTGCAAACGATTTGTTAGTTCACGAGCCTAATTAGTGCGGGGATCACATAAACAGCTTCCTCCGAAGCCTGGTAAATGGCTTGATGATTGGTCGCTATTACTCGCCCTGAGGTGGAAGGGGGGAGACTCTTTAAAGTGCGTCAGAGGGAGGCGAGCGCCTGGGAACCCGGAGGCCTGGATCCGGGCCGAGAGTGGAACGGAGTCGACGTCCCTGCCCCTCCGGTGCCTCCCTTCGCCTCCCCGCCGCCCCAACTCTCCGCGTCCTCGCCCCGCGCTCCGAGGAGGCTCACTCAATCTCGCGGCGCCCGCTGGCTTCTCTCCTCCTCTTTCGCCTCCTCCTCTTCCTCCGCTTCCCTCTCCTTTTCCTCCTCCTCTTCCTCCTTCTCCTCCTCCTCTTCTTCCTCCTCCTCTTTCCCCACCTCCTCCCTCTCAGCCACCGCCTCCTCCACCGACACCACTCCCTCCGGGGCACCCTGGTCCCTGCAGAGTCCCCCGGCCCACTCCGCTTTTGCCGCGGCCCTTTGGATCCTAAGCGTGCGTCCCTGGAGCAGCTAAGACGGACAGACCGACCGACTTGCCGAGTCCTCGCTCCTAGAGTTCGCCTCTCCAGTCCCTCTGCGGACCCGGTTCCGGAGGCAGAGATGGCTCCGGGCACACCAGACCGAGAGGGTAAGCGGGAGGGGACTGGTTCCCCCCGAAGGCTCAAGGAGCCTTCACTTAGACCAGATATCCCCACTCCCCTCTCCCCAAAAAAATCCCAAGGCTTCGAAGGCGTGCAGGGAGTGGGGTCCTCCCACACCTCCAGCCCCACGGAGCTTGGAGGTCCCAGGGTCAGCGATTGTAGTCCTTAACCTGGCTAGTTCGTTTGCACGTGGTTACCAGAGCGACTAACCCCGCTGGTGCTGTGGGTTTCCAATTTAAACCTCACAGCTTCTGTCTGGAGGCTGTTCCCCCCAAAATAATTCCTTCTGGGACCCAGAGGTCCAAGGTCAAGGGAAGGGCTAGTGTGTTGTTACTATCATCGTTCTGTTGTCGTTACTGCTGTTGTAACTATTGTTGCTGTCATTTATTATTAATTATTATTATTATTATTACCATTATTAAGCATTACATCTGTTGTCCCAGGACTGGGTTAACATGTAAACCTAGGTTTCGCAAGAAGGGACTGAGGATCTGGTCTCCAATCCTAGACCCTGTCCGCATTTTCGAGCTCACCTTCGGTTTTGGGATGATTTTAGGGCCTAGTTCTCCTGTCCTCATTGGCTCCAGCATCGGCATAATTATGATCACATCCCCCAGGCTGCTGAGGCTGCTCTCTGTTTATTGGTGGTTAAAGATCTATTATCTATTCATCAGCCACCTCTGTTTTCCTGTTTTTTCCTTTTGCAAATTGCATTCTTCTAAAGTGAAGTACCAGCAGGTATTTTGCACGTTTACAATAAATGATTAAAAAAATTTTTGGTGTCCTTTAAATCTATTACTCCCAGATACAAATCATTAATCTTAAACAGGATGAAATGCCTGTTTGGTGACTAGGTTTCTGGAGGCCAGGGAGAAGTAGATCTGGAAGAGAGAAAAGTCAAGTCTCCAGGAGAAAGACTGGAAATTGTCTGATTTGGCTAAGGATCTCGGCTGAGAGTCAGCACCAAGGCCTCATCAATTACCAGTTCCTTGCCTTCCCCAGCATTGATTTTTGTCTGCTGCCTTGGGTGTCCTGTGAGTTTGTTTGTTGTATGTTGCTGATCTAGGGAGGCTGAGAGATGCCCAATGACCCCTGGACAGAAGAAGTGTTGAGAACATCTTGGTTTGGGTGTTGGGTCTAAGGGGCTGATTAGCTGAGAACCCACAAGAATGATCTTTGCTGTCCTCTCACTGTGAATGACGCATGCCCCCAGCACTGAAGCATGTGACCCAGGGCACACTGGGAGAGATTTTCCCCTGCCTTAGACCCCAGACCTCTGCACTACCAGCTCCAGGCTCTACTGGGCTGTTTCCACTTTTTGTTCCAGATGCTTTGTCCCTTGCTTTGCCCAAACGCATTGGATCCATCCCCATGAAATGAGTGATCATTTGAAGGCTACACTAGCCTTGGTCTGACCCCCCCCAATACTGTCTTCAGCTCAGACATCCCTCCTAGCATGGGGCTGCCATGATAGAGACTTCTAGGGACTCAGGCTTCAGGGAACCCAAAGCCCAATGAAGGGAAGGATGGAACCTAGCTAGCAATTCACAGTGCAGCTACAGGTCAGCTGCAGCTTCCAACACTGGAAACAAATACCTGCCTTGGCCATACTGTGGATGCTTTGAAGGAGGGCAGAACGATGAGACCTTGTGTCTACATTGGGCCTGAGAGTCCTGGGGCTCAAACTAGGGCCATTAAAAGGCTTTGTCCAGGTCATGGGCCCAAGAACAGCCTTTTATCTGTTGCTCAGTAAGTTATTAGCAATCTTGGCTGGGGACATGAAAGTTGATTTTTGAAGGCCAGGGGACTCTATTTCTGTCTGGAAAACTAAGTGAGACACCCCTCTCCCCACAATGGATATATGATTAGTCAGTGTTCACAATGTTCAGCCTTGTATGCTTCAGGTAGAGTTGGTACTCTCTTAACCTTTCGCCTCTTTGGGCCAGGATGTGTTGGGAAAGTGTCCTAAGAGATTGGAGACTGGGCCCTCAGCCTCTTGCAGGGACATTTGGCCAGTTATGTGGTGTCCTCCGCAGACCACCTGCCTCTTACAAACTGCCCTTAGAAGGCAATGATTGCCCCCTGTGGCCAGTGAGTAGCCAAGGGTGCAGGGTAGTGGATTCAGTTCAGACTTTTTTTTAATATTTTATTCATTTTCAAGCAGAGAGAGAGACAGAAAGTGAGAGAGAGAGAGAGAGAGAGAGAGAGAGAGAGAGAGAGAGAGAGAGAGAACCAGAGCCACCACCTTATGGGTCTGGCTTATGTGGGTCCTGGGGAATTGAACCCGGGGCCTTAGGCACTGGAGGCAAGTGCCTTAACCTCTGAGCCATCTCTCCAGCCCAGACTTTTTTTTTAATAAGTAGGGCATTCATTCAGTTTCTCTGCCTTAGAGGCCTCAGCCTGGAGCTGGATTCTGGGGCCCTCTCTCCAGAGAGAAGCTCCTGCCAGTGAATGTGGGGCCAAGCAAGCCCCATAGCCTGATAATCTATGCTAATTCATGTGCCCAGCCTGAAGAGCTGGGGTAGGTTGGTGCAGCCTGCACTAACGTGTGCGGGGGGAATTAACTAGCAGAGTAACTCATTAACCATACTAGCCAGCGGAGGCGGGACAGGGCGCTGGGTGCTCCAGTCCAGCCTGGCATCTGGAGCCCACAGAGCACTGGCACTTGGTGGCTTTTGGCCTGGCAAACTGCTTCCTTTGTTTCTTAGCACCTGAAGAGGTGGTGTTTGGTTGGGTACCTGTGCCTTTACAATGGGGCTTCCTCTCTTTGCCCAGTGTGCACCCCAAGTCTCTAATCACTGGGATTTCACTATGCAGACCAGGCAGACACACTGAAGATTCTAATCCCAGATTTGTTGCTTACTGAACAAACCTCATTTTGTCATATGTAAAAACACAGCAGGTGTAATGTTAGGGTAGCAATGACCAGGATCCTGGGTTGAGGTGTGTGGGGGGGGGGAGGAATACAACAGTTCAGTTTTCTGACTGTGAAGGCACTTACAGGATTCTTTCAAAGCTCAGAGCTACACAGTACAAAGTGTGAACTTTACTGTGTATAATTATATCTAATAAAATTGCCCACCTCCCAGGCTTGCATTCACAGCTTAACTGTGTGGCTTTGGGCAGGTTATCTAGCCTCTTTGCCTCTGTTTTCTGTTCCTTCCAATGGGAACAGGTGACAGTGCTGTGGCCCTTGGGGTTATTGGAAGCAAAGTGCTCAGACAGGGTCTGACACACAATGAGCATTAAAAAGTCAGCTTCTTTGATGGATGTTGCCACTATTATCTACCCACAGCCAGGACTTCATAGATGTGAACAATAAAGTTGTACCAAAGAGTTAAAGTTGTTCTCACACCCCTGCCTCTTTTCCCAGGTGCTTTTCTAAAGGCCATGAACTTCCTTTAGATGGTACTGGGGTGAGAAAGGCCTAGACTCTTAGCTCTCTGAAGCCATCAAAGGACAGAGATTTCTGCAATCTCTGATAACCATCTGCTCTGAGTTTTCTGCAAGACTCTTGCTCTCAGAAGAGAAAATGCAGTAATCTTCTGCTTGGCTGCTAAGCCTAAGTGGTATATGGGGCGGGTGTATGGCCTCATGTAGTCCCCCCTCTCCTCTATTTGGGGTCACTACCTGTTTGACTTCACCTCCTTGACTTGTAAATGGCGGTATCAGTGTCTTGAAGGCTGTTTGTAGAGAGGAGTGGGTGAGCTTGGCCCTCTGTTAGCAGTCATCATACTTCAGTTATTGTTAGATCTCAGGATGGCGGGAGAATTGGATCCTGCAGAGTGCCGGAGCGTGGAGCCCCACTGCGCACCAGAGGCACCGAGCACGGTAAGTACCCTGGCTGGTTAAGAGGGCACCATTCGCGGCTCCAGGCATGCAAAAGATGATCTGAGTTAGGACACCCTCGCGGCTCCTAAAGAAGTCCTCCCATGCACAGCGACAGCGATTTCCAGTTACTCCGGTCTCTCCGAAAGACAGGGCCGCGGTGGGAAAACGAAAAAGAGAATTAAGAACTTTAAAACATTTTCCAAAAATTATCATGGTAAATCCCTTTCTGGCGTCCTCCCCAGAGTCCTCAGCACTACTGGTGCAGCGGACCAGGGCAGCGATTGGCGAGTGCGCAGCGGCGCCTAGTGGCGAGGGATGCGCGCGGGCAGGGCACTCTCGGAGCCCCCAAACCCTTGCGCCCTAAGGGTGCTGGGGTTGCGCCCTACTGCCAAGACCCGCAAAGATCAAGATCGCAGTCCAGACCGGAGGAGGAGAAGGCAGAAGACTACTACGGAGAGAACCTTGCTCCATCAGTTTCACCCTTGCTCCAGAGTTCACCCTCCCTGGAGTGCCACCTTCTCTAGGAGTTGTCCTGTGAAGGGGGAGAGGAGAAAGGACAGGTTCTGCCCTAAGAAGGACTTAAGAAGGCGGCAGTGACTATCTAAGCCCGGAGATGGCCGGCTACTGCGCAGAGGACACCACATCTCAATGCCCGAGGCCCCAACACAACCTGTCCAACTGCGGTGGCTCAGAGAAGGGTCCATGGCTGTTAGTGGGGGGGGACCCTGGCTAGGGGGAGAATTTGGGGTGCTGAATGCAGCTCCCCCGAATGTGCGCTCCCTGGCGGCAGGTGGAGGAGGCCCGAGAAAGCTGGCCCTTGATTTCTGTTCAGACAGTGAAGGGATGGAATCTATGGTCACACTCCCAGGATGCCAATGACCCGCCCTGCTTCCTAAAGCTCAGGGACCCCATCCTTTCCCGGCAGGCAGCCCGGTTCCCCCTTTCAGTTGAGGTCGTGGATCCCTGAAGGATTTTCTGGAAGCCCGGGTAATATGAAAGCGGCCCCGTAGCGCTGCCTTCGCTCAAAGCGAGTGGAGGGAGGGGAGAGCCAGAGAGAAAGGTTTTCTGCTCTAATCCTGGCTTCTGTCCTTCTTTGGAAGTCAGGGCAAGACTGTGAATTTCTGGATCTCCCGAGGTTATCCCAAACTCCACGAGGCAAACCCTGAACATTTGGGCTTTACCTCCACCATCAAAGCTGGTCAGTCCTCAACACACTCAGGCCCCATTCACTATTGGGTGAGGTGTGGAATCCCCAATTCTTTCTCCATTCGTTACCATCAAATGAAAAGAGTAAGGCTAAGCAGGAACAGGCAAGGGAAGACAGACAGACATACAAGCTTCTTCAGGTGGCTGCCTCGGAGGACATGAAGACCGCTGTCACCTGGATGGCGTGAATATGACTTCTCTTCCAGTTACTCCAAAACTGTCTCCAAAGCACACCCAGGACCCAGGGTGGGATGGTTATCCAGGCACCTCCACCAGCACTCTGGCATCTTTTTGTTCCAGATTCTTCTACCATGAAGGGTAGTTTACTTAATTGCAACTGAAAATGAGGACTCCTGGACTTGCTTACAGTGGTAGCCTACCTTCCAAATGAGCTGAAATGCCGGGATCCAGCTGCCCTTCTCGAGGACCAAATCTGCTTTGCTTTTTGTACCTGTTCAGGCATGGGGTGGCAGGCTGGGCTCTGGAATGAGATCATGGCTGCCTGAGGAAGGGAAGACACTTCAGGTTTTGGGTTTTTTTTGTTTTTATTTTTATTTTTGTTTTGTTTTGTTTTGTTTTTTTTTTTTGCTTTTTCTTTTGGACTCTGGAAATCTCTTTGAAAACTGGAGAGGGTTCTGGGAAGAGTTCAAAATGTTCTAAAGCTCCTCTCACCTGTGTGGAGTTTTTGATTCATTCACACCCATGAGCTCAGTACTCCACACAGTCTCATGTGGTGAGGTAGAGAAGAAGCCATGGTGCCCATTTTCCAGGAATAAAACTGAGGCTGGGAGTTTGCACAAGTCACTCCTGGCCATAGATCAGTTAGTGGTCACTGCATGAGGAACCTAGGCACAGTCTCATCCTCCCACCCAGTCTCCAGAGCCTACTCTCAAGCCAACTTGAAAGGTCAGAGAAGAGTCCCCCACCCACTGGGGCGCCCAATCCAGCCCAGACCACAAGGCTCATTCAGGCTGCTCTACATCATATTATAACTGGCCCTAAGTGGCTCGTACCCCCACCCCTACCCCCATTGCGCTCAGGCTGCTTCCCCAGGCCCCAGGCCCTCAATCTTCTTTCTCTTCTCTGATTTGCCTCCTCTGGCCAAAGCCTGGTAGTTAGTGGTGACTGCCTGTCGTCAGAACACTTTCTCCCCACTTCACTCCTGTGGGAGACTCAAGGGGGTCTTGAAACCTCTCCTGGTGACCCAAGAGCAGCCTCAGCCCTGAGCGCTGAGAAGAGGAGGCACAGCCCGGGCTTCCCTCTGCCTCTCTAGTTCTGCCCATGAGGGAGGGCTAGCACCGAGACACAAGAGTGGACCTAGGCTGGGCGCTTACCAGGACATCCAAACGGGGGTCCCACAGGCGTGCACACCCATCCTTCCTGGAGCAGCTGCCTCCTGACATCAGCATTGGTCTGAAACCATGACCTTGTGGCCTCTTGCTAGAGGAGGGGAAATAAGCACCCACCGGTGTTCCCCAGCGGCCCTTGGTCCACACCACTTTCATATAAGCGGGGGTACGGAGCGTCCCTCGCACCTTTAAGGTTAAAACTCACTAGTGAGGCTTGGTTTCCCCATTTGTACCGCCCTGGTGTCTGGGCACGGAGAAGCGCCGCGTCCCGCTTCCCGCGCGGCCCTCAGCTTTACCGCCAGCGGGTAAGAGTTGGAGGGGAGGCCGCCAACCAGATCGGAATGAGCCCGGGGGACCCGCGGAGCCGCAGCCGACCCGGGCCTCCCAGCCTTCTTCACTGACTCCCCCAATGAATCCCCCCAGTGCGGAGGAGGCTCGGAGCGCCGCCGCCCTCCGCTTAGCCCGGACGCCTGCGGCTCGCCCGGGACCGCGCAGCCACGGTGGCACGGCCGCGGCGCGGGTAGGGACCTCATTGGTTCAATATTAGCTTTTCATTCCAGTCTATTGTGCCCATCTGAGATAATATTGACTCTGAGGTGAGTGCCGCAGACGACGGGGCTTGTCTGACACTCCCGCGGCAGGGCGCTCGAACCGAGCCAGTCGCCGAGAGTTAAAGCGGCTGCAAATAAACGCTGCTGGCGCGGCGCGGCCGTGCGTCCCCGGGCTGCCAGCGGACCCGCGTCCCAGGACTGCCACGGGCCCTGCGCTGCCACCGGCCCCCGTGATTGCTGCCGGAACCGCGTCCTAGGACCGCCACCGGCCCCGCACCCCAGGGTAGCCATCCGATCCTGCGTCTCAGGGCTGCCATCGGATCCGCATCCCTTGCCATCGGATCCGCATCCCGGGGCTGGCATAGTCCGTCCCCCACCCCCGCCCGTGGCCTCTGCGCTGGCTGCCCTGCGCCTGGGGCTCGGCACCTGGGGCGGCTCTGCCCAGGTGTGCGGGAAGCTCCCACCGAAAACAGAAAACAGCCTGCAATTAGCGCGCGCACTTTTTCCAAGCGATGTTCAGGCCCCAGTCCCAATTTAGGTTCAGAGAATAATAATTCCCACTCACTGTTTTAGGTTGTCAATCAACATCGGACACTGATGTCCTTCCCTTTACAGGATGTCACTCTTTCCTGTAACTTTTGTCAAAGTGTTTCTCTTATTTTCCCTGCCCGGGAAGAGTAGACGCAAGCAGCAATTATTAAGCGGCATTATGGCGAGAGCGCGGTTAATATCAAATTTCTAACTGTGCGCTCTGCTTTGCTTTGAATCGTCTCCTTCCAAGCCATCCGTGGGTCTCCGAACTGCCTTTCCAACCACAGCCTTAAAGGGCCTCCAGAGCGTTCAGGTCTTGCGCATAAAGACTCATTTCAAATTTCAAATTGGCTCTAAATGCCTGCGTTGGAAAATGGCACGTTAAATTGTTTTATGTCTGAGACAGAACGTTTAGGCATATGCTCTGGGGACCAGACACCCAGTATGCCCTCCCGTGTCATGTACAAAATTTGTTCCCTACCCCCAATTAGAGTCTGACCCTTGTAAGAGATAATCTGCTAACTCCATTACTCCAATAACGAACTGGTCTTTTAGGACCTTTCATCTGTCTGGAAGTCCTGGTGGGCGTAGGGGGAGCTGGGAGTGGGTGAGGGCTGGAGGCAGAGATGGTGGCTGCCTTCCTTCTTTTCATGTGCAGCTGGTACAGCACCTTGGATATTTCACAAACGGACATTATGGTTTTCAGATACACAGTCTACAACACATATGGTTCATTTGTATTATATGCTGTTTGCCACATAATATGTTTTCACCATGTATTGTTTAATGTGTAATATCTAGCTCCTATGTTATTTTGTATTTGTATTATTTATATAATGTTTTATTATACATTATAAATATCTTACACAGTTCGGGATATATATTTACATTACCTATGAGTAGTCTTTAATCTCCCTGTAAGTACATATTTGATTATTCTCATGTAAGTTTATAAAGTCCTGATCAAAATCAGTGTAAGACCAGCTACAGTCGTTACAAGAAATACCTTAGGATCCACAATTGGGAAGATGTACTTCTGCTGTGAGGAGCAGCGGTTTCCTGAAGGCCCCTTCCCTTGGGACAAAGGAGATGCTGTCCTGGACCCAAGAGCCGCTTTCTCTCCTCACTAGGGTTCTGTGGCTGATTTGGTTCTAAGAACAGCTTCTTAAGGTTCTGATGGTCCCCAAAATTATGACATGAATTCAAAATCACTTTGGGGAGTGCAGCATATGCCCAACTGAGGCATCCAGAGAGCAACAGAGACTTATCCAGGGGACAAACTGCCTGGCTCCAGGTGCTGAGCCAGGCTCCCACAGATCTACTTCTGTAGAGGGGAGCTTAGAAACAAGGCTGTCTGTCCTCCTGGGTCAGATAGCTTATGGCTCAGAGGGTCCCAACTCCAGCCCGCTTCTCATAGTGATTAGGGGTAAAATGAATGTTGAGTTCCCAGGAGAAGGGCAGGACCAGGTGGACAGAAGAAAATCAAATTGGGATTTCAGACTTGGGCAAGGTGTTGCCCCTTTAGAGGGCCGGGACCATGGATTGTAGTGTGGGAGTGAGGCAGGGGGTGGGGAAGAGTTAGGTGTTGCCAACCAAAGCATCGGGGATAAGAAAGGCCCTGGACATTACAGTATAAACGGCAGATTGCTAGTTCAAAGGCCTAGGAGTTTCAAAGGAAAATTGTAGTGGGGTGGGAGGAGGAAGACCCTACTGAGAAGCTAGAAGAGGAAGAGACAGTGTGAGTAGGCTTGCTTGTTTCTTAAAAGCTCCTCTCTCCTAAATGGTTACCTGCTGCACACATCTTATGCCAGGAAACAGGGAAACTTGGCTAAAACTCAGACCAGCAGTGTTGCCTCCACATAGCTAGCAAAACCCAGGGATTCGGGAGGCTCAAGGCCTGCTTCTGAGATTTGGGGAAGGGAAAAGGTTTCTAAGGACAAGAAGAAGCATCTGTTGGTATATCCAGCTCTGTTGCTGAAGGGGCTTCCAGGTATTGAGGGGAAAAGGAGCAGAGGGAAGAAGAGGGAGGAATGTCTCTTGTTGATGAAAACAGACAGTCCCTTCCTGGTCTGCTGCTGCTTTATCTGTGTCTGGCTGCCTGGAGAAAGTCTGAATGCAGTGAATGCCAGGCCTGCCAGATGAGGAGTGGATCTTAGTGCAACCAAGTGGCTATTGTGAACCACCAGAGATGGGTTCAGGCACATCTGGCTGTAGCATTTTCTCCACCCAGGTGATCCATCTCACCCATGCTTAGCATGGTAGAACACTTTATTCTCATGGTGGAAACATTGGAGACACGTGTCTCTGCCCCTTGTTCTGAGCCCCAATGGCCCTGGTTTACATGGCAACTATACCAGTGTACTGAAAGATAGGATCAATTTCATTTCTTGTCAGTTGCCAGGCATCTCATGCCAGAGACAATTCATTCTTTCAATAATGGCTCCTGTCCCGGCGACTGTGCTCAGTCAGCACCTATTCCAAGGATATGGTTCATCCAGGCCTCCCAGGGATCCATGGAAGCAATTTATCAAAGCCATTGAAGGTTGCTCCCATTTCCACATGAAAAACTGAGGCTCTGAGATGTTGGATTACCTAAGGCCACACAGGGCTATAAATTAGAGCCAGCATTCCAACCCAACTTTGTATGACCCCAACCAACAGCTGTTCTTTTCTTCCCCACCACTAATTTCCTACCAAACTGTCCCCTATCCACTACTGAGGATGGCAAGGCATACAGACTGAGAAAAGAAATAACATCCTCACCCCAAAAGTAATGAGCATAGAATACAGAGCCTGGGTCTTACATCCTCACCAGGCCCTGAAGACCCAAGAACCAGTTGGTGCTGTGTTGGTGCTCTCTCGCCAGCTCTGTGACGTTCACATGGCCCTAATGATTCCACTTTAGAGACACAGACATAAACTTAATGAGGCTGCCCCTCTTGCCAAGTGCTCACCCAGTCTGTACAAAACCCTGGCATCACCCAACAGCCCATTTCAAGTCTCTTGATTTTGTCAGTTACCACACATGGGGCCATTTAGCCAATGGAGTTAGACTTCAGGTTTTGTCATGAAATTACTAAGTTATTTCCCCTTCTTCCTGTTTGTGTGTTCCTACAGATGTTAGTTCAGGATTCCAAACTTGTTCAGCGTTTATACCTCACATCCTCATTCCTTTGTGTGTATACCTGTCTGTATTACAGGGCCACCAGGACACAGGACCGAGGTTTGCTACTTGTGTGTAGTCAGATGTCATGCATAGACCACAGTTTATCAGTTTTAAGTACAATTATTTGTTTTTCTTTGTTTGCCTTACCCAGGCCACTAAAACTCAAATGTGCAATTAAGGTTTTAAAAACGTGTTTATTTTTTTTAAAATGTCTTATTACCTTTGTATATAACATGTATGTGTGTGATGCAGGGGTGCTCATGCCACAGCACAGGTGTGTCAGAGGACAACTTTGGGTCTTCAACTTTCTCCTTGTTTGTGAGGCGAGGTCTCTTGTTCACTGTTGCATATGTCTGACAGCTTCCAGGATTCTCCTTTCTCATTGTGGGAGAGCTGGGACTGCAGATGCTCACCATTGCATTTAGTTCTTACATGGGTTCTGGGGATTCACACTCATGCTTGGTCAGCAAGTATTTTTACCCACTAAGCCATCTCTCTAGCTCCTAATCTTTGTTTCAGACATGGCATCTCTTTGCTAAGATCTAACAGGAAAAGTGTGAGGTAGGAGAAATCTTTTGGTCACATGATTTCACATCCAAAGAGATCACAAAGAATTTTCATAGGACATGGTATGAGAAGTCAGTGATCAGGGGGTGATATACCTCACTTGTTCACTTCTCCACAAAAGCCATGCCCTTAGGTGGAAGCTTTGTTTTCCTTTACCATTGTAAAATCTGTATGATTTTATATTCTGCAATACTGTGTCAAAAAGTCAGTAACAGTTAGCAAAATTCCCTCTACTTAAAGGCCACCCACCACTGCCCAACGTTTTGAGATGTTAACTTTGGACATTTTGTAAAAGAAAAGAAATTAGATTATGTCTATTTGCTGTTATTGTCCTGGTGAATAAAAGAAAGAAACAGGCTTTGATATTCTACTTACATAAAGTTCATATCCAGCAAAACTCATGGATGGCTATGGAACTCATGAAGAGGGTTGACTGGGAAGGGTTATAAGGGAACCTTCTACCAGGCTGGAAATGTTCCCTATCTTCATCTGGGTGGTGGTAACATGGATGCATGTAGTTGCCAAAACTCATCAAACTCAACTTGTAAGTATTTGGCTGTTAATCTCTATGCCTTAATAAAGAAAAAGAAAGGAAAGAATCTTAGGCAAATATAGCAAAAGACAAAACTAGAAAGGTGAAGAAGACACAGCTGTTAATCCATCAGATGCTGATCCAAGACAGGCTCCCCACACCCAGGGCTTTATGCAGAGGAAGATCAGCTAAATCCTTCGAGGGCTGGATGCATCCTTCAAAGGGTGAGGCCAGGGCTCACCAAGTTGCCAGCTTCCTTGTCCTTTTGTGTTTTGACCTTGACCCAGGTATTGCACTTCCCATGATGGGTTCTGTAGAAGCCCGTCTAGGACCTGCACTGAGTCAGGAAGGAAGATAGATTTTCACTCTCAGACATTCCAAGTTTCTTTCTAGTCACTACCTGGCATGCATAATGTTGTCCTTCATAAAAAAATATCATACACGGTGGTTAAGATTCCATTCATGAAAAAAACCATTAAATTCTTACCCATAGAATACAGAACTTTAAGCTTTAAGGAACATAAGTACGTTGAGTTATAGTGATTGTGTGCCATAGAGTTAAAGAGAGGAGAACTCAAGTTCTTGCCCATTTCAGTAATCTATGTAAGCCAGGCATAGGCTTGCATTTGAGATTCAAAATGAAACTCCCGTAATACCAACCCTCAAGGAGCTCGTTACCTAACAGAGGAAGCCCACCTTGTCCATGTGTACCCCAAAACAAATCTTATAAGTGTCAGAGATTCCATCTTTATGTCACTACTCGGGGAGCATTAAATTTTAACATCTCTGTCGCTGGTGTGATGGGTTAGTTAGCTTTGACTTTCCAATGAATGACTTGAAGGAGGTCATGTGGGCAAGATGTGCAATTATGAAAAGAGGAAGAAAGAAAATGTAAAGGCCATGTAAAGCCAACAGAAGAGCTGCCAGAGGTGGGATAGATTAAGCAGTGATGGAGACGAAAGCATGAACCCACCACAGGAGAAGAAATAAAGGCCACATCCTCACACCAGCCATGGATGGTGAGGCTGGCTCAGGGTGACTTGGGTACCAGGTGTCTGTGAGTAGAGTGGGTTCAGTTTCTTGGCCTCATAGCTTGGAAGCTGGGGACTATTTAAAATCAGATTTATTTTATTTTATTTATGTTTATTGATTTTGGAGACATGTAGCCCCACAGACTGGCCTTAAGCCTTGCTATAGAGCCAAGGATGACCTAGAACCTCTGGTCCCTCTGCCTCCACCTGCCAAGTGCTAAAATTACAATTATGGCACACCTAATTTTATGTGGTGATAGGGATAAAACCCACTTCCTGCAGGCTAGGTAAGCACTCTACCAACTGAACCACATCCCCAGACCTAAAATATATTTATATTTATAGAAGATATTTATAGAAGTTCTGGGTCATTTAATCATTCAAGCAATACGGAACATTTACCATTTGTAAGGAAATTGGCAATTTACCTGCAATTAGCAAATGTAGTCAGTCAATCATAGTGCTGGCTCTCAAGAACTAGTTGGGGAACTGGACAGCTAATGGGATCAGTGTACAGACACAAAGAGCTCAGGGGAAGCTGGGGGTATAGTGAAATGACACAGACAAGCATAGACTCCTGCGATGCCTTCCAAGAAACTCCTAGAGATGGAGGAAGACCAATCTGTCAGGAGATTCTCCAGGGAAAACAGAGGTGCTACTGAGGGAGCCAATCAAATATGGCGAGGAGGGAGTTGGTGATTGACCTTGTGCATGTAGAAATGGACCAGGAGCAAGAGACAAGAGGAAACACTGGTTTATTAAGGGCATTTGGGGCATCATATTTGTGGCATGGGTGATCATGTTTAATTGTCGTGAAATGCTTTAAGGGAAGAGGTGTACATGAGTGCATGTGTGTGTCTACACCTCCTTATTTTGTACACTTTAAATTTTGGCCTTCTAAATCCTTTTTAAGTTTGAAAATTTTTAAACTTAGGGCTCAGAGAAGTTAAGCAAATTCTCCCAAGACTTACACAGAAAGTCGCAAGGCAAGGATTTGAACCTTTGCCCTTGACTCCTAAGTCCTCAGGAAATCAAGAGGCCTCACACAGTAGTTCTGATTACTGAATGTGGTTAGGAAGTGAAAATGCCTTTGTAAAGTACAGGCACTTGACAAGTATTAATTGTAAAAATACTTTATAGCTATCTCTTCCCCTTGATGGTCAATTAGTCATTCAACAAATATTTCCTGTACACATATGCGGAGCCAGGCACAGTTGTAGGCACCAGGATGTAGAAGTAAAGGCAAAAAAATATCTGTTCTTGTGGCATTGACATTCCCCAGTAACAGTCTGCAGGCTTAATAAAGGGACTGTGATTCTGGGAGAAAAGCAGAGAGCTTAAGGATGAATGACAATGGAATATCGAAAAATTAAAAACAACTTGCAGATCCATTCATGGGGGAAGGAGTAAAAATATTAGGATGGATCTTTGCTACAGAAAATGGCAGAGCTAGTTTCAAAGACAGAAGTAGCATTCTACAATATCGTGGAAAAAAACTCCCAAGACATCATAAGGGGGGAAAAGTTCTAGAACAATATATAATATGATCCTGTTAATGTTTAAAATAAATACTCCTTGTTTGTGTGCCCATGTGTTCGTCCACCGGTACGTAGTTACATGTGTATACTGAGATGGAAACTTGGAGAGAAGTTCTGGAAAGGTCCACACTGAGCTGGCAAATGTATGGCTTCAGGAGAGAAAGAAGGACCTGGAGAGTTGGATGCGGACTGGGCACTTTTACTGAAAACAGTGTGCACGTCTTGATTGCTTAATTGCTGACAATGGCAATGAATTTATGTATCACCCATGCAATTAAACAAGGAGACACCGGCATGTGACTGGTGGAGTCGCAGTAGTATGATTATGGGTGACAACTGCTACTCTTTTAATCTCCTTTAATATGTCTATACAGTGATCGAGACACACAGATGGGATGGTGCCAAGACATAAAAGGCAGAATTAGAACATGCCATCCTGGCGTGGAAAGCTTGCCTCTCCCCACACCATCTGCAGTTTATAGTGAAACCTTTTTTTAAGAGCATCATGGGATGTTGGATAGAAACCCTTGCTCTCCCAGTTCTGAGACATATGTAATTATTTCACAGTTAAGTAGCCTCAAGGATCTTTGTGATAGATATGACTTCATTATGAGAGTATCAGCCCCCTCCCAGAGGCAACTGAACGTCTGGGAGAATCAATGTGGGGGTTGTAGTGTGGGAGGTGGCTCTCAGCAGGGTCCCTCTGGCTCCTGAACCAATCCAATCTAGCATAACTGATGGCTGAAAATCAGCCCGTGTATCCTGTGACCTTGGGCGAGTCTTTGCTAATTTCTGGGTCTCCTAGTGAAGGACTGGACTGGACTGGACTGCCATTTCCAGTTCTAAATTTCTGATTTCTCCGATGGCAAGTTATGGAAGGAGACCATGGTGCATACATCCATTCACAGGCACCTGCCAGTGGGCTGGGGACAGAAGCAAGGGGCAGCAGCCTTGGCCGAAGGAGTGGCTCATGCTATAGCCATGAGGATGTTTGTTGAAGCTGCTAAACCAGGAATGGAAGTGTGGACAAGCTTCCACTCATCTCCAGCCTGCCTCTAGATCTGTTGCTGCATTACTCACTTGTCTTGTTGCTGGGACAAAACACCAGTGAAGACCACCCACATAAGAAAGGAAGGGTTTATTCTGGCTGACAGTTGAGGGTATGGTCTACCATGCTAGGAAAAGTCACGAGGTCACAGGCATCCCAGTGAGGAAGCAGAGAGGTGTGAGACTGGCTGGAAGTTCCTTTTCTCCCTTTGATTCAGTCCAAGACCTCCACCCAAGGAATGTGGCTGCCTAAAATCTTTGAGGTGGAATTTTCCATCTCAATTAACCCAACCTAGAAACTTCTTCACAGATATGCCCAAAGGTTTGTCTCCTAGGAAGTTCTAAAACCTGCCAAATTGACACTTGGCTACCATTGGCCTCTGGTCCTCCAGTGCATTAGTTCCAAGTAAAGGTGGTGGAGGAGAGAGAGAGAGAGAGAGAGAGAGAGAGAGAGAGAGAGAGAGAGAGAGAGAGAGAGAGAGAGAGAGAGAGAGAGAGAGATGGGACTGGCTTATGTGGGTCCTGGGAAATTGAACCCGGGGCCTTAGGCACTGGAGGCAAGTGCCTTATCCGCCGAGCCATCTCTCCAGCCCAAGGTAGTGGGCCTGGACAGCTAGCTAAGTGGTTAATGTGCTTGCCTGCAAAGCCTAACAACCCAGGTTTGATTCCCCAGTACCCATGTAAAGCCACATGCAAAGAGTGGCACGTGCTTTTTAGAGTTCATTGGCAGCAGCTGGAGGCTCTGACGTGCCCATTCGCTGTCTGCCTCTCTTCTGTCGCTCTCTGCTTGCAAATAAAGAGAATATATTTTAAAGAGCAAAGGTGGAGGATGAGGAACTGGCTTAGTAGTTAAAGGTGCTTGCTCCCTGGCACCCAAAGTGGAGTGAAGTCTGTAATCCCCAAGTGCCCACAACAATGGGAGCAGAGCTGGGACCATTCTGCAGCTCTGTACCCGTTACACCAACTAGAGAGACCCTGTCTCAAACAGGGTGGAAGGAGAGAGATAACATCTTGAGTTTGTCCTCTGACCTCCACATGGACACACACAAAAAGAATAAAGCCATAGAGACCCTCTTGACGCCAGGTGGCTCCTTAGAGGCTACCTCACACCTCTCCTACTGTAGGAAAACAGGGTCTCAGATGGGGACCCCAAAAAGAAAACCATACAAAGAGATCCATGTAGGATTCTTAAATAGAAGTTGGGAGCGCAAAGATAGACTGTTTTCCAGTTTTAGGCGTTGATAATCCTTGAACTTTTCCTGTGGGTGGATAGTTCTGGCACCTTCAGCCTCCCCACTATGCATCCCGTGCTGCACCCTGGGAGTCCCCAGGGTCAATTCCCTGAGATGACATCACTCCATCAGTCAGTTTCCCCACACCCTTGACACGCTTTTAAAACTTCGACAATGATGACTAAAAATGCCAATTTATTGTTCTGCTTCTCGGTCGTTCGATGATTACAGTGCTCAGCGCCGATCTGTGTATCTTCTGTACAAAGCTTGCTTGGTTCCTGCCAGTTCTCTGATCAGAGTGATGGCCTTTCTTCTGTATTGTTTGGTGTCTTGTGCAGCTTTGATTTTTGGGTACTGGGGATGGAACCCCAGGCCTTTTGCTTTTCATGATCTTTTTCTTATCTTAAAAAGCACCTTATATAGTAAAGCACTCCATCTATTGCTTGTCGTAAAAGTTGTATTTCCCCTTAGCTCGTCTCGTGTATACAGTGTGTATTTAGATATCTATGCAAACAAGAGCACTGGGGGCTTTGCATTATGGATTCTGAAGTTTGTATTTTTTTATTTTTCTGAAAAACCTTTCTCAGCCTCAAGATTCTAGAATTTTTATGCCTTAGTTCATTCTATGCATTTTATAATTGTTAAACAATATTTCCATCTTTAATACACTTAGCTTTTCTTTGTGAATATGGCATGAATTTGTTTAAAAAAGCATTTTTCCCCCTCTATGTGAGTAACCAATTATTCCAACACCACTTTGGGGACAATTGTAGCCTTTTTCCACTTATAGGAAAACCATCTTTATCCCATGTTAGAACCTCACATTTTATACATTGATCCTATGTTATTCTATTCTATATTCCATTTTATTAATTAGCATATTTGGTATTCCTATACCCAGTGTCTAATGTTTAATTGCTCACATGTTTCAATACATTTTTAAGCAAATTAGGACAAGTCTCCTCTCATTTTTCCACTTTTAGAAAAACTGTGTTCTCTGAGGTAATGTTCAGAGTCAACTTGCCAGTTATTTCAGTCAGAAATTTTACTGGAATTGTGTGTGAAATTCATAAACTCATCTGGGAGAGAGCTTGAATGTCTATGATAGCTACGCAACCTGATAAGTAGTAGTTTATTTAGAGTTTCTTTGATACACTTCATTCTTTGATTCTAAGTAGGGCAGGGGTTTCTGGCATGGATGGGTCATTGTATTTTCAATTTTGAGTGTGATTTATACTTAGTTTTTTTTTCTATGGTGAATGGAATGATTTTCCATTTTCCATTTTTAAGCTGTTAATTCTATTATATGAGAAGACTAGTTCTCTTAGTAATCTTTGTAAACTCTTATTGCTTCTATTAAATAATCAACCCCATCACCAGGATTTTCCATTTAATAACTGCTTTACTTGTTACCAAAGTAGTGTGTGTCTTGTGTTGAAAATGAGAACATGCAGAAGGAAGGAAAAAGCGAACACTTGTAAATCTTACCCTTCAGACACAGCCCCTACCAACGTTTGGATGACTGCCTCACATATGCATATGTATATGCAAATAAAATAATATTAAAATACATACAGCATATAATGTTTACAACATGTAATATATGTAACATATTTATTATATACAACCTGTGTAGTCTTTCATAGAGCAGCATTAACAATGCTTTATTACTAATGTTTTATAGCCCACATTCCCTTATATATTATAAATATCTTTTTCTACATTATTCTTCTGCATTATCATTTTAATATCATCTATATTAAGTGTATGAATAGGTTTAAGCAACCCTCTGAATTCACACATTTAGGTTGAGTCAGTCTTTCAACACTAAATAATTCTGCAGTGAACAAATATCATTTAGTTAAACTTTTGTGACTATTCATGATTATTTTTTCGAGAGAAATTTCTAGAAGAAGTGCAACGCCAAGAACTAAAGGTAAGCAGCAAGCTAAGGCGACCATGACAAAAATGATAAAGTGCCTTCCATTTCTTCACCCAGTGCACTGTTGAATGCCTGGTTTTCCTTTACAATCTTCCTTCTTCGGTGAAGATTACCTCATCTCTTAGGTTCTTAAACTTCTGCCAACATTGTTTTTAACAGCCATAGCCTTTTTATCAGCCACCAACCCTTGTGAGACCCTGAGAAGTGCCATCCTGACCCCTCACCACCAAAGAGTTGTTTCTGATGATAAGGTGGAACCCTCAGCTTTGCACCCCATCCTGTAAGGTTGAACAAAGTAGTTAACTCAGGCTCCATCTTTGCTCGAAGCAGAAAGGTGTCTGGGCCCCAGGAGATATTAATCACGCTGAGATTGCTACAAGTAGCTGAAGATCTGTCTGTACTTAAGTTAAAAACACACACACACACACCCCTTCCCTGTCATTTTTTTTTTATCAAGAAAAGGGGTGTCAGATTTCCTCCGGTCAGGTGTTGTCTTGGCAAGAAACTTGCCTCATTGAGAAACCCTCCTAGCAAGCAAATGACTGAAAACACATCTGCATTGACAAGCTGAAACACATATCCTTCTATGGTGTTTTTGCTCTTTTGAAAATGTTAATAAAAACTTAATGTGGAAAAAAAACAACTTTTTCCAAATATGTGTACCAATGGGCCCGAGGCAACTCATACTTTCTTATAAAATAAAGTAGGTCACTCACATCAATCATGTCGTCTTAGCACATTTTTTCCAAATTAGGAATTCTCCATCCATCATCCCATGGTATGGCATCCCTTTCCCAAACATTTCCTTTTAATATGCTCTTTAACATGATAAGCAAATCTAATAGAATACATTAGTGTCACTTTCCCGTGATGAAGTGCTTCCTCCTGTTGCAATCCTCCATGAGTTCAGGGAAACGTTTTCACTAGCTCCCTTCCCAACAACCATTGCTTGTTGAAGACATGACAATGTTCCTAAAAAGCTAACCAAGACCACATTTGGATGTTAGCCTTAGAAAGATCCCCAGGGATTCAACTTCACCTCCCTGTGTGTCATTGTATTGTAGAAACTCGAAGGATTCATGTGTCCCCAAAGCAACAGGACCAAATTCTGTCCTGAAGGGACATGTTTAAATTTAGCCCTTTTGGCTCAGTGATCTTGGGCAGGAACACATACTAAATGCAATAGATCAAAAGCATGCATTGGGCTTCGTGTTCAAGCCACAATGCAGAACACTGCAAAACACTTCCAAATCTCCTAGACTATGCAGAAAGGGTGGGCCCTCAGCTTCATATGTCTGTAGGTCTCCAAAATTGGTCACCATCTTTAACAAGTGGCTCTGGTAAGAGGCATGCTCTGATTATGACCCATTTAATATATATATATATATATTTATATATATAATTTTGCTCACTGTCATGGTTTGTTCCAGGTGTCCCCCACAAACAAATGAATGTGTTCTGGGTAATTGATCCTCAGCTGATGGCAGTTTGGATTTTATAACCTCGATGGAGCTGTGTTGTTGGGGGCGGGCTTTTGGGGGTTATAAGCCAGCTTCCCCTTGCCAGTATTTGGCACACCTTCCTCCCACTATTTCCGGTGCTGTGGCAGAGGTGATGTCCACCCCTCTGCTCATGCCATCATTTTCCCTGCCAGGATAGAGTCTCCCCTCAAGTCCATAAGCCAAAATAAACCCTTTCCTCCACAAGCCGCTTTTGCTTCAGTTCTTTCCACGCAGCAACTAGAAAGCTGACCGAAGCACTCACATATGTGACATTTACCTGGCAATAAAAAGGAATCTTTCATTTGGATCTCTGGTTTCCCAACTCTTATGATCAGTGTAAGCACTTGGATTTCTGGAGGGATTTTTGTTGTTGTTGTTGCTGCTGTTTAGACCACATTTTGGAATAAAATTTTTGGGCAAGTTGGGAAGGGAGAGAGCTTTGCAGAGTGCCCAAGAATTCAGCTGTCTCTGTCATTTGGCCATGGACGGGACACCATCTGAGTAGAGCAGGGAAGGAGCGGCTGTTGCTGCATCGTTGGGGTCCTCTAGATACTGGTATAGAGGGCCTGCCTTGGGAGCCATATCACTTCTTACTGTCTCAGGGTGGGCACCTGTCAGTCCCAGCGCCTGACTCTGCTCAGAGCCGAAACCAGAGACTGTCCCAAGCATAAGCTCAGTCATCAACTAAAGGGACTGTGCTGGGGACTCAAGTAAGGCACAGTACCTGCCCTCAGCAGCCTGGAGACAAGCTTTCCAAAGAAAGAGGAAGGGGAGAAGGGAGTGCTGAGAAGGGAGAAATGAATGAAGCAGGGTTGGGGATGACAGACAGTGAACTTTGCACCAGACCCCATGAGAGCTAAGCTAAGAATATGCATAGGCCAGGAAGAGCACTCTACACAGTAAGATGCAGGGGCCAGGAGGGCACAGCATGAAAGGCAGGGACACCCAACAAGCTAGGCAGGACCAGTGCCAGGCAGGTGCATGAGAAGAAGCATGAGAAAGGAAGGAATAGCCTTGAATGCCACACACAGGGACAAAGTTGCTCAGCAGTGTCCCTCCCCCACATCGCCAAACAATTCTAGTCATACCAACACATCTGCCTGAAATAGGAGGATTATTAGGGTGACGATGTTATGTTGTTACATTTGAACCCTGGCCCTTTTGTCAGTCTGATGCGTGTCCAGCTTCACCAGGCTAAAGCTAAAGCAAGTAAGCCGGTGCACCTGCTTTACTTCACAGGGTGCTCCTGGAAGCTCCTGCTGAACTCAAGCCCAGCCTCATAAGGCTGTAGATTTTCCCGTTTCAGGGTTTTTGGTGAGTGACTTGTTACTTTCTCTCAGCCTCTGGTACTAGAGAGAATGAGGCAATGTAAGGCATCTGGAACTCAGATTGGTTAATTTCTTTCTTCAATAAATGTTTATTGAGCAACTAGTAAGTGCTTCATGCTGCTCTAGGTACTGGGAGACAATGTGGGCAAACAAGACAATGGGATTCCTGATTTTGAGTTTGCTTTATGGTGGACAAGAAGTCTCAGTTTCAGGGAAATGAAGGAAGTCAGAAGGATGAAGTCAGGAAGAGCAGAAGTACCCCCCTGAGAAGCTGCTCAGAAAAGGTGGAAGGTGGGCTGGAGAGATAGCTCAGCAGCTAAAACACTTGCCTGCAAAACCTAATGCCCTGAGTTCGATTCCCCAGTACCCATGTAAAGCAAGATGCACAAAGTGGTGCATGCACTTGAAGTTTGTTTGCAGTGGCTGGAGGCCCTGGTGCAACCATTCTCTCTGCCTGCCTCTCTTCTAGCTCTCTGCTTGAAAATAAATAAAAATATTAACAAAAGAAAGAAAAGGTGGAAGGTGAAGGAGGAGAGAAGCCAGTCAGATGGAGAGCCAGGGGTAAGATAAGCTCCTTAAGCAAGAACCCAGCAAGAGCAGGATGACTCAGAAGACCTCAGTGAGTGAGGGAGAGAGTGAGAGCAGCTGAGGCTAGAGGCAGCAGGAGCCAACTTGGGGTTCAAGGGGCAACAGGAAATCCCTGTGGGGTTTTCATCAGGACAGTGACTGAGCTATGAATCTTGGGGTCCCCATTGAGAGCCACCGTTAGCCACCATAGGCTCTGACCTCACCCCTGCGGATCTCCCTGCAAAGTCTAAACAAGTGCGTGGAGTGCATCAGCTTTTATTTTTACAGCAATCTTTGTACCCAAACCACCGTAGCATTTTTAATAACAAACTGGCAGGGAGTCAGACATCTGTACTTGAAAAAAAGAGCCCAAGCCAAGTATTTCTAAATGTTTTATATTTACTTGTAACATTAGAATAACCATGAGGTTGCTTTCTACATAATCGGAACCATTCTCATTAGGGTTCGACAGATCTCGTCCTTCATGGATTTGGGTGGTGTTTTTCATTAGGGCAGTGACATTGATCTGACGGGAGTGAATCTCTCCTTGAACATTTGTGGAAAAGGGGGAAAGAAGTTGAGAGGAACCAGGGCAAGCTAGGAAAAATGAGAATTCTCGAAAGATAACCATCAGCTTGGCACTGGGATAGCAATGAAGGGGTCCATGCTTTGAAGTCCAGCAGAGCTGGGCTAGCAGACCAGCTGGGCATCCTTGAGGGACTCACTGAACCTCTCTGAGATCCGATTCGCTCACAGGCCTTACTGCACAGAGTTGTGGTGACATCTAGGAGGCATCGCATTGGAAAAGGGCCGCTTCAAAGTGGCTTTCTTGGAGGGAGCAACCTCCAAAATTAGTATGTGTATCATCCAAGATTGAGGTACCTTCTCCATCGGTTCTTGTCTGTTTCCAAGATTTAGCAAATTAATGCCCAGTTAAATTGGAATTTTAGATGAAGACTCAATGGTTATTTTGTATAATTATGTCTCATACAATCTTTGGGATATGCTTGGAGCTTTTAAAAAGTGTGTATTTTGAGGGCTGGGGAGATGGCTTAATGGATAAAGTGCTTTCTATGCAACTCTGACGACCTTAGTTGGAATCTTCAGCCATGTAAAAGCCAGAAGCTGTGGCGAGCTTCTGTAATACCAGTGCACCTACTTTGAGAATGGAGGTGGAGACAGAAGAATTTCACAGAATCTTGAGAGGTGAACTCAAGACCCTACCTCAAACAAGGTGGAAGGTTAGAACAGTCTAGAACAGTGCCCTCCAACCCCCCCATGTGTGTTGTGGCTACACAATATGCACACACACACACACACACACTTTTTTTCAAGTATGTACTTTTTATCTAAAATTTAATTTTATGCAGGCATTATATATTTTCTCTGGAACCCATTTCCTAAAAGTTAAATTGTCCCAAGGACAATAAAAGAGTGTTTTGGGAGCGGCCTCGTCACTCTCTGGGGATCTGCGTGGACCTGCCTTAGCGCAGATGTGACTAACAGACCTTGTTTATAAGCATCGACCTTGGCAGAGGAGAGACCCCCAGCCCCCCCCCCCCATCTCCAGAATAAATCTGGAATCCAGAATGGAGAATGGGAGGACAATGTTCCAGGCTTTGTCTTCCCGTCTGCAACCACAACCATTGGGAAGCCAGATCTGCGCAGTTCCCCTCTCCTCAAAACAACATGGGATGCAGGAATATTTCCCACACACTTGTTTCATGCTTTTTTTATTATTAAAAAAGGAGATAAAACTTTCAAGTGCAGAGCCCACTCTGCACCCCCCTCCTCCTGGCTGCTGGCCTAGGAGGCAGAATGTGTGTTTTCCAAAAAATGTCACTGGAAAAGGAAGGTGAAGTCAGGTGCAGCGTCCCTCAGCCTGCCAGGCCAGCAACTATACATTGATGTCCCTAGAAACCTTGAGGGAGGGAGTCCCGAGTGAGGACTTCCCCAGGGACCTTGTAAAGAAAGGACCCTGACATCAAGAAAAGCAGCCAGCCAGTAAACTCCTACTTAGTTCATTTTCTAAGACTTCTGAATGTGTTTTGAATTTTCTCTGAATTAAGATAATCATAAAAGGTTAAGATATTTCAACAGAGTGCCACCTGATCCCAGGGCTTGATTTGTATGCTTAATTAGTTCCCGAACATATGGTTCAGAGTGTCTTATAAAAACAGGGTAATGACTTGAGGTATATTTGGGTATTAGATGGAATGATGTTTAAGGGACATTCAGACCCATCTCAAAGCCTTTAACCTGCCCTTGATCTAGGCTGAGAGCTTTGGTTGACATCTGTTTCAAAGAGATAGCAGAAAAAAATTTTCCAGTGGCTTCATGATAAAACAAAATCCCATATAGAGATAGACATCAGGCATTAAAATAGTTCAGACTCAGGGCAGCCGGAGGAATGTGTGGCCCCAGAATAGCAGTGGGGGTGGGGAACTGCTGGGGATACTGGCCTCACCCAATGTGTGACCTGGAATTCACTATGTAGTCTCAGGTTATCTTTGAACTCACAGCAACCCTCCTACCTTGGCCTCCTGAGTGCTGGGATTTAAGGTGTGCACCACCTTTTTTTTTTTTTTTTTTTTACAATTGAACTTTTCTTAAGATATTTACACAACAACCAATTTTTACACATCAGAAATGGCATCAAAAGTATGAATTACAACACAGAGACAACAATATGAAATAGGCATAAAACAAAGCTGAGGTGACAGACAAGCAATTTTGCTTTTAATTTATTAACACTAGCTTAAATGTTGTTAAAGAAACAAGGAACTATGTGTCAGGAGAACTGCTTTTTTAAACACATGGCTGTTCTTCACATCACAAGGTCCCTCCCTAAATACCCATCGGCTTTTGGCCCCTCAGTCGCTCTGTCTAGACACTCTGTATTCATCATTTTTGTAAAACTTGGGACCACATTGCATATCCACTAGACACCTGTCATGTAGGGATATTAAAAAGGTCCAAGAGGAGATCACCCACCCTATCCATCCCTTCGACTTCAGGGTATCTGCACTGTCCCCAGACCATTCACCCACACCTTCTCATTCTTTCAACAGGGGTTCATTCACCATTGCACCTGTTGGGTTGGGAGTGGGGTGCTATGGGAAATGCAGAGCTGAACTGGTGTGGCCCTGCCCTCTGTGAGATCCTGAGAAACAGATGACTTCCAGCAGAGGAAATGGTACAACTTCTCAAAACCCAGTATGAGCCTGGTGAATGGCATCTCGATCTGGACAGTGGTGACTCAGGGTGACAAGACCCTGCAGGGGAGCAAAAGACATAAACCCACTCTTGGAGAAAGGAAGTCACTGTGTTGTCCAAAACTAGCGAGTTGCTTTCTAGGTCTAAAACATCCTTGTCAGATAAGATGAGGCAGTGCCTTCTCTTTTGTAAATAAGAAAACCAAGATGTCACTAGGTGCAGTAGGACCCCCATTCAGACATCCCAAGTTCACAGATGGCTGAGAATTTCACACAAGAGTTAAATAGCAAAGAGTCTTAAGTAAATACTAAGAACGGAGCTCTTTCCTTGCTATTTGTAAGATCTGTGGAAGACTTTGATCAGGGCTGCAAGACCCAGCAGACAGCTGGAATAGAAGGAGCTGGGGGGCAGGCAGGAAGCTGAAGGAAGCAGCTATGGTCCTCCCTCTGAGGTCATCAGAGCCAAACTAGGCCAGGAGCCAGCCAAGAAAGGAAAGTGAACACAGAAAAGGGAGGTAGAGGCCTGTCATGGAGAAGGCAAGAGGGAGGTTCCAAGACCAATTGCAGCTGTGTGTTCGAAGGCTGACTGCAGTTCCTCCAAACCCAATGGAGACAGACAGACGGCAGCTTCCCAGACAGACACTGCCCAAGCAGGCTCAAGGCGTTAGATGCTCTTATGTGCATGACAACAGCTGGTCCTCATAACAACCTAATGACGTTAAAGATGCCTGAGACCTGTTCATAGACTTAGCCGTGCTCTCCTTGGGAGAAAATAGCTTTAACTGGAAAGTGAGCAGATCTTCCTAAACAGAGCATGAATTCCTGGCCACTACCCATAGTTCTCATGGTGCCACTTGGCTGGCTAGAGAACAGTGGTTCCCCAATGCCCATCAAAGTGCATTTGGCCTGCAAAATATTCCCCAGTTCATCTTGAACTTACCTTTCTCCTTTATTCCCTCCCAGCGGCTCCACAGGACTCTCACTGCAAGCAGGAGGTCAGATCCCTGCTGTGATTGAGTGAGTGAACTGGAGACCCATCCTGGGACAATACAGAGGGAGACCTCCAAACCTAATGGGGTGGAGATTAGAGCTAGAGAGAGTGAGGGCGGGATGACGGAGCCACAAGGAACAGGGGTGGTAAAGACAGCTCCCATATCATTCCTGTGGATTCCTGTGGATTTTTGGACACGGCCTTTGAGGCTCTGGAACATCCCAACCCTGGGTCCATGGAAGAGGCTCCACTGTTCTCGAGTCCCATGTTGGACCCAAAGAAATGGGGGATGGAGAAGTATTCTGTGAACAAACACCTTCAGGGGCCTAGGCCGATGCCTCTTGACAGCATCTTGGGACATGGCCCACAGCCACAATGTCTGCAATGGCTACTTTTGCTGTTCTATGCAGTACATAGATCCTACATGGCATTGTCTGTCACCCTCTTAGTGGGTCTGATCATCGTGCCATCCATGCTGTAGAACTGCCAGAAGTCTGTAGACCTGTCCAGTGGTGACACACACCCTCAGCCCCATCAAAACTTACTCAATACAAACATGTCCTGAGAGGTTAGTATACAGCCTGGTAGGAGCTCTGTCCAGAGATCCTAAACCCAAAGTTCCATGTTGACTGACATCCTAAGAAATGCAAGACAGGCCACATTGCCTCAGTTTCCCCATCTGCAGCCCTAAAGAAAGACTGGCTGATCCTTGTGTTCCCACAGAGCCGTGGTCTGGCAGTTCTGGGCATGAATCTGGATCCCCCATTGCAGGACACTTCCACTGTTTTCCGTTACTAACTACCACTGTTAAGAGTCTAGAAGAAGTCCCTTTTGGATCCCTGTGTCCTCTGTGTCTCCAGCAGTGAGTGCCTCAGCTACGTGAGAGCAGAGATCTGCTTTGTCTAGTATATTCTTGTCCCCAGGACTGAGCACAAAGGTATTTAGGAAATAAAGGGCTTTCCTTTCCCCAACAATGTATTCAATTATTTTTTTTCTCCTCACTTCCTTCTGCGTTTCAAAAGCTGCTTGTCTGCTGGGCACTTAGTAGTAATAACTGCTTTCCTATGGTAAAAGCTAAGTCTCCCTGCCAGGCTGTCATTCGGGCAGCTTTCACCATCACAGAATAATTGGGATCACTGCGTCCAAATAATATCATTTCTAATCACCACAAAGGAATGTGAATGTCTGGCAGTCCAGTGGCCTTGCTGGGAGTGGTCACATCATCGCTATCAGACTCCTAGAAGTTGCAAAAATACACAGGAATCCACAGAACAATTTCAGCCAACCCTGTGTCCCTGGGTCCCCTGGACTAGTACCTCTTTAGCCTAGAAGTGCAACTTCAAGGTTGGTTCTTTCTGGAGACCCTGGAGGAAAATTGTCCCCTAAGCCTTTCCATCTGGAATTCTGTCAGAATAATGACAAAGTCCACTACCACCTCCTCAGTGAGGTGAGACTCCACACCCCACGTCACGTGCTAAGCACGCATCACCTCATTTTCCCTTCCCTTGTCCCTTAGTACCAGGAACTTCTTTCTTTTCTTTGAAATGGGGACACTGAGGTCAGGTTAGATCTAGGTGTCTTTTGTGTTTTCTCAAAGAATGCCTCTAGGTGGTACAAGCAGTGTCCATCTGTCAAAGGTGTCATCATCCCTTGTTATTATAGTAACACTGCCAAACGTCAGGTAAAGAACTCTTACAGCACCACTGAGAAAGAAAGCCACCTACTGTACTATATATCCACTTAAAGTGTGTGAGTCTATATGTCCACTTAACATGTGTGAGTCAGTAGGTTTTAGCACACACAGATATGTGCAATGATCACCGAAGTCCAGTCAAACCTTGAAACCTGTAGCTGTCCCTTCCCTTCCTTCCCCTCACTCCAACCAGGTCTAACCAACCACAAATCTACCTTGTATCTCTATAGAGTTGCCTGTATTTACATTTCAGGTAAATAGAACCATACAATATGTGGCCTTTCATGCCTGGCTTCTTTCACTTAAGTTAATGCCTTTCCTGACTGAGGCCTTAATTAACCCAACAGTCAATACCAACAACCCCACTGAGAAGAGCCCTCAAAGAAAGTGAGATCAGGGGGAAAGGAATACAAGGCTACAATCTTTGTAAAAGAAGAAGGAGAAGAAGGAGGAGGAAGAGGAGGAAGAAAAGAAGGAAGAAGAAGAGGAAGAGGAGGAGGAGGAGGAAGAGAAGGAAGAAGGAAGAAGAAAGGAAAAATCAAACGAAATGCTTTTCAAGTTAATCAACACTGAAGAATGTATCAGTACTTCACTTTCATTGTATGGATATAGCACATCAAGAATATTCCAGAAAAGCACTCTAGTTCAATACAGACAAACATCTTTATTCAACAAATGATGTTTGGTTAACAAAACCTGTTAAGGAATGTTTCTTGAGCACCATAAAGTCTTCATCTTTAGGGCCTCGCAATTCAGGATTTGTGATCTTTTCAGGAGGCTGTGTTGGGCTACAGAAGGATTTGGCTAGCAAACTTTTCTGAATAGAATGTGGAAATTTGGAGTACATTCAGGACTGGAGAAAGTATTTTCAAAAGACTGAGCAGCATCCTTGCTAAGAGGAACCCTGAAAATGTCCTCCATGCTGAACCAGCCACTATGGCCTCCCTTCAAGATACACTATGTTTCAGACCTGCCCTTGGCCCTCGGTTTCTCTTCTGTGGAAAGGCTGTTTTCTGCTAATCAAGCGTTCAGAAGAGCATAGCTGGAGTAAGGCCCCTCTCGGAATCACTTGGAGCCTCCCCAGGCTGAAAGGCAGCTGCCATGGGTCCTAGGAGACAATGGGAAGGGCTCTGGAGCAGAATTCTGGATGTGGAAACATGGAGATAGATGCCTTCTTCCTTTCACAAGACCCTGTTGTTCTTTCCCGGGGAAAATCCTGCCCAGTAGAAAAGTCCAAGGCCAGGGGGAATTAAGCTCATTGGGTCCTGGCTGCCTTTGACCCCGGCATTTCCTGGGGTCCCACACGTGAGAGGCAGGGGAGTATCCACCCATGAGTTTGTAGGCAGAAGCTGGCCACTTCTTTCAGGAGTCATAGGTCTTTGATTGTAACATGCCGTGTGCTCTTCCACAGTCTCCCAGGGGACACCTCTTATACCATCTGCAAGCAGGGCAGGGGAGAGCCAGTGAAACACAGGGGTTTTCTTTAAAAATATTTTTATTTAGTTGCAAATAGTGAGAGAGATAGTGACAGAAGGAGAGAGAGAGAGAATGGGCACACCAGGGCCTTTTGCCAATGCAAATTAATTTCCTATACAGGTGCCACTTTGTGCATCTGGCTTTACATGGGAACTGGGGAGTTGAACCTCAGGCTGTCAGGCTTTGCAAGCAAGTGCCTTTAACCACTGAGCCATCTCCCTAGCCCAAAATACAGAGATCTATGACCTACCATACCTGTCTTGGACTAGCCTTGCTGGTGTGGATGAGAAAGATGTTCCTGGAAGGCCTGAGAACTGAGGCTTGGGTCTGGCTTCCTAGCTGGGTGGTAGCTGGCCGCTCCCCTCTGGGCTCCTGTTTCTCCCTCAAAAAATAAAGCTTTCAGCTGGAAGGGACTTGAAGCAGTTTTCAGTTCATGTGCTGACTACCGTCCTTTGATAGATACTACAGGAGAGATGTGTTGAGAAGGCTATTTTGTGGGTTGGGAAGAGAACCAACTGAGATCAACTAGCAATGTCTGTTCTAAACAAACAGTAGGCACAGGCACCTTGACTTTCCATATAGTGCCGCACCTGACATTGTTATCCAAAGTCCGCTCCTATATGAACTTGTGATTTTTCTTGCTGCTGCTGTTTTCTCAGGACCTATTTGAAGGGTGGTCCCTATCTACCAGGTGTGACAGTGGTCTATAAGTCATTATTTGTGGGACTGTAACATGTGAGTTAGAAACAGCCAAGGTGAGGGAGGCCAGAGAGCAGAATTCACCTGAAGTAGAGTTCATCTGGTCAGCATGAAGCTGAAACCCACAGATCATGATGAAGCAAAATTGGTTAAGCTGGTCCCAGGTTATTCACCACAAGACAAATGCAAGACGCAGCCTCTATCCACCTAGTGTTGTCACAGAGAGGGCTAGGGAGATGGCTCAGTGGCTAGAACACTTACACCTCAAGCTGGAGGTCTTGAGACCCCCACATAAAAAGCTCTGTGGGATCATGAGGTTTGGCCTGTCTTTCTTTAGGACCACAGATCTGGAAACTGAGGCACTTAGACCTATCTTGCATTTCTCAGGAAGTTAGTGACAACTTTGGGTTTGGGTTCCCTAGACAGTGTTCATGCTGTGTATTGACCCCTCGAGGACATGTCCCTAACATCGAGTGACGTTGAAAGGGTGTGTATCTTCTACTGGACAGGCCTGAAGACTTCTGGACACAACCAAGCTGTCCCCAAGGGTGTGACTGTGGACCTTGCCCCAAGATGCTGCCCAGGGCCAGCGATCCAGGTGACTAAAGCTGTTTATTCACAGAACAGTCCCCCCCCCCTGCCACTGCCATTTTTTTGGATTCTTGTCTTTGGATGGGGCTGGGGAGCAGCTGGGAGGCTCTGGCCCCAGGGTTGGAATATCCAAGACCATTAAAGAAGCCCTGGGAGGTGGAGACAGGAGAATTTTCTGGAAGCTTGTGGTGAGTGCAACAAAGAACAGCAGAGTGAAAACCCAAAGTGAGAAACCCTGCCTCAAATGAGGTGGCCAGGTGAGGACCAACCTGAAAGTCATCTTTCGACCTTCCCGTGTGTGTCATGGCACCCGTAGGTCTGCACTCTCACACAGACACAGATGAACACACACAAAAGCAAATAGTAAAAGTTTATTTTTGTAAAAGTTTTTAAGTGATTAAAAAAAAAACCAAGGACTTGGATCATCACTCAATGGTAGAGCACTCAAGTTCAATACCTAGCAAAAATAGGAAAAGTAAAAATAATTTGGAGCGGAGGCAGGCTGGAAATGGATACTTCTCTGAGTACAGTGGGAAAACCACCCAGAGAGCTCAATACGGTGCTGGGCACCCAGTACCCCTGCCTCAAAAAAAGCAAGTGAGTGCCTGGAATTATTCTTCATAGGAACTCTTGGGTAACATTGGACCTATTCTAATACTGCTCCTCCCATTGACGGGGCGGGAGCTCACGATCTCTCTCTCTCGGAGGCCCCAAGTTCACCAGTTTCAATAACACAATTAGTCATTTTTTCATTCCTGAGATACCTACCCATGTGCATGTGTGCATGTGTGAGGGTGTATGTGCCTTTCTGAGCAGAGGAAAATCCATATTCTCTCTCTCTCTCTGACCAAATTAATCAAATAAATCTTCTGTAAGGAGCTACTAAATGAATCACAGATGGCCCTGTCCTTTTACAGGTTATAGAAAGCAACCGTTACAGTTCTTTTAATTTATCAGAAGAAGAAAAAAAAAGATGCCCTCCTGTGCCCCTTCCCTCTCACAATAATAATCAGAACCAGTCTATTTTCCGAGGGTTCGAGACTCATTTTCAAAAATGTGTATCGATAGATATAACAAAGGGAACCAGCCTCCAGCACAGCAAAGGTGCCCTGACTGGGGAGAGCATTTATAAAACCACATTTAATAAAAGAGAGGGTTATATTAAGTATGTTTGCTAGTGTATTTAAGCATATGGTTTCCATATCAGGCAGAAAGATGGCAAGCACGTGCTACCCCTTTCTGAGAGGCGTCCTTTCTGGCGGGTGGTGGGATGAGAGGGTGTGTGTGTGTGTGTGTGTGTGTGTGTGTGTGTGTGTACGTGTGAGTGTGTTGTTTTGCTTCCCTTTTTACAACGCGAGCTCACGTGGGAAAGCACAGAGGAGCATTGAACAAACACGTGAAGACTCTTCTTTTTCTACTTATGTAATTAGGCCAAGAAGCTGGCCTGGCTTGTTTTCTGCTATGGTCCCAGCATCCTCCAGGCTCACTGGCCCTCTCCTAGGTGCAAGGAACTGGCCAACTTAAAAAGTGTGAATCAAGCTCAGCTGCACAGATCTGAGCTCCCGGATTTTAACCGTGAATCCATCACTTAGAGCAAGAGCTCTGCGGATGGCCCCCCTGGCTCTGAGCCTCCAAAGTCCCTGTTCACCAGCCACCCATCCAACTGTTTGTCTGCCCAGAGACTCTCTTTGGCACTTGGTGTGAGTACTGAGGATTTGACCGGTCAGGTTCCTCTGGGTCAGAGGCATTTGGCTTGTGACCCCTAGAATCATGGAGTTTCCAAAAAGGCAACTAGAGGCGACTTCTCCAGCCTGCTACCATAAAACAATCTAATAAACCTCCAATTTTGAGATGATCTGAGAGGCCAAGAGGCCACACTAGGAAGGGACTGGGGAGCTTCTGCAGCCAGGACGCCTGGCCTAGACCCCACCCCCACCAGCCCAAGCAGATCTGACTGAGCCAGTTATAAATCTACTGGTACCATTTCTTTTTCGTCACTTGCCTAATCCTGTGCCCTTCGTTTCATGTGCTGTAATTATTAACATCTGCTTTCTGAGCCTGACTCGCATGGAGTTTGCAAAGGCAGTTCTCAGTCCAGAACAATGGTGACAGCTGTTTTATTTAGCCTAGGGCCAGCACTTCCTGTTCAGTCTGCATCTGCCCTTCTGTGTCCAATTTCAGTTTTGGGGTTTTGTGTTTTGTTTTCTATTTTTTTTCCCCTTCATCTGACCTCGCTATATGTTTAAGAAGAATTTCAAACTTAGCACTGCAGCTAGGGTTTCCGAGCACGTCTGCGTATTCAATTGGTGACAGGCAGAGAGAGATGGGAGAAAGCCCAGGTTGTGGCCAGCAGCTACCACAACAGAGGCTCCAGGCAGAAAGGAGATTTGGCTGAAGATTCAGGTACCAGACTCTGGGGAGATTTCTGAGGCTCGAAGGTAGAAACTCTCTGGAACTTAAGCACAAGAAAGATAGGCTCCACTTCTCCATCCACCAGCCTGGGCTCGTTTTCATTGCTTCTTTGATCAGGGGCTCACCAAACATCCCCTTGAAGAACCTGTGTATCCAAGGGTGGCCACCAACACACAGGAGCCCCTTTCTAAGGGCATCAAGTAAGTACTTGGACAGGGCAAGAGTTGAGAGCTTGTCACCAGGTAGGTGCAGGAGAAATTCCTTCTAATGCATGCAGGGAGGCCCATGATGTAGAAAGGCAAGGCTATTGGACAGAATAAAGGAATCAGGCTTTGCAGTCTGAATGGACCCTATAGCATACAAGGATGTATGTGTCCTTGGGGGACAAAGGAGATGAGAACCCACACCTGTCTTTCCACCCACTTCCTTGCCACTCTAATTCCACCTGACCCACACTTAGGCTCCAGCTGGCATACAGATGTCAAGCTATTAATCTGAGAAGCCCACCATGAGTGCCAGGTTAGAGACTTCAACATTTGTGCAAGGTCCCCTCAGGCCTTGCTGAATATCTATCACCCGAGGAGGGCAAATCCCAGTCTTCGCGTGGAGAAGAACTTGCAGGAAGGCCTGGTGCTCTGAGTGCTCAAAGAAGAGAATGGGAGCCAGAGGGCAGAGGTAATGGTGACTTGTGTCTTTGCTTTTCACTGGTCCTAGGGCATCAGGAGGGGAGAGACCTTGGAGTCTGCCTCCCCCTCTCCTTATTTTCCTTAACAGGTGATGACACTAACACCTGGACAGAGGAAGTCACTGGTTTATAGCTGAGGCTTGGCCAGCCTTGACCTGGCCATACATAAGCTGGTGAACAGCAGTTGAAGGTAGTTCTGGAAAACTGGAGGCATGTCTCCATGTCAGAATAGAATGTTCTTTTCCGTCCTAGCCCTTCTCCACACTTCTAAAGTAGCCATGAACCCCACTCCCAGGTGGGAAGAGTGAGGAAGGCCAGCAAGAGATGCTGCAGTTTGGTTCTTACATCTGAGGCCACTACAGGATTGTGACTTCTGGCTGCCAGTGGACAGATGTTCCCCAAAAGCTCTTAAGACAAGAACTAACTCTAGCCTGACACAGAGGGCACCGGAAGCTGGTAAGTGGGCGATGACCCAGGTCTTCTCAAGGCTGAGCAGGCAAAAATGAGGGAAGCAGCTGAGAGAGTGGTGTGTGGCGTGAAGAAGCCTTAGGCTGAGGAGGCCCTCCACTTCCTCGCCTTGGGCAGGAAGTAGCCAAGAGTTCTAATCCAGGCAGGCAGAGGTCTCACAGGGCCCTTGCTAAATTCTGGAATGCTGGAGGATTGCAGCCTCTGAGGGCTTAGGGTCCAGGGAGGCCAGCGGGGCCCCTTCACCTGCTAAAGAGAGCCTCCACCTGCTGGGGGGCCTCCTCCAAGGGAGCTCCACATGTCCCTGCCCCCCACTCTCAGACACTGCCCCCTCCACACTTCCTTCTATTTCTCACTCACTCCTTTTCTTCTTAAAGTTAATTGCAACTTTTTTCTCAGCGCCCTGATCTGGATAAGCCACATCTCATTAGAAAAAGATTTAGCCAGAGCCAAAGCAGGCAGGAGAAGGAATCCCTAATCAACAGAGAAAAGATTTGGGTGTAATTGCTCTCTCCCGCCATTCTCGCCCCCTCCTTCCTCCAATCTTTTTCTGCTCATTAATCTGAAAAGAAAGTCGCAGGCTAATGTCTTGGTGTTCAAGTATCTGTGCTGCCCCTGCCACAAGCAAATCCAGAAGCTGGGGCCGGGGGAGGGGTGACAAGCAGAGCTGTGGCGGTTGTGGGGCATGAGTGAAGACGTTTGGTTGTGGGGGCCCTGAACCCTGGTTGGGACAGTGTGCATGTGTGTTTACAAAAGGCTTTGGGTATTGGAGGGGATTGTACGTGGTTTTAGGTGTGGGTGTAATAGGAAGTACTTTGATTATTGAGTGTATGCATGGAGTCCTTTATGGTATTGGGGTGTGTGTGTGTGTGTTTGGGCAAGGGTTGTGTTTAGCTCTTTGGCTATTTCTGTGGGTGAATGAAGTGCTCTGATTATTGGGTGTGTATGTGAAGCCTTTTGTGTTATTGATCTGTGTGTGTGTGTGTGTGTGTGTGTGTGTGTGTGTGTGTGTGTGTATTTAGCTCTTTGGCTATTGCTGTGGGTGTATGAAATGCTCTGATTATTGGGTGGGTGGGTGGCTGTGAAGCACTTTCATTGCTGAGGTACATGAAAGGCTTGATGGTTGTGGGTGTGTTTGTAGGTGTGAATTGTTTGGGGTGGCTGAGATATATATAGATGGGTGAAGCGAGGGGAACCTTTCCATTGCTGATCTGTGTCTGAGATGTGTTCTGGTCATCAAGGGATGCGTGTGCAGCTCTATAAGTTGCACTGCATTGTGTGTGCCTGTGTGCACAGGTTCGTGTGTGTGTGTGTGTGTGTGTGTGTGTGTGTGAGAGAGAGAGAGAGAGAGAAGAGAGAGAGAGAGAGAAATGCTTCCTTTGTTGGGAGTCTGTATGTTACCTAACACATGGTGTTTTTCTTCAGCCATACCCTGCAGGTGTATAACCAGTGACACAGGACAGAGGACATAGAAGCAAATTATTTTTCCCAGGTAGGGACCCTGGGTCTCCTAACACCCAACCACAGAGTAGCAGGCACCCTGTTTTTATACTCTTCAAAATTTGGAAATTTTTTTCAACGACTATTTGGCATTGGTGGGAAGAGGGGAGGATATTTGAAATTTTTTAATTATAAAAATAATGTGTGCTCACAAAGGAAAGAAGGTAGTAATATACACTCCTGGTAAAATGTGGCTCCTGAGGCCAAGGAGGGGGCTCAGCAGGCAAGGATGCTCACTGCGCAAGTGTCAGGACCTGAGTTCTATCCCCAACAGCCACAAAAACAGCTGGATGTGGCCACGCTGAGAGAATGGTTGCACCAGGGCCTTCAGCCACTGCAGATGAACTCCAGATGCATGCACCACTTTGTGCATCTGGCTTTACAGGGGTACTGGGAAATTGAACCCGGGGCCATTAAGCTTTGCAGGTAAGTGTCTTCACCACTGAGCCATCTCTGCAGCTCTACCAACACCTTCTAAATACAAGCCAGGCACAGGAGCTCCACGTTGGCACTTATTACAGACTTTCCTGAACTTGCCCTTTCCCTTAGCATCTTACCTCAGAGGTTGTTCTCCATCAGCATGGATGTGTATCCGTGGTCTGCTCTTAACACATCCAATGAGTCAATGGAGAGAAATAATAAAGGTGTTTCTATTCTGGAAGTGCAGAGGACTGCCAGCTCTCTCCCCAGCAAACATTATTATAGTAGCCTGGCATGACGCTAAGCCTCAGTCAATGCCCAGGGAAAAAGTCACCACCCCACTCATAGATGAGGACGCCCATGCCAAGAAAGATAATGGCCAAATCCACTTGGCACATGGCAGAGCCAGAACTTGAACCTAGGTAGTCTGAGCACAGCTCTCTGAATGCAGGAAGTGTCTTTTGGAAGCTTCTGAAAGAAAGGTCAGTGGGTGGGTGTCCTGAAGAGCTCTTAGGCCCCAAATCTGCACCCACTGGCCGGTATGTCTCACGTTGTTCCAGCCCAAGCTTACAGAGTCACCCTGGTTCCAGGTCAGACCTTGACACCTCCAGGAACCTCAGGGACAGCTGCTGTCAGGAGAGCCCAAGCTCCCACCACCTGTCCTGACCTTGTTGGCAGAAGGCAGGCTTGAACCTCCTTATGTTGCTGGAGCGCAGCTCATTCTCATCATCACGACCCACTGGCAGCAATGGCCGTGGCCACAGAGTTGCCTGGAAGGAACGGAGCCAGCCAGCTTCTAAGCTGGAGAACAGGCTCTGTGTCCAAGTCTTAGTGGCCAGGGTCCTGGACTCTTTGATCCCCTAGGACCAACTCAGGAAGGATACAGTGTCTCCAGCCATCGCGTCTTCCTCCTCACTGCATCTCAGTCCACTGTGCTTGGTACAAATGCTGTCACTGCAGCAGGACAGAGGACACATGGATATTTACAGAGAACACAAAAGATCTGCAAAAGACACTTGAGGAAAGTGACCCGGTAGGCACACAGATTTCAGGATGAAATATAAAATAAAAAGTCAAAGTATCTCCCAAATGACTGGTCTTGGACAAGATACCAACATGACATTTTCAAGATATTGAACAATTTATAAATCCATGAAACAACTTCTAAAAAATGAATAATGGTTCATGCCCAATGCTTTGGTCACCTGTTTTCTTTAATCATTCATTTATTTCTGAGACAGAGTCTCACTATGCACCCCATGCTGGAACTCACTGTATCTCAGGCTGGCCTTGAACTTGCTGTGATCCTAATGTCTCTGTCTCCTGAGTGCTGGTATACTACCACACCTGGCCCACTTTATCCCATTATAATGTAGCTACTGCAAAATTTTAAATGACATAAGTAGTGACCTTGCATGCATGACTCGCGTTTGCACTGGCCAGCCCTGATCTGGGGTACATGACGGTTTATGCAAATCGCACTGTCCCCATTTTACCAATAAAATAAACAGCTCAGAAGTCGATGGCGGTGATCAAGGACACCAGGTGGCAACTGAAGAAGCCAGTGGTCCCCACAGGGGTCATCTACTAGTCAACAGGACTAAGGCAAGAGGTGAACTGTTGACTTCAGTAACAGCATGTTCAGAAGTGGTTCATGCACCAAGGACTGGTGCACACTGAGAATCCAGGAGGGCAAAATAAAGTGGACCTCGGACACTAGCTGGGGACGTTAAGGTGCAGCATATGCTTTGGAGTGCGGTTCTCCATGTGAACTTGCTCCAGTCCCATCTGCTCCCCAGTGCCCGGCTTCTCCAGCTGTACAGAGGGGCATCCATGGTGACCCCACTGAGAGATGCCTTCCTGCACACACTTGAAGGCAAGCTGGGTCCTTCGGTGAGGGACACCCTAGCTCTCGCTTGTGTCACATGTAAATAAGAATGGTAGGTATACAGATTTGAGAGAGTTGCTCTGGGAATTAATGTGATTCAATCCAGGTGACGTGCTGTGCCCAAGGAGCCTGTGGCCAGCTCTGGGTGAGTAGACCAGGATGCTCCCTTCTTGGATAGCACCTGCCTTGAGCTCTACCCCAACCTGACACACTCAGGCGCTGAACTGGATCTAAGGCAGCTTCACCTTGAATTTGGCTTCTGGAGGCTTTGTTACCACTGCAACCCAATACCCTGATTGTGGGTAACAGAGCACCGGCAAGTGAGCAGCTTGGCAAGGGGCCCAGGGGGAGATTCAAGGCTCTTGTAACAGGGGCTTCTGGTGTGTTCCAAATATGACTAGAAACTTCTACACTGCGGTGATGGATTAGGGGCTGACTTCTTTCTATTGGTAGTGGTGGGCAGGCATAGTTTTTCTCTCCTTTGGTGGAGGGACATAGATCCCAGCCACAGGCCTTCTCCACACCTGCCCTCCCATCTCCCATCGTGGGAGACTGACCTTGTTTCTGCTCAACTGTTTCACTCTTTTTAAACACCTAAATTTTGTTGGTCTCAGGCACTAAAGATAGGGACCTTATCAGCTCCCAGCTGGCCTCCTACACCACAACCCTTTCATCCAGTGGAAGAGGCCGCTTTAGTAGTAAGTGGGGCAAGAGTTCATCTCCAAGGTTGTTATCTGGCACTTCACTGGGAAAATCTTGAGTTCAAAGCACCCGCCACCTAGGTGTCTCTGGCGTTCGTAGGCTGCCACCTGCTGGACAGTTCTTGTATGACGTGGTCTGACAGGCTCATGCAGTCAGCCAAGAAATGTTTATTGAAAAGAAACTGCCTCACAGTCCTGGGCACTTGGGATTTCTCCCTGAACAAAACAGACACACATCCCTATCCTCTACTGTGTTCCTACCAAATGATAAGTGCGTGAAAAAATGTCAAAAGTAAAAGATGACGAGGCTGGGTATCAGAAAGTAAGTTGTAACTTAGTTCTCAGTGGCAGCTTCATAGAGAAGGTGACCTTTGAGCAAAGACTTGAGGAAAGTGAAGGGCTTTGCCATGAATGAATGACACTGGAAGTGAGGAAGGAAGTGTAAAGGCCCTTTGAGTACCAAGGATGCTGGGGTGAGGAGAGAGAGAGAGAGAGAGAGAGAGAGAGAGAGAGAGAGAGAGAGAGCCTAGGAGTAGTCAGGGGGTGAGCAGAGGAAGGAGGAAGGCCAAGTTGGGGGGAGGGGCTTTGTGGGTGCTCTGACTCCATGACAGATATGTCAGGCTGGGTGACTCACCCAACACACATATTCATTTACTTCCCAGTTGTAGAGGGTTAAAGGTCAAGGTGCCAGCCAACCCCATTTCTGCTGAGGGCTCCCACAGGCAAATCTTGGAGAGGAGCCCAAGCCTTGTACCTACCACACTGCCTTTTACATCAGAGATGCTCTGGGGGTGCACGGGGGCTGGGGGGTGGGGACTTTGATGCCAAGACATTTAGAAAAAGCAGTCAAGTCCCCAGGCCCCTCTGGTGAGCCATGTCATTCATTCAGCAAAGACTTCAGGAAAATGGGCAGAAAGTTGAAGTCCAGCCACATGTGCTGAAGGGTCTGTGAGAGTCATTTTAGTGTGGGTGTTAACGTGTGTCTCTGTAAGGTATCGAATGGCTGTGTGTGTAATCCACCTGCCCTTCTCCTATGCTTTGCAGAGGCAGCCCAGTGGGAGGACCTGCTTGGCCCTGCCCTGCGGTGAGGTCTCTCCATCTGCTGGCACTCAAGACCCCTGGCCTTGCTGGTTGCAGAACAGAGGGGAGAGGCTCGGTAATGTGGCTCTGACTCCCAGCCTGGACACTTGTCCGAAGTTTCTGCTCCAGTGCCAAGGGCATCCCATCTTTGGGAGGAGATATGGGGACTGGAGGAATCCCTCATTCAGGTCTCTGCTATTCACTGAACAGACTATGTGCCAAGCTAAGGTGTGTGTGTGTGTGTGTGTGTGTGTGTGTGTGTGTGTGTGTGTGTGTGTGTTGGAGGCAAAGCAGTAAATATCCCAGTTGAATGGCATACAATGTCAAAATGTCCATGTCCCTCAGACTGGGGAGATGACTCAGTTAAGGGTGCTTTCCTGCCACAAGCAGGAAGGTCTGAGAGAAACTGAGTCACGTTCCCAGCACCCACATACACAGCTGGGTGTGGCCACGATATGCAGGTCTGTAACCCTAGTCCTGTGGGGGCAGAGACTGGAGAATTGCTAGTCCGTGCTGAGTGAACAGCAAAAACGTCAGCTGTGGGATGAGTGAGAGACTCCGTCTCAAGGAAACAGGTGAATGAACAGAAAGAAGACGCCAGCATCCTCCTCTGGCCTCTGCACGTGTGGACACAGAGCACACACATCTGCACACACACTTGTGTGTGCACCAGACAATAGAAATACACACATTAACCCACAAGACACATATACACATATACACACTAAATAAATCAATAAAACCTGGAACCAAAAGATATTCACTAAAAGTTCAAGGTCATGTTCACTCTCTGGAAAGAGGGAAGAGAATGGGCAAAAAGATGTATCGGCCATATTCACAAATCTAAAAGAAAAAGTAGAGATAAGCCAGGGGTGATGATGCATGCCTGCAATCCCAGGACTCAGCGGCGGAGGGAGGACAAGGATCCTAAAGTCACCCTAAGCGACAAGGCTATACGAGACCCTGTCTCAAAAAAAGAAAAAAAAAGCTAGGTATAGTGGCACACACCTTTAATCCCAATACTCGGGAGGCAGAGGTAGGAGGATCGCCGAGAGTTCGAGGCCAGCCTGAGACTACTTAGTGAATTCCAGGCCAGCTTGAGCTAGAGTGAGACCCTACCTTGAAAAACCAAAAAATAAAAAAATAAAAAAACCCACAAAAATAAAAGTCACAACTATGACAGAGAAATAATTTCCACTGACTTCCTGGCCATAATATTTCCTTTACTAAATACACATGAATCTTGAGATGTTCGATGCCCTGTATTATAGCTAAGCAAACAGCTTCTGTATCATATCTGTATCATATCAGTATCATATCATATTTACATCATATGGGAAGCTGGTGAGTGAAACGAGGCCCATTCAAGTCTGAAGTCACCTCACCTTCCTGACTCTGGTCAAGTCATTGCTGGAGTCCATTAGCTAATCTTCTGTGGAGGCTTCCTGTACTGAAGTCTGTGAGAAATGTTGGGGTTCAGCTCTTTTTATTGCATTATCTTTATCTGATTTTGGAATCCAGATACCCCTAATTTCAAAACTGACTTGGAAAGAGTCTCTTCTATTTTCTAGTAGAACATACTCCAAAATTTGGGTTAATTCTTCTTTAAAGAATTGAAATCCTGAGCTCTACGTCTTTGGTTGCTCTGAGGCTATTGGAACGGTGTATTTCATCTTGTTCAGTTTTGGACGGTCTGCGGTATTTGAGGAATTGGTCATTTATTTTAAGGTGCTGAACTTATGAACATAAAGTGCCTTTTCAGAGGCATCGGGTTTGCCATGATGTTCCTTGTTCTGGGTCTTCTCCCTCGTGTCAATCTTGCTAGAGAAAGAAGCATCCATTTCGATTCAGTTTTCGAAGAGCCATCTTTCACTTTTATTGGGTTTTCTCTATTGTTTTGCTGTTTTCGTCTCCTGGACTTCTGCTCCTGTTTTTATTACTCTTCTTCTGCTTCTTCGGTGTGGTGTTGTTCTAGGTTCTCGAGGTGAGCACTTTGATCTTCTATTGCAATGTTCCCTGTTCTCTGATCTTAGCGTGTCAGTCAGTACGTCATGCTGTAAATGCCCCTCTTAGCACTGCTGTGTCTACAGCTCTGCGGGGTGGTTTTCTGTTTCCTTTTGGATTTTCTATTTGACCTATAAATGGCTACATGGTGTGCTGTTTACCTTCCCAGGATTCGGCGATCTCTCTGACATTTCTGCTGGCTGAATTTTAATCACGATGTACCCATGAAAACAGCTCATCGTTGGCTCTATGTCACTCATGACGAGACGAGGGCATAGTACATATTCAATAAGTAAAGATGAATTCCTGTTTGAAACATTGAACTTAAAAATCAAGAGAGAGCTACAGGCTTTGTAAGGGGGATGAGGTAGATATCAGAACGTTGATGGTGATTATTAATTGTGTCTCGTTTTCTTCTTTTTATGATTTATGCTTTTCAAACTTCCTGCAATGAGCAGGAGCTACTTTTACAATCACGTAGAAGAATTCAAAAACTAGGAACTGAGGTTGGAGAGATTGCTCAATGGTTAAGGTGCTTGCCTGCAAAGCCTGACAACCCAGGTTCAGTTCCCCAGTATGCACATAAACCCAGATGCATAAAGTGGCACATGCATCTGGAGTTCATTTGCAACAGCCGGAGACCTGGTGTGCCCATTCTCTCTCTCTCTCTCTCTCTCTCTCTCTCTCTCTCTCTCTCTCTCTCTCTCTCTCTCTCTTTGTTCTCTGCTTTTAAATAAATAAACAAGTAATTTTTTTTAAAGTTAGGAAATGAGATTCTGATTCTTTCTGCTCCCTCCTGGCAGGTGAATTGCTGAAGGACAAGGACCACAAAAGCACAAAAGGAAATCCCGGGGCTAAACTTCTCCTGACCTTGGCTCAGGTAAGTCAGGAGCCTCCCACATTGTCTAGGCTCCTGCAGTAGCTTTTTGACAGAGGTTGTGCACATTTCAACGCACAGGGTCAAGTTGATCATTCTCTCCCTGCTGGCCAGTGTTCACTCAGGAGGACTTGTTTGGCATTGTAGTAAGTCATTACCTGTGTCACAACAGAGCTGGTACAGGTCCCAAAGGAGCTATGGGACAGCTGCTATGGGTGGTGTTTGGATCTGTGGACTGTCACCTCATGTGATGTTTGATGGCCACAATGGTGACATTGGAAGGGGCGTCTTTAGAGCGTGTGGGTCTCTCAGAGGATCTGTGACTTTCTCACAGTCCCAGAGGTGGTTTGATTCTCCTGGAGGGGCATAGTTATTGGGAAAGTGGAGGTTTTTTGTTTGTTTTTGGTTTGTTTTGTTTTTTAAGGGAGGGTCTTGCTCTAGCCCAGGCTAACTTGGAATTCACTTGTAGTATTAGGGTGGCCTTGAATTCATAGTGATCCTCTTACCTTTGCCCCCCGCAGTGCTGATATCTTTAATATACCACCATACCCAGCTGAGAGGGGTTTGTTCTAAAACTAAGTTTGGCTTCCATGCCTTCTGCTTGCTACTGTCCCTCCACCATGTTAAAATGCACAAAGCCCTGCTTGAAGCCAAAAAAATGCTGGGCCATCTCCTTGGACATCTAGTCTCCAGAATCATGCCCAATAACATTCTACCCTTTAGAATCACCAGTCTTAGGCAATTTCTTATAGCAACAGAAAACAGACCAAGACAGATGAGTAGCAGGAACAAAACAAATATAAAGTCACGGGGGCCTGATGTTCAGGCCTGGTACTGCAAGATTCCCAGGCCCATCCTCCTTGGTGTATTACACACACACACACACACACACACACACACACACACACACACACACTTTATGCTGTACAATGAAGGGACACAGAGCCATGGAGGAAACAGGGGGAAGACACAGTCTGTGTTCCCATAAAGCTTACCAGCTAGCTGTGCAATGTATACTATTAATAACACAATAGTGAATGCTTATGTGAGTCAGCTTGCTATTACTGTAACAAAATACCTGAGCTTATAGTGAGAAGCACTTTACTTTAGCTCACAATTTTGGAGGTTCTGCCAATGATCCATTGGTTCCATTGCTTTGGAGCCTATGGTGAGATGGTGAATCAGCATATCTTGACAAACAGCATGGGGCAGGGTGAAACCACTGGGCTGGGCTTGTTGTAGCAAAGGAGACAGAGAGAGAGAGAGAGAGAGAGAGAGAGAGAGAGAAGGGAGTGGGAAGGGCTGGATTCCTACTACCCTCCTACCCCTCCTACCCTCTTCTAGGGCAAGACTCAAGAGCCTGATGACCTCCCACCAGGCCCCACAGGCTCTAAATAGCACATGGACTTTAGGGGACATTTATCCAAACCACAGCAATCCTTGAAGAGCAAATGCAAAGCTTTCAGATAGCAGCTTCGGTCATGGTAAAAGTGAAGCAGGCAGAGCGCAGAATGAATGGGAGAGGAGGTGGATCTCTGCAGCCCTTGCCATCCAGACCCTTTTCCCCTGGCTCTCTGACCTGTGAGGCTGCCCTGTGTGGCCCGCAGCACCAGCTCCTTCCTCTCCCCGTAGCTCCTACTTGGACTGGTCAGTGGAGGCCTTGGCAAGAGAAGGGTGAAGTAAGATATGTCTTCCTTTATCTCTTTCCTCACAGGCTGGCTACACCTTGTCACTCCCACTGAAGGTTGCAGCTCCTCTTAAGGTCACCTCTCCTTATGATTGTCACCTTCCAGACTCAGGTAATTACTGCTTTCCCCTTGCCGCTCAGGCCCAGGGTGCTCAACATCCACAGTGGGTTAACAAGTATCCCTTTAGGTTTACACCTGCCCATGCTTTTGTTAATGGTCCTCTGGTCTCCACAGGCATACAGTGGCAGGTATGCACCCATACTCACACACACATATGCACACACCATACACACTCACACACACATATACACACACCATACATACTCACACACATACATATGCACACACCGTACACACTCACATACACACATATGCACATACCACACACACATATACACACACCATACAAACTCACACACATACATATGCACACACCATAAACACACATATGCATACACCATACACACACCATACACACTCACAGACATACATATATAAACACCATACACACATACATATACACACTCACATACAAACAATACATACACACATATGCACAACCAAACACACACTTAGACATAGATTTTTACAGAGGAAATGAATGACTCCATGCCTTTTCTCCTTCCTAAATGAGCTGGAAGATTCTTCTTCTTGGAAGTAAAGCGGTGGCCTCTTCCTACCTACGATGAGTGAGGGTCCCATAACAGAGCTCAGCTTTGTCCAGCCCTTTGCAAATCCCGAGGACAGGAGCCAGTCAAGAGGTTGGTCAACACCCAGCCAGGATCTCCTCCCTCATGTCTCCTTCTTTGGCAAAGTTGATACCAGGATTCCAAGCATTGTATTCAACTTGAACCCAAGGGGCAGAGGTCCAACTCCTAGTGCTCAGTGTTCCTTGTAGGCCCTGTACAGAGAACAAAGTTGCTTGGGAAGGTGGTTCCTCTCTGCCACCTCCCTTTGTTCTTCTCGGGAGCCTGATGGTGCACTCCCTGGAGTTCTCCATTGATTGGATGGTTTTCCTGTGGAAAGTCAAAGATGCCTTTGACAGATCTGGACTTGGGAAGTTCCAGGCCAGTCCTCTCTTCCCCACCATATGGTCCCACTCCTTGGCTGCTTGTACTCTCAAAAGGTGCCCCAGGAGGAAGGTGGCCCTGGAGCCCCAGTGTTTTCTGAAGCAACTGGAGGAGTAGACAATAGATTACAGGGCTGGGCTTGCTTCCCAGGGAGGATGGGCTCAGACATGCCAAGACATAGAACTAGAGGAAGCGCAGGTGGCTATTTGGAAGATTTAGGGGTTCCTGGTCTGTCATCAGATTTTACTGTGTCACCATTTACATGCCTGGGTTCTCTCCAGAGAAGGTGAGAGATGGGAGGAAGGAAGGCAGGAGGTGTCTGTGAGCCAGCCCTGCACAGCTGGAAAGATGAGGCAAGGTGTGGGGAGGGAAGCCCGAGGATGCCTGCAGGGACACGGGCTGGTACCCACCAGGCAGCTGCAGCAGAGGGGTGATAAAGCCCTCACAGTGGAACTTGCCTTCTCACCAACTCCCATGAACATGAAAATGTGCCCTTTCAGAAAACAAGTACCAATTCTAGACATCAACAGCAGAGAGGTATGACAATGATAACCGGTGTCATTGTAAAGAAAAGCATGTTGGTAATGAGTGGAGAGCATTGGGAACGCGAAGGGGACATCACAAAGGCAAGAAGAGGCAGAGCTGTAACTGCCCTCCTAGCCTTGGCCCCTGTGCTCAGCTTCTGGACACATTCTTTGATGTGATGGGAGGTGATGCTTCCTAGCTGCTGGGTCTTCATTTAGGGGTGTTCATGCTCCAGTTAGCTAGCTCCTGGGGAGTTGTGGGCTGTGATTTCCTAGTCTGACACTGACCCTGGCCAAGATCGATTTTGCACACCCGTGGGACACACTTAGATAAGTGCAAAGCACTGGAAGATGCCAGCTCTGCTCTACCACACTTCTGCTTCCCTCTAAATGAACACAAAACCAAAGCAGGTATAAATGGCCTAATTTATCAGCCAGGAAGTGTGGGTGCGGTGCCACACGCCTTCACCTAGTGACCACACAGCTGCTTAAGTAGCACCATCTCCAATGGCCATGCCTGTCTCCTGCAAGGGTGAGCAAAGTGCCCAGGGAGAGGGGATCACTCATCCCCAGAGAAAGGGGGGATGGTCACCAGGCACAAATGTGTAGACTCGCTCACCTTGGCACATCTACCATCACCCTGGACCTCTGAGCTCCAGGATGTGATTTGTCATTCATGAAGTCCTGGGTCATTCCTTGGATGCTCCCCCTGGGGAGACAGTGATGGGCAAGAAGCACACTGTGCCCTTCATAGAGTCCTGCAGAGCATTCCAGAAGTGCATTCCTGCCATCACAAGGGCACTGACAACAAGTAGTGCTGATGTTCTACTTGTTATAATATCCATAATGACGATGATGGTAGCTTATACCCTATGACAGCCCGCTGTGGACAACCACTGTAAGTACCTTAATCTCCTTAATCCTCACATCAGCCTGTTGGCAGGTACTGTTACTAGATCCTCTTCAAAAATGAGGAAGTGAAAGTTCAGAAAGGGTAAGTGATTTTCCTAGGGACATGAATGAGTAAGGAGAGGAACTAGGCTGACTGGCCAGGCAGGCTGACCCCGCATGCTGAGTCTCAATGGCTGTTTATGAGCACTTTGCTCCCCCTGCAGGAGAGCTCCTGGGAAGCCAGTGACAGGCAGCTGCTGAGGGAGTTTGGGATGGAAATGGTGGATGGATACAGTGGACGATGTTAACCACAGAGGTATCGATCACTCTAATAGCTGATCAGACACCCTGACAGCACAAGCCAGTCTCATCCATTACCTGGGAAAAGCCAAGGAAAAGCCTTGCTTGGCCTTGTTTTGTCTTGCTAAGCAAAGGCAGAATCCTCTTTCTTGGGCCTGCCTGGCTGTACACACACACACACACACACACACACACACACACACACACACACACACTTACACACACAGACGCTCATGCACAGGATCACATACATCACCCAAGCTCACACACCACAGATCTAATCCATCCCCCACTCTCCACGTTCATATGTGAATCTTTTCTACCATGGACCACACACATGGGTGCATATATATATTCCTTGATGACCTCACTCTTTTGGGATGTGCATCAGGTGAAATAGTCTCCCATATTTTGCTTTGGACCTGATTTATTCATCTTGTATAACTTTTAAGGCCACTTTATTTCCTCAAATCCAGGGCCCCTCAATGTGTCCCTGTCTATAATAAAGTCCCAAATGGCTCTGTCTGGCCACTTCCCTTGACACTCAAAGTACACAGGGGCATCTGAAGTGTTCCCCTTGGGACTGAATCGTTACGTATTCTCCATGCTAAATGGCCGGGGCTGCCTGTTTGGTGTTCAGTAAACTCCAAAGCCAGCTAACCCCCCCTCACCCCCCATACACACTGAGCTTGATCTTGGCTCCCTATACCTGTGTAAATCATTCCCAATGACACCAGATGAGGGGGCTTCTGCTGGCTGCACATGCTGTGCCCCAGAGTGAGGTTCTGCATGAAGAGACAATTGACAAGGCTGAGGAGCCAATGTGACCCTCCGTCACTCCGTGTTACAGGGGATCCTGAGAGGGGAGGTACATACTGGAAAGATGGCTCAGTGCTTGAAAGTGCTTGCTTGTAGAAAGGAGACATTCTGGCCTCATTATGGGTTGGATTGTGTTCCTCAAGATTCCTCAAGACTCGATTCCTAACGACCAACAAGCCACTTTGGAAACAAGATCGTAACAGATATACTTAAGGAGAGCACCAACCAATATGACTGGAGTCCTAAAAGGATGGTGAGCCAAGGAATGCCAGGCACTGCCAGCCAACCCACAGAAGCTAGAGATGGGCAGGGACCACTCCCTCACCACCAAAGGGGGATGAGGAAGCAGGGAGCTGCAGAAGGAAGGACCTTGACCTCCAACTTCAGCCTCTAGTACCAAGCTAATAAATATCTGGTGTTTAAACACCTAGTAGTGTGTGCTGTGCCTGCAGCCCTAGCACAGGGCACATGCTGGAGGGACATCAGGGGGCCGGGTGCTGCACCCAGAAAGAAACCTTGATGCCAGTTGCTGAATCAGGTAGGCTCTAAGCCCCCATGTCCACCACTGTCATTTACAGAGCTATTTAAAGTGTTTAAAGCGATGCGGCTGGACGTGAAGGTTGACAGCCAGGGCACAGAAGTAGGCTTCCAGTGAGAATGGGTGAAATCTGGGCTACTGGCAGGGCCAAGCCTGTCCCCTGCCTAGTTGTAGATGAGCCCCCATAGCTAGGCAGAGAAGATGAAGCCGAAAACCTGGCCATCTCCCCACTGGTCTCCCAGGCCTATTTGTGCTCTGCCAGCTGGCTGGGCTCCCCACCGCTACCTGGCTGAGAGTCAGTAGGAAAACAGTGTGTGTTTGTCGAGCCCTGCTCTGAAGGGCGTTAGATCAATGCAAAGCTAATAAATTAGCAAGAAGTGGATTTGTTGATTTGCGGTGCTTAGAGCCTCAGGATCCAGTGTCAGCTCGGGTCCTTTCCACAGCCTGGGGTTGGATCCAGCACAAGCTCCAGAGGGGAGAGTGCTGGTTGAGAGTTGGATTATGTCCTCCTAGGTGGAAGTCCCAGCTAAGGTCCGGTGACTTGGCCCCATTTGGAAACAGGGTCTTCATGAGTTTAATCAAACATAGATGAGGTGCACTGGATTTGAGAGCTGTAGAGCAATGGCTAGGATCCTCATCACACAAAAGAGACTTAGATAGGGTCACACACCCAGGGAGCAGGGGCAGAGACTGGAGAAAGACATCTGTAAGGCAAGGAGTGCCAGCAAGGAAGTCCAGCACCACCAGAAGCCAGATGAGGTAGGAAGGTGACCTGGGGAGCTGTATGTTCCGGGACCATGTGGCTGTCTACTTGAGGTGGGATATAGACAGAGGGCCAGGGAGCAGAAGAGGGCTCCAGTCTGTTCTAGGGACTGATCTTTCCCATGGCCCCACAGAGTGCCCTCTTGGTATTCATGGTCTTTTACAGGCTAGATGCACTTGATGCTCAACTAACCCTCCCAGGTCTCCACTGCACACTGTGCCCAAGCTTCCCAAATCCCTCACTTCACCACATTCTTCTGTCTCTTTCTCATCAATAACCTCTTCCTCCAAGGCTCCCGAACTCTGCAGACCAGTGTCACATCCTCCAAGTCCAGGTTCATTTTGGCATCTTTTGTGACCACTTTGTAGAGAATGCATCTCCCTATTGAGAGGGTGATGCACGACCCATCCCTTCTTTCCAGCACATCACCTACACGCTGGCTGATACAGGTTATTAAAAGGTTTGCATCTGCCCTTTTTAATTTTAGGTTTTATTTTTCCTTTGTGCTGAGACTGGGGATTGAGTTTAGAGCCTTGCACATGCTAGGCAAGTGCCCCACCATGGAGCTATAACTACAGCCTGTGAATCTGCCCTTGACAATGAACTCACCTGGCCCCATCACAGTCAGACTCCACAACTCACCAAGGACTGTGGATTTGCATGTGTTTTGCAGAGCTGCAAATCTGCAAAGCACCTCACCCATGCTCCAAGTCTATAAGTGAATGCATTTTGAGGCTTTTGAAGCCATTGATTGGTGTGCTAAGGCTGTGAGATACTTTGCAATAAAGAAGCCAACTTAATTTTGTTCAACCATGTATTTCTTGAATTTATTTGCTAATACAGAGAAGAGAATGCCAAGTGATTACATTTTCTATTTCCCCCTTTTTTATAACCCCTGATGTCTTTTAACTCAACACATATCTACCCAGAATAAAGAGTGCAAGCTGGGCCTGGTGGCTCAGGCCTGAAATCCCAGCTATACAAGAGGCTGAGGCAGGAGGATTAAAAGTTCAAGACTAGCTTGGTCTACAAAGGTCAAGGCCTGCCTGGACAACTTAGTGAGACTCTATCTCAAAAGAAAAAGTAACAAGAAGACTGGATATAACTCAGTAGGGGAGCCCTTGTCTAGCATATAGAGGCCCCATGGGTTCAATCCTCTGTAATGCAAAACAAAATAATAATAAAAGGCTATACTTTCCAGCTGCCCTTACAGCTCAGTGCAGGCCTGCGATAAAGCAGAAGTTAATTATATACACGACTTCTAGAAAGGAGCTGAAAGAGGAGAGGTAGCCCCTTTCCTTTCCAAGCATTTCTCTGTTTTAGATGTGACTGGAGGTGTTGGGACAGCCATGGACCATGAAGTAGCTTTTTATGGACCACCTTAGACGTACTCTGCTTTCTAGAATTACCTCCAGGCTTTGTTTACCAAGGAGGAAAAAAGTTAAATTCTCCCTTGTTTTTAATCTCCTCCAAACAACACAATCTGGCATTTTCTGCCCCATGCAGCCAAATGTGATGTTACCTGATACACCACAGAGCCCACTTCCCTTCACCAGCTGCAGAGCTCCAGATCCAGAGTGGGAATGTTAGAAGGAGCACAGCCTGCTGCCAGATGAGAGCTCATCTCAGGGGCTCAGCCTCCCTTTGATTTCAAGAGCAAGGGGATAGTAGCACCCTGGAGTGGGGGGTGGCTGTACCGGTTGGATGGCAGTGCCAAGGCCCAAGGAAAGGCGAGTGCTAGTACCTGGGCAAGCTGGCTGTCACAGCTGTGCCCACCATCCAGGCACAGGAGAATGGTGGTGTCCCTATTGGTACTTCCTCCCAGTCTTATCTTTTTCTCTCTCTCTCTTTCTCTATCCCTCCCTTCTCCTCCCCTCTCTTCTTTTCTCCTTTCCTCCCCTCCTCTTCTCCTCTCTTCTCCTTCCCTTCCCTCCCCTCCTCTTTCTTTTTCTCCTTTCCTTCTCTCTCCTCTTGTCTCCTTTCCTCTCCTCTCCTCTCTCTTTCTCTCTCTCTCTCTCCCTCCCTCTCTGGTGTTTCTTTCTCTCTCCCCAGCTACCATTCAGTCCTTCCAAGCCCCACCCACTGTGGTCGGCACCTGCCCATCCTGCTGGTCCCCATGGCCTCCGTCCAGCTTCAGCTCAACCTGAGCATCACCTTGCTTCCCCTCCAAACTGTGTGCAAAACAGCACCCTGCCTCCTACCCTGCCCCGCCACGTGCCTGAACTTGACACTCACCATGCCCTTGGTTTGTCACTTATCCTAATCCCCACAGGGGAGGGCTGCATGAAGGAAGGCACAGTTCCTGCTTACTTTGCTCATCAGAGGGTACTCAACACTTCACACCAAGTTGGTGCTCAATAATGATTTCCTGAGAAGCTTTCAGAGGGCATATTCCACAGGTCACGGGGCCCAGCTGGATGATCTGTGCCCTAAGACAGAATTCCAGTGCCCTTGCCCACACAAGACCTGGACTGCCGGGCAGGGTGCAGGCATTCTCCAGGCCTCACTTCCTCTAGCCACAGCTATCCTGTCTTCCTGCCTCAGGGGAGTTTGAGAGGGGATCTAAGGAGCTCTGTCTGCATGGTTACCCACAGCAGGCACAGGGACTTGTGCTCCTTCTCCGATACCCAGGCTCCCAGTTCCCTCCCTGGGAGGGAGCACTCCCTGAGGTCTTCACACAGATGCTTTAGCACATCTGAAACCCTGAATCAAGAGAAAATTTGGTGCAGTGTTCCCACCTTTCTGCATGCTCTCCCAAGCCTCGTCCTCGCTGCTGGCATTCATGTGAATAGACTTTGCATTTCCTTGTAGGTCAGTGGCCTCATTCTTCCCTATGGATCCCACATCAGTGCTCAATGGGGTGATTGTGAGTCAAGCAATGCCTTGTGGGTCCCACTTAACACACACATGTCTGAGTGTACGGTGTGATAACAGAATGAAGTCCTCTTGACTCCTTCCAGGCACAGCAGGCAGAGGGTCCCTCAGGGAGGTCCTGCCAACTTGCACACACATACAGGAGAACAGCCCCATCTGCCCACAGTGGGGTCTTTCCATCCTGGTTCTGTCCAGTTATGGCTCTTATCAGCTTCCCCTCCCAAATCCCCACATCCTGTCCTTCCTCACTTCCTGGAATCCAGGGTGCTACTATCCCCTTGCTCTTGAAATCTTAGAAGTCCTGGTGTGTAGCCTGCTTGCTGTCTGGATCACTCCCTGCCCAATGCTGACCCCAGGAGTCCCACAAGTAATTATGATTCTCTTACCTGGCTAACCTCCCAGAATTCCTCTCCATGAAATACACCTGCTTAAAAGATAAAAGTTTGGTGGGCTAGGGATGTAGCTTAGTTGGTGGAGTGCTTGCCTAGTACACACAAGGCCCTGGGTCCATCCCCAGCACTGCATAGACTGGACACGATGGTGCATACCTGTAATCCTAGCACTTGGGAGGCAGGGGAATCAAAAGTTCAAGCTCATCCTCAGCTGCAAAGCAAGAAACTAGCGTGGGACACATGAGACCCTGACTCAAAAAGAGAAAGAAAGAGAGAGAAAAAAGAGAAGAGAAGAGAAGAGAAAAGAAAAGAAGAGAAAGAAAAAGCAAATAATATGGAGTTTGGGGAAGTAGCCTGAGCCCAAGGAAGTCAACCCTGTGACTATGGTTCAGGGAGAAGAGCCGGGTGAAGGCCAAGTGGAAGGCATGCTACGTCACTCTGCTGTGCATCTGTCCTCCCCAGCCACCCCAGCCACTCAGACTCAGACGGGGAGCATCTGATCTACCATTGGACCTTCAACCCTCTTCTTCACTCATCCTCTCTCTCGTTCACCTTCAGAGGGCTGAGAGAAGAACTTCTAGGCCTGAGCTCGCTCTGGCTTCTCCTGCTCCATCAAGGGACCTTGGGAGCCTCTCCCCTCTCATCCACATGTCCCTTCCCTAGGTTGGGAGGGAGGTCTTGGAATAGGGGCCTTTGCAGTTCACCCAGGACACTATGGTGGAGGGGGGGCGGGGAGGGCTGTAACTCTGCCACTGGGGCCTAGGAAGCAGGACTTCCTGGCCAATCCTCAGGTGGCCACCCACCCTGGGAGGTCAGTGCTCTCAAGCATTCTAGGAAACTTGAAAGGGGGCTTTGAGGCCTCCTTGCCACCTAAGGAGTGAGTCCTTCCTTCTCCCATACCACCCCATCCTCAGTCCTTAACACACAACAGACTCATATTTTACATGTTTAATTCTTAGCCACCTGGCCACCAGTTTCCCAAGGGAGGGGGAGGAGGTGTCCATCACCCCATGTTAAGGACATATTTGGAGATATAATTATAACTGCGACCCAATGGAAGCACCTGTCTAGCCAGAACTCAGCTTGGTTTCCACAGGAGTCATCTCTGTGTTACTGGGACAAAACCAAAAGCAGCTGATGGGGGTGCAGAAGGGTTAATTTTGGCTTATAGTCTCAAGTGGAAGCTTCATGGTGGCAGGGGAAAGCATGACACAAGAGAGGCTGGACATCACCTCAGCCACAGCAGGTGGAAGATAGACTAGGAAAGCGAGAAAGTTCTGACAACAGGGAGCTGGCTATAACACCCCAAAGCCCACCTCAGCCACACATCTCCTCTAGCAAGGCTCCTCCTCCCAAATTGCCACCAGCTGGGGTCCAAGAATTCAAAGCTCATGAGTTTATGGAGGACATCTGACTGAAACACTACACCCCCTCTGAGAAACTTTGGGATCCAGGTGCTTCCATCACTGAGGAAGAACCAGCTCACAAAGAGAGCTGAGCCCTTGTGCCTGGGAGAGAGGAGCGAGGCTCCTGGAATCAGGCAACTGAGGTTCACCTCAAGGAACCTGGTGTTTAAGCCAGAACCAGTGAGGAGAGGTATGGCTGGGCCTGGAGGCAGAAGCTAAATTGGAAAGAGCTTTGAACAACAACCCCAAAAACAGACTTTCTGTGCCCAGTGCAGTGGTTTCCTCCTCAATCCCAACTACCCTCAGGAAGTTAAGGCAGGAGGATCATAAATTCACAACCAACCTAGGTTACATGGCAACCCCCCTTATTGTGTGATTTTTTTCCTTGGGGAGCTGTGAACAAACATATATTCACCTCATATAGGGCATCAATGACAGGCCAAAGAAATGAGCCTAGCTTGGTAAGTCAATGATTCTATTAAAGATTTATTTATATGGATTTATTTATATGGACGTGGGTAATTCCAAAGCAGCTGCATCACCCCAAAATCCAGGGGTGACAACTCACAAACATCACACCCCCTGAGCTCCCTGAACAACTTGCAGGCAGCTCCGTGGAGTCTCCTCTCCCCCAGCAATTGTTTGTGGTTTATAGAATGGGAGGTCTTACAAGCATGTAACTCGCTGAGCTTCCTGAATCTTGTAGGTCTCTCTCCTTCCTCCAGGAATGGTTCAGTCCAGGAAAAAAAAAGCTACATGATGCCTCATCAGAAGTGGTCATTGCATTCAGGACCTCACAGTGGCTGTTGTCACCTGCACAAGGCTGGCACAGTACTGGGCCCATCAACATCTCCTCATGGATGACAGATGAGGGCAAAAACTAAAACGACATCCAAATAAAAGGACAAGTTGGAAAGAAGCAAGGGTTCAGTGGAAGGAGGATGGGGGACAAAAGAAAGTCATGGGAGGGAACTGTGTTCAGAACACATTACAAAAATTGTCAATAAGAAGCTAATATAGGGCTGGAGAGATGGCTGAGCAGTTAAGGTGTTTGCCTGTAAAGCAGTAAGACCCGAGTTCAATTCCCCAGTACCCACATCAAGCCAGATGCACAAGGTGGCTCATATGTCTGGAGTTTGTTTGCAGTGGCTAGAGGCCACTTACTCTCATATAAATAAATAAAATATTTTTAAAAGAAGCTAATAAAGAAATAAATATTCAGGGCTGGGGAGCTGTCTCAGTGGTTAAAGGAACTTGCTTGCAAAGCCTGCCAACTCAGATTCAATTCCTCAAATCCCACATAAAAGTTGAACACAAAATGGCACACACGCCTTTAAATGCAATATGCCTATGGCAATGGGAAGCAGATGTAGAAGCATCCAGAAGCTCATGGGCCACCTAGACTGCTGCACACATAGCAGCAAAAACAATAAAGGAGACCTTGTCACAAGCAAGGTGGAAGGAGAGGAGAGACAGCCTGAGGCTTTCTTCAAACCTCCACATGTACCACATAGAAGTGTGTACACACAGAGAAGAAGAAGAAGAAGAAGAAGAAGAAGAAGAAGAAGAAGAAGAAGAAGAAGAAGAAGAAGAAGAAGCAGAAGAAAGAAGAAGAAAAAAAAGAAGAGGAAGAGGAGAAGGAGAAGGAGAAGGAAGAAGAGGAAGAAGAAGAGGAAGAAGAGGAGGAAGAAGAAGAGGAAGAAGAGGAGGGAGAAGAGGAAGAAGAGGAGGAGGAGAAGGAGGAGGAAGAAGAAGAAGAAGAAGAGGAAGAAGAAGAGGAAGAAGAAGAGGAAAAAGAGGAGGAAGAAGAAGAAGAGGAAGAAGAAGAAGAAGAGAAGAAGAAGGAGCAAGAGCTCAGAGGTTGGGAATGTGGTTCCTTTGGTACATTGCTTGTCTCAGCACACAAAAAGCCCTGGGTTTGATCTCCAGCCCCAGATAAACTGGGTGTGGGGCACACAGGTGTGATCTAAGCTCTCAGTGAGTTCAAGGCTAGCCAAGGATACATAAGCCCCTTTCTCAGAAAACCCACTATGTAAAGCTAGCAGTTTATGATGCTGTTTGTTTCAGACATTCATCTTTTTAGACGCTCTAGAACCTGGTTCTGCCCAGGCATTCCCTGCAGCCCATGTAAGCAAGCCCCTTCCTGAGCTCCCCTGGCTTTGCCAGCTCCACCAATTTCACTAGCCTTTCTGACTGACCAAAAGACCATTTATCTCACCAGAGTTGGAAGAGCCCCCAAATGGACCAGCCTCCTCTTCTCCCTGGGTCTAGATTCCACAAAGAGTCATCTAGACCTTGCTGTGTTCTCTTGAAGAAAGCAAGCCTCCATTCTCTCTTTGGCTGGAGTTTCCCCCAGAACTGCATTGCATTAGCTGTTCAAGTGAAAAATAAACCTCTCCAATGCAAAGGTGCCCTTTATTAGCAGTTACTGTTCATTTAAAATTTGTCTGGCAAATGACCCAAACGCAAGTCTGCTGGGCTCTGTCCAGGGTCCTAGGAAGATGCAGTGGTCTGGAGCCTCTTGAAAAAAACCTTCAAAAGCTTGGGGACTTTTCAGCCTCCAGCTCCCCACAGCTCCTGGCCCTGCCTTCATGCCAGCCTTTGCTTCAGTACAAGTCTTGTTGGAGTCACTTCACACCTTCCTCTACCTCCCAGCCTCGCTTCCCTGGGGATATAAAAGATGTTGGGAAACCAAGTGTGGAAAGAAATCCAGCTGCTAGAACTCCAAGTCAAGCTGCTCTAGACAATGACAAGGGGATCCCACCTGGGAAAAATTCTCCCTCCAAGGAGACAATTTTACAGAAATTGGAACCAAGAGGGGGTCTGGGCTCCAGGGCTGACCCCAGGGCATTGGTAAGCTGGTTCAGATACTGGTAAGAAGAGGAAAGAAAGGCAAGAAGTAGAGAGACAGGAAGTAGAGACTAAGAAAGGAAGTGGGGGATAGGCAGAAAAATGGGAAATGGAAGACTGTCCAACGGGGCCAAGTGGGTTTCTTGTGCAAGGGGATGAGAACTGAAGCCTATGCCAGAAAGAGTTAAGTCTGGAGAAACTTTCAGCTTTCCTGGGTGTCTGCCAGACATTATATAGTCTGTTAAATTTTCCACCTACTTCCTTTGGGTGTGCAAATTTAGCTTCCATTTTAGAAACCCCATCCTCAACACTGGTT